>JAQQZR010000008.1:2495345-2513466 GCA_030068235.1 Notoglanidium macrostoma
ATAGATAGATAGATAGATAGATAGATAGATAGATAGATAGATAGATAGATAGATAGATAGATAGATAGATAGATGATGAAGCTGCTGCTCAGTGAAGAACATGTTTAGAGGTAAAACACAGGTTTGCTCTGTAAGCAGGGGGAGGCTCGGCTGCCCAGCTCACTCACTGGGTGTCTGTAACTGCAGCAAAACACCAGTCTTAAACTCGATGCTGTGAATCGCCTCAGATGATAAAACACTGTACAACTCAGGAAAAGGGATTCCTGAGTATGAAGTGACTTTTCTTTTGTCCTCCATTTTCGTTTTCTTCACTCACGATGACCGAAACCAGAAACTGTGTAACAGCGAACTGCTCTCAGGGCAACTGTGAGAGATTCTAAACTTTATCCTTCTATAATTCCAATTCTGCCGTCGCGTCATCGTGACGTCACGGACCAGAAGCAGTCAGAAATCTCCAGTATTTACACTCTCTTGCCTATAGATGGCGCCTTAATAAAGCGCACTGATATTTATTTTATATTACAGTATAGCATGATAGGATATGTTTCCCTGTTCATTTTTTGAATGTTTTACTTGATGAACTAAAATGATGAGTTTGTCACGGGGGGACATGGGGGACATGTCGCCCCCTTCAGGAGGATTATGTATGTATTATGGAGTTTTAGGAACTGGCATTTAGCACTGTATGCATTATTAGATACAATTGAATGACGTATATGGTCACGTGTAACAACTGTGTCTAGGCTTTAGAGGTACTTCAAATAGTTATCCTCATACATGTATCATAACATATTTAGACACACTTAAAATTTGGACATATGTGTGGTTCCAAAATTAGCCGCTAAGAAGCATCACCATAGAGGACGGGTGTCGCCACCATCATAGCTGAGGGAGACGTGTCCCCTACACATTTCATAATTATTCATTCCCCCCCTAAATTTAACAGAAAATATTAGTTCACCCAGCGCTGTTTCTATTGCTTCGCGAAAGAATCCATACCACTTGATGGATATGAGAATACACACACCACTGAAATTCCACTTCCGGGTTTCCCGGATTACCTACAACAACAATCCACATGCAGGTGAAGTGAATGGTCAGCACAGCCATAGACAGTAAAGGTGTAGGCTGCTCGATACTGGAGGAGGTAACGTCAGCCCCATTGCCTTCTCACAATGTCCAACTTTTGCTAAAACCTTATTCTTTTGTTATATGCCCTCAAAGTTAACCCTAAGCCACGTTAAATTAATGTTCAACTGAACAATGAAATATTAGGAGTAGCCTAAGCTTTGCCTTCTTTACTGTACATAACAGTAGGGGATTCTTGGTTGACGATCAATTGTTTGCAATATTTGCTCCCCAGATACAACAGACATAAGGACATTCTTTACAAAGAAGCAGAAAACAGAACATTTCTCCACAGGAAAGGTTTTGTTTTCCAATGGAAATGTTAAAAGGCAGTTAGCTGGCAAGTCAATGTTAGGAGATGTATCAGCTAGCTTAATGTTAAATGGCATCTAATTCATTAAAAAATTCCTAACCCCCCCGCCAGTGTCCCCCCCACATTCAAAATGCTTCTGACGCCCCTGATATAGAGTATAAACAAAATTGCCAAATAAATCATGTTCTTTCAGGAATATGTTTATCTTTAAACTATCTTCATTTTAATCCAAAAATACACAAGTTTTTCCCCCTTTTGTGACTTTTATTGCTTGATAGACAGAGAGACAGATAGAAAGACAGACAGACAGTTAGATAAACAGACAGACAGATAAAAAGACAAATTGATAATCAAATAGACACAGACAGATAAACAGGCAGACTAACATATACGTAGATAGACAGACAGACAGATAGACCATTTTGTTAGTCCCAGATGGACATTCACACATTAAAGCACCAGCAAAAAGCTGAGCAAGAAATTTAGAAATATTCAGTAAATATAACTGTGTAAACACCAGTCCTCTGAGTAAATGTAAAAGTGACACTGCAGTCACATTTAGAAATTTAGTATAGAAGGTTGAAGAAATGTGCTAAAATAATGGTTATAATATACCCAGCTGTAAATCCAACAAAAACATAAAGAATATGTAAGCAATAAAATACAACAGGTCAGGGAAAATAATCAACAATGAGGTAATGTGGTGCAGACTGACACAAAGTTGGATTATTTTACAATAATACAATATTTCAAAGTGTTGTATTTCTCCAAAACAGCAGCAGTTTGCAAAAAATTCATTTTTAAAACTTGTTTAAGAGGGGTTTTTTTTGCCTGTTAAAAAAAAAATAATAATCCGTTATTTCTGTCTTGAAATGAATAAAACATAAAATGCAAATCGTCACGTTAATGAAAAATCTGCAAAGCATAACTGCTAAATAAAATACAAGTTACCGTGTAAGATTTTACTATGAAATGAAAACTTTTCAGAACAATGGCGCTGATATAAACCTGTGGTTTGCAGCTGCACTAATGTCTGAGCTGCTGTTATAGAATATTATCCAACACCTTCTGACCAATCAGGATCAAGCATTCAAGAGCACTCTTGCATAATTAGAATAAGAAATGGTGGCATGATTTTTACATGATTGTACGAATGTGATCGCTGCTTAAATGAAATTAAAATACGATTATTATTGTGCAAATGAGTAAATGTGCTCTGTGTCAAAATCCACACAGGTCTTCTATCTGAGATAACTCAAAACATTGTGAGGCATTCAATCTACAGGATGATAATTGGTGGTCATAAAGTCTTATTATTTGTTAGCTACATTAGTTTTAAAGCTCCAGTGAAAAAATGAATATAATATAGTGTATAATTAGGTACCACACGTCATAGATGAGCTACTTTAGAGCTGAGAGAAAATTTTGCACATTTTCCATTATGAATAAATTCTGCAGTTAATTGTATGTCTATTAAGAGCTTGGATACCCTTTAAAACGGGACGCTGATTATTCATAGCCGTGGTTTAAATACGGTTACACTCTTCCTGTAAGATATTTTTGAACCTTTCTCCAAACCCCATGGCAGCGGCGTGAAATGTACATGTGCGCATGCGCACAATGATACGCAGTAGATAGGTCGGCTCATTGAGTCGGCTCTTTAACAAGGCTTGTGTCGTACGCGAAGTCAGAGAGTCGACTCTCATTTCTGAGCTGTTATTTTTCACCCCGTATAATTATATTATAATGAAATGATGCAGGAACTGCCGTTAGTTACGCTTTTAGTATTATTGTATTATATAATTTATAATTTATGTAGTATTATAAATGAAAATTAATCTTCTAAAGGAAGCACAGAGACAACAACCGTAATAAATGAACGCTTAATATATGCACATTTGTATTGACATGCTGATTTAGCAATAATTTTATTAGATTTTATGAAATGCAATGGAAAGTGATGTTACTTGTTCATTTTAAATGAAACAAACAAAAAAAGCTTTGTCCTGTTTAGAAAAATATGCAGTGAGCCGATTAGGGCTCTTTTTTTGGTGAGTTGACTCAATGATTTGACTCACTGAAAAGAGTCGAAATGCTTACACTAATGCGCATGCGCGGTGCAGGTCTGGCCATGATAGACCCTGGTAGTCTGGCAAGTAACTGGTGACTGCGACCAGAGGGCCAAGCTTTAGTCTGTTTCTAGTGAAGGAATAAATATCGCAGGTAATTATATAAACTGTCATTTTTTGTTGTTAAGCAGCTGTGCTATAACAAGTGTAGCGAAAAGCGAATGTTTCCTCGGTGTTTTGTGGAGTTTATCTGCTTTAAGACTGGCTAAGCTAACTAGCTAGTTGTCGCTCGTGCTTCGACTGAGTGTCAAATTATAAAAGTTCACCTTTGCCAAATATTTTTTTTTTAACAATTCCTGCCACGTGGTTAAAACGCATCGTTTGTGCCTATACACGCTGTAACACAAGTTGTAGTGTGTGTGTGTATATAACATTAGCAAGCGGTAGCTAGGGGAACAGCTCATGCTAACTACTACATTAACGTTACTTCATCGAATGAGCGCACGTGACGCGTGCCTGCGTTTGCTTCCTGGTCAAATTTGACATTTTAAAACGTTTACAATTTGTTTGTTTAGCCATAGCTAAAGCAAATCGGGGTAATGATAGCTAGCTAGCTAGCAGGTGATAAGGCTAAACTGCTAGTCTGGAATTAAAGGAATTATGTTTAGCTAGCTACACAGTGCTGGCTAGTTTAGTTAGGGAGCAATAATTCAGTTGTAAGTTTCCTCCATCCCAGCTAAGTCAGTTTTTCATACTACACTTTCTGTCCTCTTATTTTTATCCCTCAAGCAGTGGAGTGAAGGTTAAAATGGCAGTGTGAACAGGAACCTCTCTGGGAAGTCTAATCCTTGACTGAACAATAACACATGGCTGTGTACTTATTCAGTCTTCAGAAGGGACTTTAATCCTGGTCAGGGTCTCGGTGGATCTGAAAACTATCCCGTGAACATGCAGTGAGATGGGAATACACCCTAGATGGACTCTGATCATCACACACACACATTAACGCCAATGGGCGATTTAGAGTCACAAATCCACATGTTTTAGGAATTTATGGGGGAACCAACACGAATGTGAGAAGCTCAGAATGGAACCGGAGACCCTGAAGCCGACAGGACCTGCTGAACCACCATGGCTTTGTACTTAAATATCAAGTTTGTCTGTTTAAAATGATTTGTGGCTCTGATCTTTCTCAATACATTTGTGTACATGTAGTTGGCTTTTTTTTCTGGCCAAAATAGGCATAATTTTCAAACATTTTAAAAGGAATGATTTGGTACCATATTATGCACAAAGCGTTGCCATGTCAGTAAAAAAAGAAATCCTTGGTGTTAGATTTCATCCACAGGTGACAAGTTTGCGATTCGTCGTTGTTTATTTCCGTTATTGCTTACATGAGACTAGTCATGCAAATCTGTATTTATTTTATACTATACATCCAATTTTGTTTGGCGTTAGGACTAAACTGGGAAGGGATACGCCTCTTGTTTACCAATAACAGGAGGTGGATGAGGGTGCTTTAACTGTTCAAACCTTCCTGCTAATCTGATTTACATTTTACGTACAGGTGATGTGTGTGTTCAAAACATTTGGATTTACACACAACTCTCCCCATGCTCCAGGGCACGGATATGTAGCTGAACTAGCATTCGCCTTGCTGTAGTCCGTATGTGTAAATAGTTTTCCGCAGTACTTGTATAAGACCTCAAGCCATAGCATCTTACTTTGTTGTGTTTTTTTTTTTTTTTCTAATTTCTGTTCTTGCAGGTCGAGTGAGCGATGAGGCGCTGTCTCGTGCTGCTCCCTGCGCTCCTGCTGCTGCTGACTCTGCCGGACATCAGGGGGCGCTACAACGACGACTTCGACGACGGCGAGGACCTGGCTGAGTTCGATGACAACGACTTTGCCGAGTTCGAGGACGTCGCGGAAGAGCCGGCGGTCGAGGCGGAGAATGAGCCTCCAACCAGACAGGCTCCTTCATCTGCTCCCGAGGACGAGGACGAGGATGAGGACGAAGCCACGGTGGAGAACGAGGACGGGCAAGACGAGTTTGAGGATGGAGATGAACAGGTGAGCCCGATGCATGTTCACAGCTCAGACGGAATCCGATGCCGGGTGTTCAGGTCTACGGCGATACTGAAAAGCCACACTTGTCTGAGTTCTCCTATAAAACATATATAATATATAAATTTTTCACTGCCGTGATATCTAGTGATTTCACTGGGATCATAATCCATAACTGATTATACACATTTGCCAATTCACTCTTTTTAAGCTGCAAAAAATGCCTGGGATTTTACCCTCAATTTAGTTTTTTACTTGTAAGTTTTGCGTTTTCAGACAGCAACCTCATTATGTTGTGACCGCTGTTGCAACAAGAACATTTGAAATCATTATTTATTTATTTATTTATTTATAATTTTTTTTGCCACTGCCAGCAAGCAGTTCCTGACTTGCATATCCTAACTCGCAACGCGTGCATTCACAAACTCCACAGATTATGATGGAAGCAGTAATATTTTGTGATATTTCTCGATCTGTTCTTGATTAAATTGTTACTTGAGAATTTTTTTTTTATTTTTTTATGGTAAACAATAAGCAGGGAAAAATCAGTATGACACGCTTACGAGCCAACAACAAGTATCGTTGTGTGAATTTTAAAGTCTGCGCAAACATAAAGTGAAACATTTTTTAAATAAACTAAACATTTTTTATTAAGAAACATCTCAAAACATACTCATGTTTTATTTGAAATGAGACCACCTGCTGCTTTAAAAAAAAAAAAATTGTTTTAAGCTTATTCTGCAATTATTCATACTCATTAGAAAACTTAACACCGTTATGGTCCTGTGTGTATGTCTTTTACAGGATCAGGACATTTACAGCATCTATGACAACGAGGAGTTTGAGGGTCACGATACGACCAGTCCGTCCAACAAGGACACGCTCATCTACCGAGAGGTAAAAACGTCGTGACATTCGTTCATGTGTACCACTTTTACACATCAGTACTGAAAATGTCAGCTGACACGGATGTTCTCCTGATGTGTGTTAGGTCCCAGCACATCTGCAGAACAGCTGGGAGAGCTACTACATGGAGATCCTGATGGTGACGGGTCTCCTGGCTTACATCATGAACTACATCATTGGCAAGAACAAGAACAGCAGGCTGGCTCAGGCCTGGTTTAACTCGCACAGAGAGCTGCTGGAGAGCAACTTCGCCCTCGTTGGTGAGCAGCAACTGTTCTCATCCTTCCCTGACCCAAATTTCACTTTTCTTTACTGTCTTATTTACTCTCATTTTGAACTAACGTAGGTAATGTTGGATAACGCGTTATGTCGGGCTTAGTCCTGATCTTTGTTCTTCTGTGTGATGTGCAGGTGATGACGGGACGAGTAAGGAGCCCACCAGCACAGGGAAGCTGAACCAGGAGAACGAGCACATCTACAACCTGTGGTGCTCAGGGCGCGTGTGCTGCGAGGGCATGCTCATACAACTCAAGGTAGTTCAGCAAAGACGTGAAATCGTCAGCCAAACGTTCAGCGCAGTGTCTCAACTAATACATGGTTCTTTCACGTTGTGCTGGACTTTTAAGGCTCATGTCTCAACCAAGTACTTGAGGCTTTTAACATCGTGTAAACTACAAGTCTAAATCCATCAGTAGGGCTGGGGACCAAAAATTGCTACCCAAAAGGCACCGGCTGAAACTTATCGGTATTACAGTGTACTGATAAGGTCTCACAGATTTTGTGCCTATTTCTAATACTTTGAGCTGAATGTATTTTGTAAAATGTTTAAATGAATACAAAAGTAAACTAAGGGAAAAAGCAAATGATTCTGGAGGGTCCTTAATGCATGTGAGTGGAAAGAGTGCATGTAAATATGACCCAGAGGATAGAGTCCACCCGTGCTTTGTAAAAACAGATGAGACTAGTTCGTGGTGCAATGAAGTCCGTTGATACGCAGATCCTGACAAATCAAGTTTTTAAAACAGTTTACCAATCAGATTTCTGACTTTCGCAGGATAAAGTTAGCTGTTATTATGTTTGTCAGTGTGTGATCGTGATTGGATTCAGCATCTAGCACATAAACTAACATATGCAGGCTATATAGATAGCTGGCATGTAGAACCATATGCGTATATGCTAATTGGGATACATCGTGACGTGATGCAAAAATGTGACCCTGTGTATGCCACACCAGCTTTCTGTTAATTATGCATGTAATGCAGTTGCACTTTTTGAATACTACAGGTCCCAGTCTGCCCATCCCGTGGTGTTAAAACGTGTAGAGAGCACGCTGGTCACGTAATCACATCCAAATGGCAACACACATTATACGGTTACATGGCCACGTTATAACAGTTAAAAAAGAGCTTTAAAGTAGTGTTCAAACACCATCCCTGCGTTTCTGTGCACTACAGTGCCAGAGAAAGAGGCTGTGAAAGTCGGGCACTTTAGCCGACTTTGGAGCTCTATTTCTGCATCGGTGGTGAAACTGGAGCACGATTTATTTTTATAACATTTAACCTGTGCTCATGGCAAAAGAAAGGTCAAATGTGAGAGGAGGGAGGCATGTAACGGAGCAGTAATCCTATTTATTGGTAAAGGATTACAGCTTTTTCGACTTTTGAAGCTTAGTTAGCTTTGTTAGAATTAGAATTGGAACAAAGATGTTGGAAAAAAAGATAAGGTTTTGGATCGTTATCGACAAATTTCCCAGCCCTTAATCTGTGTGTTGATTTGTCAAGTCCTGAGTTTAGACACGTGTTTGTGAATGCTATTTAATGCTGCGATATTACAGGATATTAAATGCAGCCTCGTTGAATTGTTTTCACAGTTCCTTAAAAGACAGGATCTGCTGAATGTGCTGGCCAGGATGATGAGACCTGCTTGTGATCAAGTGGTAGGTGTATATGTATATATTCACTCACATGAGCACATCTGAACTGGAGCTGTTTTATCTCGCAGGATTTTGAAAAGCAAGAATTTTTTCCCCCCTTTTATTTTTAACCCTTGCTTGTCTGTCAACTCTGCACAGCAAATCAAAGTAACTCTGAATGACGAGGACATGGACACGTTTGTGTTTGCGGTGGGAAACAGGAAGGCCATGGCGCGCATGCAGAAGGAGATGCAGGACCTGGTGAGAATATACCTTCTCCCCTCTATAGCATTTTTTAATATATTTTTTTTCAAACTTTCTCTGCATTTCTCTCCGTCTTATTCTCCTCCAGAGTGAGTTCTGTGGGGACAAGCCCAAGTCGGGGGCGAAGTACACCCTCCCTGACTCTCTAGCCATCCTATCAGAGATGGGCGAGGTCACGGACGGAGTGATGGACAGCAAGGTGAGGTGTAGGAAGCAAGCGGCTCAGTTTGACCAGCCAGATATTCTCTGTATGCAAATGTTTCATGTTTGCTATTAATAAATCCTTTTCTTGTTTTTTAGATGGTACATTACATCACCAACCATGCCGACAAAATAGAGTCCATCCATTTCTCGGACCAATTTTCTGGTCCTAAAGTTATGCAAGAGTAAGTCGTTGAAGTATTTAAATATACTTTAAAAAAAAAAAAACCCAAAAGAAGACTGATTTACCAGTCTGGTGAGAATGGTGAACCTGAACTTCATTAGCCTTATAGATGTGACGACACACTGTTTTTGGGTGATGAAACTGAATAAATGCTGTGGGTTTTTTTTTTTTTTTTTTTTTTTTTTTTTACAGATCTGCTTAAAACATTGTAGACAATAGGAAGCGTAGCTTGAATATTTGCGTCCATGGGTAACATCATACACATGGAATGTAATAGTGTGATAGGGAAGTAAACATTTCATTCAGTGCACTGGTCTTAAGCAACAAAGTGACCCTTGGAAAAAGTTGACAATGCGATTATTAATATTTTCCTGCTGTTGTGGTGTGTTTTTAGGGAGGGCCAGCCCCTAAAGCTCCCTGAGACCAAGAAAACGCTACTGTTTACATTTAACGGTGAGAGACCTAGAAACACAAACGACACGTCTACTCATTCTTTACTTGTCATGTTTTAGAATTCCGCACTGATCATACCGGGACATTTATTGGTATTAAAAGTTGGACTGATAGTGTGTGTGTGTGTGTGTAAATAAATGACTTCTGAATGTGTGTCTAGTGCCTGGAATGGGTAACACTTCTCCCAAAGACATGGACAGCCTGCTGCCACTTATGAACATGGTGATCTACAGCATCGACAAGGTCAAGAAGTTGCGCCTCAACAGAGAGGTAAGTGCACGCGCGCGCACGCACACGTGTGTGTTTACCTTAAAACAGATTGTTCTATAATGTAAGTGTGTGTGTAGGGGAAGATGAAGGCAGAACGGAACCGCGCCCGTGTTGAGGAGAACTTCCTGAAGCAGACCCACGCTCAGAGGCAGGAAGCTGCGCAGACACGTCGGGAGGAGAAGAAGAGAGCGGAGAAAGAGAGGATCATGAACGAGGAGGACCCTGAAAGACAGCGGCGTCTAGAGGTAAAGAAAGAGCCCCCGATCGTCAGTGAGCAGTCGAGTCAAGAGTGACCATGAGGCTCATGTTCGTTAAATGAGGAATTCCCTTTCCGTTTTAATTCCTTGTCTCTGTTTTATTTTTTTGCAGGAGGCTGCTCAGCGTCGAGAGCAAAAGAAACTGGAGAAGAAGCAGATGAAAATGAAGCAAATTAAAGTGAAAGCCATGTAAAACCACACACACACTGCTTCCGTAGCTGCTGGCATCTGAGAATGTATCCACTGCTTCCATCGATTGCTAATATCCAAACTTGTACCTGTCCAACAGCTGTTCACTATCAGGTTATGTTTTATTTAAAGAAACCGTTTCGGATTTAATTCCCCGCTGCTCCTCCATTCCTGTTGTGACCGAGAGAGTCACTGGTTTATCAATAACGTGTGTGAAAATGTTTCCGGTCATTGAAATATTTGGTCCTGGCGTCGTCACTCTTTTTCACAAAGGGCTGGTGGAGATGCGAGAGCTGCTCTTCCTAGTCGTTTAAAGACCAAATTGAGTTGAACGAGAAAGCCGACGTAGCTCCTGATCGGTTGGAATAAAAGCTGGACTTGAATGATGCGTTTCGTAGTTTCGCGAAACTGAAGAGCGATCTAAAAACTGAAGTGCGCTCATAATGATACAAATAAAAAGCTTTCATTCTGTGTGTTAGATTGCCGCATTACAAAACAACCGATTCAATTCCAGTTCAAAACAACTTTAAAATTCTGAAGTAAACATTTCAGATTGCGTTTAAATCCAAATTTCTAATGACGCGATTCTAAATAAACTCTGTAGCCTTTTGTAAAACAAACAAAACGAAACACTCCCGGTTGGGTAGCGGCACCTGAGCAGCCGCCTTTAATTAGTACACTTTAATCACTGAGACCATGTGAAAGCAAATACACTACCTTTACATCTAGTACGTGGAGAGAGGCGTTTTATTTAGTCTGAATTTTTGCAGCAGTGTGTGATTTTGTCCCTATAATGGGGAAAACTTTAAAAATGGATTTATTTAAGCTACTAAACTGCCAGCGAAAGATTGACTTTCGCACTCGGTTACTTTTTATTTTCCTGATTCTAATCCGATTTATTATAGAGTGGAACGACAATTCAAGCGTTATAACTTTTAATAATGAAATATATCCAGAATCATGAAATGCATCCAGATTAAATGGATTCCCAATAACCACTTTTAAAGGTTCAGTTTGTAAGGTTTAAAAATAAAATAAAATAACTGTTAGATCTGGAATCAAAGATGCGTTAGGAATAAAAAAAAAAAAATAATGATAAAGTGGTTTGCGATTGGACGTTGCACTCGATCTGGTCAAGTTGATTCGTTTCTGGCTTCTGTTTCAGAATTTCTGGCCCTGAACCTAACTCCGCCCCATTTTCGCAGTTTTGCCATTTTTCTTTTTAATTTTGATATTTTTCTGTTTTTTTTTTTTATTAAATAAGGGGTCTAAATAAGGGAACGGGAAGGCTCAATGTTTTTCATTTCAACTACAGTCCACCTCTCGGGCTGCAGGGGACTCTGAAAATGACAGACCGCTCCTTTAAGTGTATGCGGGGACGTAGAACTGCCGCTCCGCCAGGAAAGGCTGTGAGATATGAACAAAATCTCATCACGATGTAGGTAATTTCATATCCAGAGAACGATCCATATCATGATATAGCATATTTTCTGTATATTCGAAGAATAAATAAATAAGCCATTTTCATATCGGAATCATCAGAAGACAGTTAAATGAATATAAACCTGGAAGATGTGCATATTGATGATGATGGTAAAATCATTGGCAGTCCTGCATCTAAAACTATGGCTAGTTACCACAATAGAATGTTATGATCTAAAATAATCCTAATAACTAGAGTCCTTATTTCACTCAAGCATCCTGGTCTTAACGATATTAATTTCTTAATCAACAATTTGTTTACTTGTAATTCGGCTGAGGGAGGATTAAAAGGCAACCTCTAATCCACAACAATCTAATGCGCGTTGTTCTATCATCACGATATATAGACATATCGTACAGCCCTGTCCCAAGGCCAGTTCTCCCCTGCAGGTCAGTACAGAACTTCCACATCACCTGAACGCTTCCTTCCATCCCGCACTGAGTTGTTCAGTGTGTAAGGGTTCTTCCATATCAGACGGTGATGTCTCGCACGTCCCGTCTTGATCTTCACACCTTCGTCTCAGAGCTCTAGTTCTCCTGCTTTCGCCGGCTGATTTGAGTGGGGTGAGTGAGGAAGCACGCGGCACGCGGTTTTATAATACTGTACGCTTGCAAAATCCATCAAGTCAACTGTTTTATAGACAAATCGCAATTTTTCTTTTGATTAACGAGAAAGGGCTCAGCGTGTTTGACATTGTTGGCCCACCGCAATCACTTTATGTATTTGGTACATCCAAGTCGGACGTTTTCTTTTATTTATATTTTCTGTGTGCGGTCCTTCGGTCACATGGCTGTGTTTATGTTGATGCGCAGGAGACGCGTTTCAGTTCAGCCTGTTTCTGTAATTATTTGTCTTGTTGTCCGGCGAGACACTGAGCA
Source organism: Notoglanidium macrostoma (assembly GCA_030068235.1). Taxonomy (NCBI): domain Eukaryota; kingdom Metazoa; phylum Chordata; class Actinopteri; order Siluriformes; family Auchenoglanididae; genus Notoglanidium; species Notoglanidium macrostoma. Next base: position 2,507,917 of record JAQQZR010000008.1, read on the forward strand.
AAACTAAATAAAACATGCACTGAACAATTTAACAATGTGGTTTTTATTTATTTATTTATTTATTTATTTATTTTTCCCCCAATTAAAAACACAGGTTATATTTGTTTTTATATGTGAACTCCGGTTACCGTCTGTCTCACATGATTCCCGGTGTTCCCAGACTAGGCTGCGGATTCAGAACCACTCTGACCATGATGAAGATGGATAATATTGCTGAAGATGAATAAATGAAATTTTCATCATGGCAGGTTTGAATCAAAAAGAAGCCATGTTTATTCACCAGAGAAGATGAGTGTGTCATGTGCAGTCACCTCACAATGAATTAAGGGCGTGGCTTATTTGATTAACAAGCTGGCAAAGCACATGACTGAGTGCGACATGTTTACAGTCATCTGGGATTTTACTTGGATGGGGTATCCTTTGTATTTTTATTGAGTCTGATTCATTTTGATTCCCCCATTACTAGTCCAAAATATAAAAAAAAAAAAAAAAAAACAGGCATAAATTTTGACTGTTTACAACTTTATTGCAGTGAATTAAATCTGAAACATGCAACAGACAGAAATTAAGATCCCGTATATAGTATATGTTGACTTTGTATGTATGTGTATACAGAGTCAGCCAGAAAAATGTATACACACTTCAGGAAAAGAAAACATTGTATAAATATTTTAATACTAAATTTATTCGGACATCACAAGTTTAATACAAGTTACCTTCGGCCTCTACAATTACAAGAGGTGCTCAAAGTGGTGGCCGTTGTCTTCCAGTAGAGATGTTCTTGAAATACCTGCCTCCGTGTATGTGCATATAGATATTTATTTATATGCTTTTTATTATATTGTATTATAGCTGCTTATACCTTTATGGTGAAACCACATTTGGAGGGGTATGGCCAGTGAGACCCAGGGGGTGTTATTGTTTATTGTTGGGGCAAGAGAGCCACTGGGGCTTTTTTATTTTTTTATTTTATTTTATTATTCGCGTTGGAGTCATGGTGAGCGAACCACCACAACGGATTCTCCTGTTGTCATACCATGTACGTTTGGATGTAGTCTTTGTAACTTTTGCAGAACTGAAATAATTTTATATCCCAAGGGTACCATTTCCATTGCTCACTGTGTCATTCTGTAAACAGGGAAGGAACTGGTAGTTGAGAAGAATACCTCTAGTTGGTTGGATTGGAAGTTGAGGAGTGTATACAGTGGCTTTTCCTGGCTGTAGGTGGGAAATCAGAAGTTGCACCTTCAGCATACCAGGTGAAATCCATTTCTTACTTATTGCTATATCTCAGTAGTGGTTTTTTGTTGTTGGGTTTTTTTTTTTTGTTTTTTTTTTTGTGAAACTTAAATTTTTTGAATGTGTAAGATGAATATTTTGACACTCTGATGCCAGAAACAAGTCTAATATAGTTTGATGTCTCCGTGTCCATGTAGAGAGGAAAAAAACATGCTATAAGCTCCACCTGATCTCAGAAATTTAAAACATACCCAATATCATGCAAGTCACCCAAAGTGAATCTGACTTCGGAAAGGATTTAAACTGTATTGCAGCATGTCATGACACACACGTCAAAGAAAAGGATTATTAAAATGAGAGAATGTAAAGTATGTATGCATCTGGAAGGTTAGGAATGATTAGGAACATTTTTTTTTCGGATTTACATTCACGTTGAAACAGTAAGATTGTACACTTCGAAGTTTCTTACTTTTCAGTAATGTCTGATTCCAGATATACAAATTTCCCCATTAAAAAAAACCAAACAAACCACATCATACTTTTTACCTATTTAAAGTTATGCTTAATGAATTAAATTGTGATGTGATGTGATGTATAAATAAAAGTTATATCAAAGAAAATATGTTTAAAAAAAAATAATAAAAAAAAAAGGTATGTTGAGAGAATTTTCAAGCACTTAAGAGAGACAAAAATCACCATTAAACTGAGGTGGAGTTGTTTAACGTGTTGTTGCGCCAAAGATGCTTAGTATAGATGAATATATGAACATAATTCTAATTGCAGACAATTCTCTTTGAGTGCAACCAGTGCAACTTTATACATGCGAATCGACAAATGTATGTAATTTGGTTGTCTAGGTGTGATTAGACGCCTAGTTTATGTAAACTGTACAGGAATATCATGGGCATCGCAAACTCAGAAAACTTAGGCAGGAACATAATCACTGAGCCCTCAGCGCAGTAGAACCTCGGCCAGTCCATCGGAGCTACATAAGGATAGACGAGGAAGTACACTCTAGGCACGTAGTACAGCAGCAAGATCAGCAGAATGCTCAGAATGATCCGGAAGGCTTTTCTCTTGGCTGGGTTGAGGGATTGTCCACCATTTCCTGGTCCGCTGGAAAACAGGACTCTCAGCGTGGCGATGTTGCAGAACATGCTGGGAAGAATGGTGTTATAGAGCAGCACGGTGAAGATGGATTGAAAAATGTCAAATTCGTAAACGATAATGACTGCATTTATGGCCAAGGCGTAGAGCCAGCCGAGTGCGATGACCAGCCACTCCCAATGGCGTAAGGTTTTGGCAGTCATGTAGGTCACTGGATGAACGATGGCCAAGTAGAAGATCATGCAGATAGCGAGTAAGAAGATGGGCCGTGCTGTTAGGGACGGGCTGAAGGACACCATGTAAAGGATGGAAGATGAGAGGTGACGAACATTCATGGCATCCAGAAAAAGCAACAAATTAAAGGCGAAGAGGCACACGTTAGCCAAGTTGATTTGTAGGAGGAAGATTTCGGCCGACGAGAAGCTCCTCGCTTTATATATTCTGCTCAGGAGTTTCGCAATAATGACAAAGGTGGCAGGAAAACTGAAGAAAAGGAGGAGCGTATTCATCACCGCGTGAAGGGTTTCCACGGAGTCGCCGCAGAATTCCGAAGTTCCATTTTGCTCTCGATTTAGCGTCAGGTTGTGCATTATGAAGTCTGTCTTTTAGCTTGTTTACTCCTTTATTCATTCATAAAATGTTCGCCTTCGCAAATGCACAGGACCAGACAAACCAGGTGCTGAAAATTTATTGCATGATCCTGCAAATCCCTACCTTCCTGGTCCAGTAAATAATGAAGAACTCATTTCTCCTTTCACAGACGATTGGTCTTCACAAAGGCATGTGACCAGTCAAACCGTGTGCCGCACGTTTTATGTCATTTCATGTCACCAGGAAACCGCACCTTTCTTGTCTATTAAAATATTGATGCAGACGCAGCAGAAGTTTGATTTGAATAAAGAGAAATGTGGGTAAACTTGCCAAGGTCCGCGTTTGTATTTCGTGTGCAAACAATGACGGGTGAGTAAAATTTGCATGAGGTTATGTTTTCTTGGATAAAATTAAAGTGCGGTAGATTCTCAAATTACATAGCACTTCATTTGATTATGGGAATGAATTACTGGACAGTAAAAAAGAAATACAGTCCCACACACACACACACACACACCCTTGACCTGGTAAAATATTTCAACCCAGTGAAATACAACTGGAGTTCATATTGCACTAGGTTGCGTACCCTTATCTTCTAATGATGAAACCATTTAATATGCTTTAGGCTTTACAGATCTACTTTCATTATTTAAGCATCGCTAACAACAAAAACAGTCAAGCAGTGTTCTGTTCCACTTGCCTTTCTATACATTTTTCAGATTTCTTTCTATGCTATATGGCCAAAAGTTTGTAAATGGTTTATCTTGTTCCAGATTTAGTTCCACTTTGCTGTTATAAAAACTTTCACGCTTCTACGTTTTGGAGCGTGGCGTGTGGGATTTCTTTTTAGAGATTTAGTTCATTAAACCCAAAATGTACGCTTTTGATTGAAGACATGACTAAGCACCTAGTTCACCTAAACTGTACAGGGATATTACGGGCGATGCCAAGTCAGAAAACTTCGATAGCGTCATGATCACCAAGCCCTCAGAACACTGAAATCTGTGCAAGTCTGCTGGCGCTACGAAATGGTAGGTGAAAAAGTAAGCTTGGGGAAGATAGTATACCAGCATGAGCAGCAGGGTGCTCAGGATGAGCCGGGAAGCTTTTCTCTTGGCTGGGTTGAGGGTTTGTCTGCCGTTTCCACGACCACTGGAAAACAGGGCTCTTAGCATGGTGACGCAGAAGAACAAGATGGATAGAATGATGATGTGGAAGAGCATGATGACTAGTTGAGAAGTGTCAATCTTGTAAATAATAATGGCTACATCCATGGCCAGGGCGTAGAACCAGATGAGTGTGGTGACCAGCCACTCCCAATGGCGCAAGGATTTGGTAGCCATGTAAGTGACTGGATGAACGATGGCCAGGTAGCAGATCACACAGATGGAGAGGACGAAGACTGGCCTTGCTGTTAAGCTCGGGATGTAAAGGAACAGGAAAATTATCACATAAAACTGACCGACATGCAGGGCATCCAGAAAAAGCAGCAAATAAGAGACGAAAAGGAACATGTTAGCGAAGTTGATTTGTAGCAGGAAGACTTCAGCCGGTAAGAAGCTCCTTGTTTTATATAAACGGGTCAGAAGTTTCATCAGAACCAACGTGGTGGTGGGCAAAGCGCTGAAAAGTAGAATATTAGTCACCACAACAGAAATAGTATAGTAGGGCTCACTACAGGAACTCATAGTCCAGTTTTGCTCTTGGTTTAGCATTAGATTGTCCATTTTGAAGTCCTTCTCAAATAATCGGCGTCGTCCTTTTGTTCCTTCACGGACCTTTAGTCTTATCAAATGTATGTGATCGGACAAAGGAGACATAGTTTTATTTCATGACCCAGTAAAACCCCACCCCTCTTGTCCATTAAAAAATGGGCTACGAGGATGAGGTGAAAGAAGTTATAAATTATACTCCAAGCACGTTGCACTAGATGGAACCATTGTTAATCATTCACTGAAAATGTCCAGTTTTGGATTAATCCTTTCTCTGCTGTGGCACATTAATGGACTGAGGCTTGATAGATTTGAATAAAAATAAACGTATAGTGTTAGGATTAGGATTTCATATGCAAACAATGAAAGATGTCAAATTTACATGAAGTCCATCTGGTCGGCCAGCCGTATGCATGACGACGTATTTTCCTAGGAATAAAAGTAGTACGTTCTCAAATTACATAGGATTTTATTTGATTGTGGGAAAGGAATTACTACCCAGTAAAAGCACCTTCGCTAATGACGAGGAAGAATGTGCCATGTCCATGCGGACAGAGGTCACCCTCCACTGAACTCCAGATCTCTTCTACACTTCACACCATGTGCATCTTTCTTGATGTAGCATATGATTTATGTTACAACTGTGCGAAGTCGTGCCTACTGTTCAGTCAGACAAAATTCGGAGCGTTTAGCACTGTCGCCTGACAGCAAGAAGGTCCCGGGTTCGATCCCTGGGTCATAGGAGGTGTATCTGAAATAATGGCCACTTTAGTATACGTTCATATTCCCTGGTAATATGCTTAAGTGAGAAACTCAACTCACAGATGACAGCCTGCAAAAACTAAGCAAAGAAAACCCAAAGCTAATATCGTAACACACATATATTTTATATATATATATA
>JAQQZR010000008.1:2530041-2545514 GCA_030068235.1 Notoglanidium macrostoma
ACTAAGTAAAGAGAAACAACAGTCCATCATTACTTTAAGACATGACGCGTCTTTTAAGTCATAAAAATAAAGAAAAACACTGAATTAGAAGGCGCGTCCAAACGTTCGACCGGTCGTGTATGTGTGGAACAGTAACCGCATTCAAGAGTGAAACTGAAAACAGAACCATGTGGAGAAGTTGGGGGAAAAAAAAAACAAAAAACAAACTTCTGTAACTGGAAATTGAAATAACAATTATATAATAGGATCGGTCCCAACGTTGGTGCTTCCTCAAAATACTAATAAAAAAAGGTGACCGGTAACGCAGGTCGTTCCAGAGTCATGTCCGTCGTTCTATTGTCAGGGCGTGCTTATTGGGATAATATTCTTATCGAAAGACACACAAATCAAAATCCTCATCTCGTGTCAAGTCCAGAATTCATAGTCCTACATGACGTGTTGGGTAAATAAATAAAACCTCTACAGCACTTACAAATCAGCTTGTTTTCCTGCCTATATGTGCATTTGCAATGATTATTTTTGTATTCATGTGTTGATCCATTTCCATATATTAGCCATTATAATGTGGGTTACGAACAAAATATATATATATATATATATATATATATGTATATATATATATTCACATAACCCTGTTTCCTGAACACACATGTTGACCCCTATGAAATAAAATAAAAGATCCTAAAAAATAAAAAAACAACATCTACTTGATCATATCTCTTCATTTTCATGGCATCTTGTGATATTGACTGACGAGGCCACTTTGAACGTACAACCCTGTTACCCAAAACTACAGATTGAAAGAAAATGATTAATAAGAAATAATTGTTAAGTAAATCATTAGAATGTCCTGAACGTCGTCCTGACATGCTAGTTAAACGCGTTCTGTGTGTTTGCGTGTTCTTGGATGGAAACCCCGACAATGTTACCCGTAGAAGCGAAACGAGGCCTGTCGGTGTTGCCTGAACCGGGCTCGCCCGAGTTTTTCGAATGATTAAATGCGTGTTTACTCAAAAAATCAAGTTTAATTTTAAGAATTAGCGAAGCGCAATTATGGAATCGTCCAGCTGAATCCAGCTCCAAGTCTAAATCCTTTAAACTCAAGTCACGAGTCACGACGTAAGAAAGATTTGAACATTAAAAAACACAAAAATGATGCATGGAACGAACCAGACTTAAAGAAATACCTAATCTTCATCCAACACATCTGTAGCGTATGTGTGTTTACCGCGGAGGAGATTTAAGACGTAAAGAACAGACGAGACGCGAGTTAAGACGGGTAAAGGTAAACATTGAGGTGAATTTTTAGGTCATGCTTGCTTGGGTTCTTCACTCTGAGGTACTTGTAATGGACGCTGTAATTAAGGAATAAAACAGGACAGGATGTCCTGGGGCGGTGTAAAACATTACATCATCACTCTGATGTTGATTCTTTTCCTATGACTGCACGCCATTGTAGTTGGCTGTTACTGTCTAAATGATAACGTGTTCGAACCATCATTTATGTTATTGTCAAAGCTGTGCGGTTAAAGGAAATTAATCAACACCTTCTGACTCGGGAATTCGACGGCACCGCGGCATAAACATGTACAGTCCAGCTGTATGGGGAAGCAGAATGGAAGAATACCTTTGAAAAAGTGTGAAGTTATATATATATATATATATATATATATATATATATATATATATATAACACACCATTTCTGTGTTTTCCTCCATGTCTGTGATGACTAACCGTATGCTACAGATGTGGTTATACTGACTCAGTGCTGGAGGCCACAAACCTGTGTGACAACATTTCTGGAGGTTCGTACTGTATACAGTCGGGAACATGACTGCGATGGGACCCAGGGCTTGAAGCAAAGCACACAGCGGAGAGCAGAAGCAAATGGAGAGTTTTGAACCGTCCAGAATTCAGGGTGTGAGTTACAGTTTAACCTACTTGGGATTACTAGGCGTAAATGTTGCGTGACCCAACAAACAAAAAAGTTGATAAAGTGCTTTAACTGCGCAGTAAAAATGACCCACAATAACTCTAACCGTTCTAATTCTTATAAAAACAAAGAAAGAAATATGCTGTAAGGTGAGAGAATTATAGAAACAGATGGAGGAGTGGTGGAGTGCAGTGGTCTTACCTGTCCCTGAGCTGCTTCTCCTCTTCCCCGGGAGCTCTGAGAGCCGAGGGCAAGAAGCACAGATGATCAAACACACAAACAGTCAGGGGAGGGGTTAGAGATGCGTGTGTGTGTGTGTGTGTGTGATATGCATGTGGCTCATCCCTTATAAGTACAACTATGCATAACAAAACAACACAACTGGCGCTATGACGAGCTTTCAGTCATGGACAGCTTGTTGTTCTGTTCGCAGGCAAACTTTAAAAAGCTAAGAAATACACATTTATTCATTTAAAGGTTTGATAAAGTCACTCATACTTCACTTCATAGCTTCATTATGTCGCATAAAGCACTTCCTGTTCATATGACTATGAGCATCATAGTGCAAATGTTATTAGTGTTAACGTATTAATGTTATTATTATTATGATTGTTTTTGGAAACTACGTAAAAGGAAGTGTGTACTTTCGAACTTTGTTCTGACGATTCGTGTTGATTCATTTCCTATAAGAGCAGCCTTGACCAATCACAGATACAAATCCAAGCGCTGGTTTGTTTGTTTTTTTGTAGTGGACGAAATCTAATACTACAGTATTAAACGAATTTAAAAAACACGCAGTTATTTCGACACCACTGACATGATGATGACATGTTTTCTGTTTATTTAACATTTATGGGAAAGGGTTCTAGTAACAGGACAAGTTCTTTGTGGTTTCTCTGTAACATGTGTCACCGGGTTTCCAGTGCAGTTTTGTGAGTGATATTTTAACAATTCCGACAGAACACAATTGCGAATGGTCCGTGTTTCCACTGAGTGAGGATAATCGATTAAAGCTGGGTTTTCTCCTCTCGGGACATCTCTGACAGAGCGCTCTTTTTTCAGAAAGGTAGTTTCCATTTGCTCTTCAGCTCATGTCATGTGACTTAAAAGTGAAAAACGGGTTTCTATTTCAATTTTGCTTTATCGAATCGTCTGAAAAACCACATCATGCATTTACATTTACAGCATTTGGCAGACGCACTTATCCAGAGCGACTTACATAAGTGCTTTGAAGTCTCTATCATTAAATATATTCTGATACTGGCTCATTAGGACGTGAGCTAAGAATACCATCACACTAAAAACTGCCGGCAAGTAATACAGAGTTTTGTTTTTTTTTTTAATTTATTATAATTTTTTAAATTTTTAACTATTTTTTTTTTATAATTATTTTTTGATTTATAATTTATTTTATTTATTTATTTATTTTTCATGCGAATTACATCATGCGAGAACAAAAAACTTTTTTTGTGACATTTGAGAGTTTTTCTGCGTATATATATATATATATATAAGATTCTATTATTTGTTTTTTAGTTTGCAATATCATAAATTGCGCGTTACGCGGGTTAACTGTCTGCTTTTATTTACTGTCTTATTGACTTCTAGAAAGGCTGCAGAGGGTATGACTCTTTATAGCGGATGTTAAATGGCATCAAATATGATTATAAAAAAGTCATATAGATAAAAACATGTAATTGTTGACAAGCTGCTGTGCTATAAAAGATGGCAGGATGTGCTGTGATAGAAAAATAACTGTGACCTCCCTTCAGGCCGCATCACATCACACGGTTGTTGATTATTTTCCCATAACAGCACATCTCCACGTGTTTTATTCCTTACACAAAAAGTTAGTGTATATCTAGCGTTGTGACATCACTGAGCAACTGGGTGTGGGTTATATCAGAACATTAACGCAAAATGTCAAAGTTTTCTTCTTCCATTGCTACTTATTAGTGTCATTAACACTAAGAGAATATTATTAGTAAATTGTTCGTTTGTCAAACTAACAGAAAACTGACCTCTCGGGCTCGTTGGCGTTGGAGGCGATTGCGGTCCTCTGAACACGCCGACGTCCGCCAACCCGTTCTTAGATGAGTTCAAGCCGCAATGTTCCAAAACAGGGGTCCAAGGAGAGGACGAAGAGGAGTGCGCGTGATTGTTTGGGGCAGGTTCTTAGCAAAGGAAAAGGAAATAAGGATGAGAAGTGACGGGACACCATTAGCCCATGATCATGAGGCTGCGGAGATTAGAAGAGTCCATGGGGCATTTTTTGCTCTTAGGTAAGACACAAATCATGAATATGTAATATGCACAGACATGAGTATTCATGCGGCGGCGTTTTAAAAACAGAAACAAGGTCAAGAATGAAGTTATAACTGACAAACAAAGAGACAGAGATCCTGAAGCGTGTCAGCTCTTGTCCAGGAACTCACTCAAGCACAACGTCTTTTTTTTTAAAAGTCTCAACAGCTGTTGTGTGTGTGTGTGTGTGTGTGTGTGTGTGTGTGTTACCTCTGACATTCACTGCTGAGCTGCTGGATGTTTTTCCTGCAGCGTTTTCAGCTACACAAGTGTAAGCTCCGGCGTCCTCCGGGACACATTTCCTAATAACCAGCCTCGCCTCTCCACTGACAAATGAGGATTTAGCGAATCTCACCTTCTGACCTGAGAGAGAAACAGAGACGGAAGATCAAAGAGATAAAGATTAACTCGTGTCAATTATAAAGTGGGAAAAAAAACAGGGCCAGTGACAAAGGGACACATTTTCTGTTCGGGTTTTAGGCATTCATCAACGTTTAATAAGCGTTTCCTGTCAGGCTTCATGACGCTATCACTCGGAGACCTTACTTGTGATTAGTTCAGTTTCCAGTGTTTGTGGACTCCAGAGAGTGCTGGAGAAAGTGGGGGAAAGAAAAGAAGACAAGGAAAGAAACGCTATGTTGCAAGATGCAGCAAAGTTTTCAACAATAAACAAACTCTATATTGGCTGCTGGTGATTTTGATGTCGTCTGATCCTTTTTCCAATCTTCGGCTGTAAGGTTTCGGTGAATTTGTGTATACTGTGCCCTGATATGGGCTTCTGTTGTTGTGGTTCGGCATTCGGAGATGCTTTTCAGCTCATCATGGTTGTAAAGAGTGATGATTTGAGTTACTTTAGCCTTCCTGTCGGCTCTGGCTGTTCTCCTCTGACCTAAACAACAAGGAGCGTCAATCTGCCGAGCTCCTAGTCACTATTTTTTTCATCTAGAAAATGTTGTGCATGAAATTCCCAGGAGTCTTCTAAAATACTCAAACCAGCCCATCTGGTACTAACGCCCATGCCAAGTCACTGAGACTTAATAACGTTAGCGATGAGTGTACTGTATACTAGTTAATGCACTTGGACTCATTTGTTATTTATTTTTGGACAAATGCAGGTCACTTTGAAGAAAATTCCCTGGCTGGGTTTTTTACCACCAGTCGACCCTTGTTTTTTGTAATTGCGCTCACTTTCACTCAGACACATCATATAGACCGAACAGTCAAGGTGTCACTGCTAACACATAGCCTCAAGCGTTCCGACGCTTTGAACACAAGTACAAACATTCACCAGCAGTTTTGTCGCTCCACATCAGTGTAACAGTGACGCGGTCTAATAATCTAACAGAAGCAACGTGCTTTGAAGTTTCCTTCCTCTTTGTTTTATTACACCACTGTTTCCTTTCATACAATTTCAAAACCAAAGTTAACATCTAATCATTTGCTGTAAAACGTGAACTGCAGGTTATGTCCACGGTTGCCAGGTCTTGCATGTCCAAACCAGTCCAACAGCCATTCAAAATCAGCTCGGTGTTCGCTGAACCCAGTGGAATCGGATGCTCCCGAACCCTGTATTAAGCTGTGAATCCCTGACTACCACTGCCGAGCACCGTGCAACATTTAAACAAAAATGTCCAGAAATATGGGTAATTAAAACGGCTCAGCTTTTTCCAGTTAGTTATTTTTTTAATCCAAGATCTCATATTATTACAGATAATATCATTCAGATTCTCTCTCTCTCTCCCTATCTCTCTTTCTCTCACACACACACACACACACACACAGAGTAATTATGCAAGTTAACTGACTATATCATTCAGTAATATGTCTATATCTATATTACTGTAATAAACAGTATCTTATCTTATCTTATCTTATATAAAGTAAAATGACAATGTAGTATAATATTACAATAAAAAAGTAATATGATAAAGTGGCCACAAATAAAGAATTGCTGCCATAATACATTATATAACAATAGAATAGAATAGAACTTTATAAATGAAGAATAGCTACAATGATGTTTAATAATAATAATAATGGCATTCAAGTTCAAAGTATTGATCAGAACATGCTATAGTTTTCTGTACAATTAACTCACCATTATGCAGCCAGGACACCCTGATTGGCTGACTCCCTGTGATGATGCCCCTTAGCGTGATGTCACTTCCTCGGTCAGCCACACAGTCCTGCAGAGGTTCGAGGAAAAGTGGCGTGTCCACATCGTTCTGTTCTTTGTTCGGTAGATTGAGAAATAAGAGGACGATAAGCGCAGAACGTAAAAACTGATTTCCAGAAATGCTAAGTAAAAGTCTCCTCACAGAAATATTCACAGGTACGCCGTTGCTGTAGAAATGATAACGGATTAGGACAAAAAATATAAATGTGTGAACTGAATTACAGTACGCACAACGGTCAGTGCTGCTGTTATAGAAAATGTTTGACCAGTCAGAATCGGGAATTCAATGGCAAAGTGGTATAATTATGAATGTTCGGTTATATAATAAGATTTTTTCTTTTTTTTTTTCTCTCTCTTTTGAACCTTAGTAAGCATCCTGCAAGTCGGAGATGTCTGGAGATGACCGAGGCCGGCTGCGAGGTTTATTTTGTCTTTGATCACATTTATTTTGTCTACACTAACAGTCACTTGCAGTTTCCTTTGTTTTATTATATCCTTACTCTGATGTACAGACAAAACAAAAAGACACAAGTTTACACATATCACAAGTTAATCACACAAGTATCACGTGAGCACTAGCAAAGTCGTTTGGGGGACGAGTTGCAGTGGGGGTGTTTTGTGTTTAGGGGGCATGACTGCCCCAAGGTGTGCAGGAAAACATAATGAAGTCCCCTCTAGGTTGCCCTTCCAATGGAGAACATAAGACGCAGTGCTATAAAGGCTTCCCAACATGTGTGAAAGTTAAATTAAGTGTGCTGTGTACGAGAAAATGCCATTTTTGTAGGTTTAGAGTAGAAAAAACGTGTCAATGCCTTCCAGGTGCTCGTCTATGCCAGACAGCTTGCACGGAAGATCTAAATCTTGGTATTTAACTCTGAGAACAAGATCCTAATGAGACGCTAAATGAGTGGCTTTATTAAAGACTTCCAGTTAAGATTTGCATTGATCGTACATGTCGTGAGCTACAGCTGCTTCACTGTCAAAATTTGTACCCATTTCTTAGTCAGAGTTCTACATGTTTATTCTGAAAAATGTAGGGTGATGTAGTTGTATTGCGTAGATCTGCTGCGATAGTGAGATCGAGGCTGAGACAAAATACTTACTGAGGGAAAATCACGTGTATAACCAGCGAGTCAACAAATGTAGGTGCAGTATTTACATTCCTCTGTCTGCCACATCACAACAGATCTTATCAGGAACATGAGCCCCCGAAAACAAACACACACACACTCACTCACGTCAGCCAAATTTGCTCAATTTCCCAGAGTGTCTAATGCCTAAGACTACATGTACATTTCATGCTTCATTGCACAATTATATTTGTACATAGATCAGATCTCTCTATTCTTAAGCGCAACTGACCCATATCTGTCCTTAATAGGAGCAAATGCTTAAAATGCCATGCCTCGCACTGATTTCATGGGCAGTTGTTGACTCAGAATCTTGACTCAGTTTCAATAGGTTTCTTCCAGTTTTCCCAAATCACCAATTTCCTCATCCTTCCAATGAATACAGTCACCATTGTCCCTGTCCTCCATTCAAGTCCAGTCTCCCGCAAGGACACTACCACCCTAATCCCCACTATGAAGCTATTAAGCAAAATCAATAAGAAAGAAAAACATTTAATCACACGAAAAAACTCCACACGACAAACTAGTGTGCAAAAGAACCAAGGTTCAGTAGAGAGAACTAGTCAATGTTCCTACTATGAAAGCCTAGTCCAATCTAAACACATCTGCTACAAAGGTCCAAGGCTACCCAATGGCTTGTATAACGTATAAATACCGGCTAAAAAGACACCAGAAACGAAGGAACAAAAAGATACCAAACGAGACCGAACGACTCTTCCGTCACGTCACACAATATTATATAGTCACAGGTCATGGCGGCCTTCAGCGAAATCCATCACAATTAAATTCCTCTCCCTGCACCAAAGTTCATCTACTGGTTACACAAGGAAGACAAGGAAGTGTTTGCTGGTACTGGATAACAAGGTTGAAAACCCTATTTTTGAAAAATGAAGGATCAACAAAAATGGTTAATAATTCATCAATAAAAATGTCTTCTGTAGTGTAAATCTGTACTTATTTACGACAACTGTTCTATAGCATCACTTCACTGGTACGTACCGTCACTTTTAAGAGTGCAGGTCAATGTGAAAAGGTGCACTATGTAGGATTTAGGGGCCTCTATTAGCAGAAATGGAATACACTATTCATAAATATTACCTGTAACTAGGGATCATTGTGTTTTCAAAAGCTTAGAATGAGCTCTTTATGTCTACATCAGGAGCGGGTCCACCTCTGCGGAGCTGCCATGTTGCGGCACTACAGTAGCCCAGAACGGACAATCCATACTCCGACTGAGAGCGCATTTTGCATTTTTAAAAGAGACAGCCAGCCCCAGAAGGAAGACGAAGAAGAAGAAAGGACGACGAAGGCTGTAGGAGCCATTTTAAGCGACTGATGGTGTTTGGTGTTCTTTTTAAATTTAGTAACTTGTTAAAGGTTAATATAAATGTTGGCCTTGATACTTACTTACATTGCTGTTGCAGTTAAGGGTTACCCCCCTGCATCAGTGGTTTGACTTGTAGAGAATATCCACCTGCCTGATATTGTAATGGAACATTCCATTTAGTGTTCATGGATGTGGAAACAATTACAGAAATAAAATGATCAGGTTAGGAGTTAGATGGGTTTCTGAGCAGGATTCTAATGTGATTTATAACTCTCTGTATTGGATTTATAAAGGGTATTTTTTTTCGCCTGAACATTTTGTTCTCGGAGAAGTTAAGCAGCCAATAAAATAATATAAATATTTCCAGTAAAATAATATTAAGCCTGTTTGAAAAAAAGTTATATTCCTGCACATGTAGTGTAAAGCGTACACAAGCCCAGACAAACTCCTACCAACCACATACCAGGCTTTTAGTTTTCAGTAGAAAGCCATAAAAGATTTAGAAGTGTTTATGACTCTTTAGGAAACCCACCTAAAATGATTGAAATGTTAATTAGTCTAACAGTCACTCTGAAAAACCATAACATGTGGCTGCGCATGCGCTGTCATGGCTCTGCAGACAGATATTATCGCACCTGACGGCCTCTGTAGGTTCTAATACACGTTTGGAAAGGGAGAATTGAATTGAATGCAATATTCAACTTCACTGCTAGATGCCACTAAATCCTACATACTGTACCTTTAATGAACTTACATTACAGCAAGTTGCTGTTGAATTCTTGGCTGGAAGGTTTCTATAACAACAGCATTGGCGATTGTTCCAGCTTCAAATCTCAGGTTTATATTAATGCGCTCGTCCGGAAATGTTATCGTTTCCATGGTAACATCTCATTCACTGGGATATGCATGCTTCAGTAGATGTCCCAGTTAATAAGACAAATAATAAACAGATTAAAAATGTGGTGTAATTTAGCAAAGAGAATTTCTTTCTTTATTTATTTATTTATTTATAGAATTTATTTATTTATTTATTTAGAATTCGGTTATTGTGTCCAACACTCTGTAATATGAAAGTTTCCACCATGGGAAAATCTTCAGGGCAAAGAAGGTTCAACTTTACGATTTCTTAGTAACGTCACAATAAAAAAAATTAAAAATTGAAAACATTTCCTTGGTGAACGAAGCCGATTTTCTAGCTGATACTGTTTCATAGCTGATATAATTCAAGTGATAACAGGAATGACCTTGTTTCATGCATGTTCCACAACATTAATGTAACAATAAAGGATAAAAACTTTCTGTGGTATAAGAGGAATAAAACACAGGTGCTGTTCTTGGAAATTTAATCCACACCATCCAGTCGTCATGATCATTTTCCTAGAACAGCACACCACCAAATGTTTTATTCTTTACTAATTAAATATAATATACAGTTAACACTGTGATATTCCAGGAATATTTATATTTTTCACATCATCATATCCAATTAACGCAACAAAAATCTTTGTTCTGGCGCGTTTCTTGTTTACCGTTAAGAGGAACGTGCGAATTTCTCTAGCACCAAGTAATTATTTAAACCTTTGATCTTTAAGCAGGTAAAAATTCTGTTAATGCACCAGGAAACATATACAAATGTTTCTCGGTTGTATTTTCTAGACAGTTTCCAGTAAACAAAGTCTCAAGCATTTTTGTCTGATGTTGCCCAAGCAAGTTCAATACAATGACAGAAACATAATATATAACAGATGATATATAACAGAAAGCACATCATATTAACTTCACATGACGTATACAGAATAACACAATCTTACCAGAGTTGGGTGGAATTTCTTGGCTCTTCTTCTCTGTAATGATCTTGTGTGAGGCTCCGCCAGATGTGGGTGCTGACAGCTGGATCCTGAGAGTGGACACATATCGTTTCTGTCCCCCACGCACACTCATATCCCTTTTTACTGGGTGAATAGATAAACGCTGGCTAGACCTAAACAAACAACAAACACATTTCCGCCGACCGCTTATCAAACTTCCTCACTTTCTTTTCTGCCCTGTCTTACTTTATCTCACAAGCTCACAATTTCAGTTTCATGCTGAGCGCTCTCTCTCTCTCTCGCTGTCTGTCTCGCTTTCTCTCTCTCTCTCTTCTCTGAACACACGCCTCCCTCCCTCCCTCTCTCTTTCTCCTCCCTTCTCTCTGGTAGCCTCAGGGTCTCTTTAACATTGGGGGACTTTGTTGTATGGCTTTTGTTTACTTTTTTCCTCATTCCTTTGCCAGGTAACCACAGGGCTATCAGCTGAACTTTGGCTGGGTTACATCACTCTGCAACACTGGACTACATCGTTAAACCTGACGAGAAGACCTGTTGAGAGAGAATGTCACTCAGAGTAATCCAACACTACTTCTGTCATAGCATTTAAAAATAACATTAAAAAATGTAAATAGGTTCAGATAGTTGGCCAGGATTAGGCTCAGATGCACTCTGTCTCAGCTTGGGTGTGCATTGGAGTCTAAGTGAATGTGTTGATTCTAAGTATGACAGCCCTAAACCAAACCCACACAGGCAACTAAAAGCCATGAGCAAACAAAAACAACCAGTAATGAGGAAGAAGACTGCAATCACAGCGGCACACAGGAATACCCCCTGTCCACAGGGGCGTGGGAGCCGGGGGTGAATAGTGGAACTGCTAATCAACTACCCACAGGTGAAGGGGGTTATTAAGCTGCGTGGACTAAAATCTTAGCCTTTCCAATGGGGAAAGGGTTTCCATACAAACTCTGTTTTGTACAGGGTGAAAAATTCATGGAATATCCCCTGGCTGTCCACTAGAGACCTCAGTCTGATCATGTTC
This sequence comes from Notoglanidium macrostoma, assembly GCA_030068235.1. Taxonomy (NCBI): domain Eukaryota; kingdom Metazoa; phylum Chordata; class Actinopteri; order Siluriformes; family Auchenoglanididae; genus Notoglanidium; species Notoglanidium macrostoma. Next base: position 2,541,760 of record JAQQZR010000008.1, read on the forward strand.
AGCTGTTATAGTTACAGATCTAGTAGATCTGTACCTCATTATCTCACCACCCCTATAAACGCCTCTCTCAGATAGTCTGACTGCAAGATCTCGCTATGTACTCTGTAAGTTCTGAGCCTTTTCATGGCCGGCGTCTCCACCAAGCAAGCATCTGATCAACGTCACATGATAAAAAGAAAGATAAAGGTTTATTTGCTTTTATCTCTGCTACAGTTAAGTACCATTACCCGGTGTCAGTGATACTTAAGCAAGCACAGAGGCCGAAGATCTCCAGCAGGTTTCTATGCAGCGCATACCATTTCGTCAAGATTTCTTAAAGAGCTGAGCAACATTTATTACCGCCTCTGATTATTATGAGTAACTCAGGATGCCTTAAATGCCATAGTTAATGCTAGGACTGTAGTCAAGACCACTATTGTAAAGCCCAAGACCAGGTCTAGCCAACATTGAGACAAGTCAAAGCGTTAAGGGAGTCAAGGCAAAGTGAAGGAATGAAAATGAGGCAAGAACGAGACTGAACACTGTTTACTTCCAAGCCAAGCCATTACTTCATACAATGAATAAATATGCAGCTGTGCCAAAAGACTGCTGAATTAGTTGCAGAAGGTATGGTTTCGCTTCCTACCATTGGTAAACATGTTTGTTTTTTGCCAGCGTCAACACCCATTGTCAATAAATTAGTGGTATTTGGCTCAATTATTCTGGTTCTTTCAAGTAGTTGGCTGCATTTGTGCATAGCGCAATGAAAAGACTTTTCATTTTGTGCATGTGAAAAGAACAGGCAACACGAACATGTTTTCCAACTCTTGGTCATATGTAGCACAAACAATGCCCAAGACTAAGATAAGTCTATGTACAAATGCCAACAAGCCCAATACAGAAAACATCTTGAGACTGACCTGGATTCCAAGATCAGATCAAGATCAAGCCCTATAGCCCTAGTCAATGATTCTTTAATGTTGCCTGTGTATTTGTGGTTCCTAGAGGCATCCTTCATGGCCCGGGTCTGAATATACCAAAAACTTTCCAACACACTACTCGAAAGAGCTCTCTGTAGTAGTATATACTAAGCTTTCACCCTCTATTGTTCCCCTTGTCAGGTGAGGCATCGAAAATGGCAGAATAGATGGCTGAATGAGGCCAAGCAAGCAAGCTTAGCAAGAACATACACACGGACCATTGAATCAACATCATTACCAACAAGACATCTGGCTATAACGTACTAGTAAAGCCAAATTAGCTCAAAATCTCTCCCACTTTTCTTAGATCACAAACCTATCTCTTCCATGGTGCAGGGACCGGTGCGTAAAGCTGAGCCAGCCTTTCCTCTTTCATGGTTCCTGCTTGAATCCAAGTGCCAACATCACCAACATCTGAGCGGTACATTCTGGAGGACTATTTGTGGTCATTTGATTTCCACAGGGACCATCCCAGACTCTACTCCAACACAGGAAGCCATAAGGTTTGGCTTCAAGACATTCATCTTGAGTCTCCTGAAGTCTCAGTGAACACAGCTCTAGGTGAGTTGTCATGGTTATAAATCAAGCAGCCCTGTAGCACATTAGCGTGCCATCCATAAATCCTTAAATCATGTACGTTCGTTGCGTGGTCGACCCTGGACTGTATTTCATTTCCCGCTCTGTTGTGAATTCCTCTCTGGACTTTGATTGCCTGAAAGCCTGTTTAGTGCAATTGCTTTAATTAGTATTAATGCAGTCAGGACTAGATAAAAGGTAACTCATTAAATGAGAATTTCACTGCAACCTCTGTCCAGTAAAAAGTGTGATGGCCTTCTTTGGGAGCTTTACTTGTTTTCCGACAGATCTAGTTCTCTAGATTCCGACTCAGTAATTATACTGCCGACAGGTTTAATAGTAGGTATGTAGGTGTGCGTAAAAGCTGGGAACTGGGCATATATATCTGGAGAGACTGGCACAACAGGAATGCAGTCACCAAAATAAAGGGCACAAAGACATGTTGAAACACGTCGAGCAGTCAGTTTCATCTACATCGACTACATACATGCATAGATGCTGATAAAGCCCATATGTAATACAACACCACACCCCAGCACCTAACCTCTAAGTGTACATGTATAGATTTCTAACATAATGCATTGTTGCTTAATAAAATAACATCACAAACGTCAAATTTAAAAGTTCTGCTAAATGTCGTCAATCTGTTAAGAACAATGTTCACAAAACATCTAAGGGGCAGCATGTTTGTGGTTCTCTGAACTTTATCAGTAAGGAATTAAGGAGTAAAACACTTCAGTGTACAACTGCAACAGCATCAAATCAGCAGCTGAGTTTCTCCTCGTGGAGTCACGAGACTTCATATTTTAAACCAGGTCTTCATTTTTCAGATCTCCTAAAACATACAAGCACATCCGGATCCCAGAAGAGATGCCAAATGTTTCTCTTCATTCTTGAGTAAAAAGAATTATAGTTCAAGGATAGATTGAAAATACTTAAGTTCTTAGATACAGTAATTAGAAAATAAACTTAGCTGAATCAGGTTTTTTTTAACCTAATACTAATTTGACATGCAGATTGGTTAACTGGTTACCATTGGTGTGAATGTGAGTGTGAATGGTTGTCCGTCATTGTGTTAGCCGCGTGATAGATTGGCAACCTGTCCAGGTTGTACGCCGCCTCTCGTATGAAGTCAGCTGAGATTGGCTCCAGCTTCCCGGAGACCTTTAATGGATAAGCGATGAAGATAATGGATGGATGGAGAACAAGCAAAATGGGGTTCACAGAGCATGAACATGAGCATGAGTTCCCTTCTTGTGTCTTTGTGTATCTTGTGCTAGTTATGTGTACCTGACAAGTTTCCCTTTAGGACAATAAAGTTAAACTGAACTGAACTGAACCGAACTCTGTGGAGTTCTTCTACTCCAACTTTGGAGTTACGTGTTACCAATATAATGTAGAGTATAAATACAGTTGCTGAATAAAAATATTTGGCTAGGCTAATGGATTTTAATGTACATCGAACAACATATTTATACTAAAATAAATGTGATGTAAAGGTCGCATGTACAAGAGAAAAAGAAATTAAGCGCATCCATGGAATGATGGTAAGGAAATAAGTCTTAGCCACTGTAATGAACTAATATTGAATGTTGTACTTTTGTCCATGAAACAAGTTAATTCCTCACCAGCCTCTATTTTTCTCTTATTTGAAAGTTAAAATGCAGCTTGTCCTGAAGACTTTCCCATGACAGACAACTCACTGACAGTTATAAAGCACTGATGCTGGAGACTCTTCCCAAAAAACGTGAAATAATCAAGTCCCATCACCTATGAATAACTAAGTGTCTTTCTTTTGTTCCTTTTCTTCGTTTTTGTTTATTTTCTTGGATTGTTAAGTATTAATGACCTGTTACTGGTTAAATTAACATCATTAATTGCAGTATTAATTATAATTACAGTCATTAGCATTATGAAGGTTCTATTTAGTGAATGTGTAGTTTAGCTCATTTACCAATAAAGTTATATAAAGTTATGTCGTAATTAATCACCAGATGATTACTGTTGCTGTAAATGAACACAAACTGCTGGTATGTTGTTGAGCTGAATGTAGATCAGCATAAATGGTTCACATGCAGGATTTGGTTTGCATGGCACGCCCACTAGAGACGTAAAAAGATCGACAGAGGAAGAGCCATGAAGGGAAAAAGCTTACTGTAAGACTCCAGCTGTGTTTCATGCTGTCAAGTCCATAACTGCTCTTTACTCATTAGATATCAT
>JAQQZR010000008.1:2575464-2590402 GCA_030068235.1 Notoglanidium macrostoma
TATCTATCTATCTATCTATCTATCTATCTATCTATCTATCTATCTATCTATCTATCTGTCTATCTATCTATCTGTCTGTCTGTCTGTCTGTCTATCTATCTATCTATCTATCTATCGATGGTTTTAACAAACAACAGTGTATTTGCCAAAAATACATCGCTAAAACCTGTTCCAGGGAATGTTATTGTTAAAGAAAAAGAAATAATACGAATTATAATTCAAATACAAATACTACTACTACTACTACTACAAAACAAATACGCTTACTCCTACTTCTACTAATAGACGAAGAAGAAGAAATAAGACCAGTACAAAATATTTAATGAATATAAACATCTATCTATATATCTATCTATAAATATATAATTATAATAATTCTATTCATTAACTCATTACTTACTTAAGGTATTTTATTGGCATTACAGACAAGGTTACGTTTTTATTACCACCACAACTACTACTAAAGCAAGCAAGCAAACAATAAATAATAATAATAGTAGTAGTAATGATAATAATGATAATAATAATAATAATGATGATGATGATAATAATAATAATAATAATAATAATAATAATAATAATAATAATAATAATAATAATAATAATGTTAAATACTACTACTGCTGCTATTAATAATACATACTAAGAAAGAACCTATCTATCTATCTATCTATCTATCTATCTATCTATCTATCTATCTATCTATCTATTAATTAGACATCTGAATCAACTGATTCGATGTATTAATGTTTATTTTATATTTCTATGTTCGATATCATTTCATCAGCCACGGCTTGATCAGCGCTGATGGTAAAACTTCTTTTGTTGGTATGGTTCCAATTCCCCGCCCCTTTCCCCAATGTGGATTATGATTGGACGGGTCGATTCCAAGTGACCAATCGAAAAGCTTGTAATATTTCAACGTCAAGGTAACGCACGAGGATAGACGTCACGAGGATCGATAATCGCGAGAAAACTTTTTTTTTTTTTTTTTTTTTTAAGTAACGGGCGAGCTCGAGACTTGCTCGAGTTTAGGAGTCTTATCTTCGTCCGTTGATTTTGAACATTAAATTGACCTTAAAATAAATAACTTTAGTTAATAATCGTGTAAGGAAATTTCTAAAAGAGCTCATTTCATCTTAATTTGCTGTTGTTAACGATGGAGGTAAGACAAATGTCATCGTTAATGCTAGTTATGAGTTGCTCGTTTTAGCTTAGCTTACCTTTGCTAGCTTGCCTAAGTTCTGTCAGCTGACGTCAAATTTTTACACGACAAACAGGGCGAAATAATTACAAAGGAAATACAAAAACATCCCAATTAATTATACGTTCGGGTAAAGACGACGCTTGCTTCCGTAATTCGTGAACTTTAGCCATTTTTATAAAAATTTATCTGAGGCAGTTTGTTAGCATAATGCTAAGTAGCGTCAGTGACCGTTCTGGCCTCTCAGGCTAATAGTCATAACAGATATCAGAAACTTCTAATAATGACTAGTTTCAGCAGTTGCTTGAAGGTAATTGTTGTCGCAACATGTTTATAAATCAAAATAAATATTAAAATACCATAGTAGAAAGGTATTATGTACACTATTTGGACATTTATATATCCTTTCAGTAGGCATTAAGCATATACTCGCTTTCATACAGGTTGTGATGAGTGTAGAATCTACCGAGCAAACAAAAATTCACACTGATTAGTAAAATAAGGACATATAGTTTTAGAAAAAATAGTAAAATGGGTTCTCTGTCTCATCAGGGTGTGGCATTAGTGGTGTTCTTTATGAACGACTCTTTTTAGTGAGTCGTTTGCACCGATTCACCATCACTACTGAGTCGTTCATTGTTTCTAATTCTGCTGCTCCTATATGTGAATAATGATATCACATTATTCAAAATAAATAAATAAAAAGAGTTTTAAGGAGATGGACCTAATTGTATGAAGTTAAACTGACAGGTTTTAGGCTATGCACGTTTAGCAATAGAATGATTTATTTTTCCATTTTGAAATGTCTGGGAAAAAATGTACTGGAAGTGTAAAAGAACTCAAACCTGAAAAAAAAAAAAAGATTCAGTTTGTTGAAGTGTTTAAAAGAATCGGTCCACTAAAATGAACCCAACTGCCCACCACTATGTGCCACACTCTCATGGGAAAGTAGCTAAAGCGTGCTCAATAACTCAATCGATGACGTCAAAAGTCGATTGATAACATTACATGCTTATTTGCATATTCATTTATTCAATATTCATATCAAATGACAAAAATTGGGTTATATGAAGAAGGAACATTTTCCATTTAGAATACAATTTAGTTTTTTTTTTTTTAAATTAGAATAGAAAATAATAGATTATAATTTATTTCTTAAATAATTCATTTCATATAGAAAGAAGTCATCTTTGGTCACGGCACCACATACTAAACTTTTAGTCATTTGCAAAATACTATACTTTCTGTCAAGAATGCAGGCAAATTGAGGCAGGGGCTGTAAGTAGTCATGAAGGACACACCTTTATTACTTGCAAATAATCTCAAGAAGAGAGGTTAAAATGAACAAAATGCAGTGGTGGAACAAACAGTGATGAGTGATTGGTTATTGGGAACAATGGAATCAGTTATCTAAAACTACTAGGAACTACTAAGTGCTCTATTTACAACGTTTCTTACATTTGGAGTTATGGGAGAAGTGGTCACTTGTCTGATCCAGACAGAAAGTTTTCCTCCACTCCATGGCAGGAAATTTTCCCACCTTCAGTTTTTATGTCATATAATGGTCTGTCACTGTCTACCAGTAGCAGATGAGGTAAGGTAGATCACAGTGTGGTGACATGTTATGAATAAATAATAACACCATTTTTTTCATTCATGGGACATAGCCGTTGTTTTTTTCGAAGGGAGGAAACCTAGAGGAAACCCACACAAAAACATGGAAACTCTACACAGACAGCAGCGCAAGCTCAGGAGCCATGATGCTTAAAAGTTACCCACAGCCTCACTGTGCTGTCCCAGAGTCATTTATTTTATTAGTTTGAATAGGTCGAGCATATAGTATATTGCATGTTTTGTTTCCTTCACTGTCAGTATATAAATTTTAACAAATATGTTTGTTTTGTTGCATGAAATAGTACACTCATGGTCGCCGCTAACGTGCACGCTGGATAATATCTGAAAAGTGTCTGTTTGTACCGGTCATGGATGCTAAATAGCTATTATGTTGTAATGCTGTACTGATATGTTTACTAGTTAAAATACGATACGTTTGACCAAAGTTGTTGCAGCCTACATGCTCTCATGACTTTTTATATCCAAAATCAAAACCCTGTATATGAAGAAAATCAATATCAAGGCATGTCATAAAATTAATGTTGTTTTTTAAATTTAAGGCAAATAATTCTGCGAAAAGTAAAATCAGTGTGGATGTAAACGGAGCAAAGATGCCATTCAGTCTGTTTCATAGTGGAGGCTCAGACTCATGCTACTCCACATACAAGTTTCAGGTGAGTTTCATGTGTTTTCTCAAACACATCACTTTACTAATAATTGTTAATAAGTTTACATATAATTATCCTGATGATGAGCAGCGTTTGTGTTTGCCGCACTATTTATTTCATTTTTGCTGAAAACAGAGCGATTATAGTGAAGAAAGTGGAAGACTGTCTGAGACTTTTAGCCCAGATTTCTCCTTCTATGAGCAGCTGCCTCTACCCTGCCATTCCTGGGCAATGCAAGAGGAACCTCATCAACTGATAGATTGTGCTCAGAGCACCCCCAAAAACAGGTCAAATACATTTTTTGGAACAAAAAACAAGTTCTCTGGCACAAGGCTGTATTTTCATTGTTTGAGAAATACAACATTTTTGATATATTTTCGTAAATAACAAAAAATGGTCTTAATAAAGCAGCTACAATCACTGCATGTGAAAAAATTTAATTAAATTTTTCAAATCTATACTTTGTAGTATACTATAAACACTCAGAGAGCTGTATCCACATAACTAAAAATATAAGCTTATAAAAATGAAGAAAGGCATAATTTCTTAAAACTTAATTAAGCTGTACAGTGTGGGGTATAAAAAGTTGGATAAATATGTAAGCGTTCGTGTACATTTACGTGCACAGCAATTACATGTACATGAATGTAATTGATTCTGCACAGAATTTAAACAGGATTTTATTGTCATTGTCTTGTGCACTGTGGCTTTGGTGGGTTACTAAAACACACTACACAATGTCCTTTACAGGAATATAAAAGACAGCATTGACTGTGAGAGTGAGGCCGATCTCTACGGATTAGTGTCCACCATCTTGGAGGAGGTTGATCCAATGGATTCATACTTCTCTCAAGAGTTAGTATATCTATGAGTCATCTAAATGTATAACTAACAGTGTTAATAAAGTATTATTTATTGCCGTAGTTCAGGGGTTTCCAACATTTTTGTTCACATGACCCCAAATGGACATTTTATGCGATCCAAAGCCTGGACCACCTAATGTTCTTTTCACATTTAAAAGTTAGGCATTTAGTTTTTTTGTAGTTCTGTTGTTCCACTCAGTCAGACTAACTTGACATTCAAGAACTAGTGGCGGTAGATGGACAGAGAAATTTATTCATTTCTATTGCTAAACACCTGTGCTAATGCAGCATGTCAAGGTAGCGAAAGTCTAAAAGAGTATGTACACTCTTCAGTTAAATGTTGCTTCTTTGTGTGCAGTTTAATGTAACATGTCAAAGTAGTACAGCAAAAAAAATCTGGTGTCTGGTGACCTCTAGCTTGGAAACCCCTGCAGTAATTTGTAATGGCACAGACTACAATAAACATTTTTAAAAAATTGTGTTTAACATAAACACTTATATCAGTAGAATATCAACTGGTCTTACAACTGGGTGGTCCCCGAAGGAGAACAGCTTGCAGTATCCTAATTCTGAGGTAAAGATACAGTCCAGTTCTGGAATTCAGCACAATCCCGAGTCCGGTATCAAACTCCATACTCGTCCAATGGAAAGAGACATTGATCAAAGTGCTGACATGTTACCGCATTTCAGTGGCTTTGAGGCTGCTAACCCATCCTGGCTCTTTTCCACCTGCAATGGAAAATCTGAATTTGACTCCTATACCCCGGCTTTCCTAAATTTACCCAGACCACCTCCTGGTCTAGATATCTCACATGCCGTGAGGTCCCGCTTCTCCAAGAGCCGACCAGGTAAATCAGAGCAAAGCATTTCTGTGAAAGGCAGCAGCTTTAAAAGCACCACTGATGAGATCTCCGAGAGCCTGAATGACCATTGTTGCCTTCCAATCAAAATGAATGACTCCTACTTCAGCCCCTACCAAGATTTCTCTGGTTTGAGTGAACCCAAAATTGAAAAGACCATACCATTCTCTATGCAGGATGTCACCAAGCTGGCCAACAACTTGGAGGCTCTTCTTATAGGGGAGCAGGAGGGCATGTATAACAGAGAATCAGCTCAGAACAATGGCATGAACATTCAGGATGAAAACATTATTGATTTGAAGGGCCTACCTCTCCAAAGGATGTCAACATTTGAAGCAAATATTGCAAATCTTAAGAGAGAAATCACAAGGGAGCAAAGAGATAATGAGGTTGGGAATATAACGACTCAGGAGTTTGCTGATTATTGTCAGAAGTCACCAGACTATTTTGAACCTCCTAAACCCTTCTCACCCTCTTTCAACTTTTCAACTTACCAAAGCAAAGAAGTCAACCTGAGAGAAGCAAGGAATCTCCAAACCAGCCTCCAACAGTACCATCATGGGCAGTCAAACCAGCACCACTGTTACACCAAGCCTCCATCCAAAACCAGCATCAAGACTGAGCCTCAGTGTACACCTAAATTCATGTCTCGATCTGTGGCTGAGTTTCTTCCTGGTCCGTCCCAGCAACAGATGCAGAGGACTGTATCTAGAATATTCAATGATTTCGGGCAGAATGATGGGAAGATGGCTCGTGTGGGCCTAGGTTTTGGTCTAGAGGGCCTGGAGAAGATGCAAGGCACTGTAGACAGAGGAGACTTTGATCTACCTTCGGAGTTAGGCAGGTTGCAGACACCGCTGGCCACAGGATTTGTAGCTGATGCGCATCCCTCTCTGCGTTTTGGAGTGAAACCAAAATACCCAGCTGGCTTTCCCAAGGAGGCAAACAAGAAAAAAAGTCTGCTGCAGAGTCCGTATCGGATTCTAGGCAATATGTATTCAGGTCAGGCCAGGCACAATGGAGCCAAACCTACACCATCCCAGATGTTTCCTTGCTTGTACCAGATGGGAGTTTCTGGACAGAACCCATGCCACATGTTCCCTTCCCGATCCCCGCTGACCTACAGTGGCTCTGTGCCTGCAGTGGATCTGAGTGAACTACGGCCAGATGCGGAATTCCCCGCTCTAAAACCATACCTGCAGGAGATGGTGGGGCCGAACCTAACTGGAGGAGACGGGCGCTTTCCTGGGTTCATCTCCAACTTGAGGTCATCCAGCCATAGCAGCAGTCATGGTGACCCAATGAGCCAGCTACACTTTTATCTGGAGGAGTGCTGTGAACAGTGGAGTATTTTGGAGAAAGAGAGAAAGAAGGTAAATGGTGTGGTGTTAAGATTATGAAACTGAAGACAATAAACACTTCTCTTAGATACCTTTTTAATAAGTTTACATATTCCCTTCTTACTCCTTGATAGGCAGAAGCTATATTGATAAAGAGCTTCCCAGGCAAGTATATATCTGTGACGAACAGTAACTCTATGCCCAAGTTGCCCCTTAACCCCACCAGAGTGGACAAGCTTATAGTGGACCAGTTTCGAGAGCAAGCCAAGGTCAGCACACAAATCATGTACAAATAAAACTATGATAGTGATCAGTGGGTAGAAAACTTGTATTGCTTACTCCTGGGATTAACACTGTTACATTAAAATTATGTACAGTCAGTAAAAAAGGTTAATTAAGGTATTCTACCATCAAGAGCTGCTGAAATGTGCTATGTACTATGTGTATGTTTTCAAATTAGCAAGAGGTTCGGGTAGGCTAGTTTGTCGCTTGTTTCTCATGGTTGTGGATTTTTCAAGTTAGCTATAAGGAACCTGTGTGCCAGGACCAGCCCAATTAGGTTCTGCTCTGATCCACTAAATTAAAATTGTCCTGTGGACTGTAATTTAATTAAAAGAAAGAGGGAAGAAAAAGCCTTTTTTTTCCAGTTATTTCACTATGGATCAAAACAGAGCAATAAATTTCATTTCATTAGCAAGCTGAAAATAAGGCTGGATATTTGTGCAATCACAACCTTCACAGTTGTTATTTTATTGTGATTCCCTCCCCTACTTCAATATTATGGACTATTTTGTATAGATGCATGATATACAGTCCCAGATAAGTCACAATTTCTTAAAAGTCACACCATTTTACTTTTTATAGGTTTATCACAGACCATGCAGGAATTGCATTTTTTGTGCATATTTGTGGCCTCTAGGTGGTGAACTTGTTGGGGAAGATGGAGCGCTTGCGGAGTTTTCCTCTCCATGCAAATATCAGTTCGACACTGGACAGGCACCTAGAGGCCATCTATATCACTCAGGCTCGCCGCAAGGATGAGTTCCTCAACAGCAGTAGACAGAGACAGGGCGTGGCCAACCTCAGAGTGGACAGAGGTAGTTAGACATTTATCTGGTAACTCTATATTCGAGAAACCCAGCTGTCTAAGAAGCAAGGTCAGAGCTTCTTGATTCAAATATGCTCCAAGGACTAATAAGCTGATTAAGCAGTATCACACTAGTGGGAGTGCTGTTGTAATGAATATTAGCCTGGCTGTTTCAGTCATAGTACCTAATCACAGTCCTGTTGATGTTTAGTATTACAGTGCAACGCTGAGTGTGATATTGCTTTTAGCTATTCTATAAGCAAGAAATTAATATTGAGAAAGTGACATTTTGGACACACTATGGCCAAATGTTCTGTTTAGTTCTGTTCCTCTAGCGGAAATAGTCACACTCGCTTTATAGCATGTCGACAAGTTGGCTAGCTAGCTCACGTTGATTTGTACGTTCTCGTTAAAGGTGCTTCCTGCCAAATTGGCTTCTCTTCTTCATCGTCTTCGTCTTCATCGTAGCATTTGCCATGTCCGCTGAGGATTTCGCTAACACTACCATAGTAACTGCTTCGAACTAGTTAGAGGAATTTTACGTGCAGGATACAGACGAGCAGACTGATACACACAGTGAAACGCCAGGTGCCCTTATGCAAAATATCAACACTTTCGGAATGCCGCTCGACAAATCTAAATAGTGGAGCAGAACTAACTGTTGAATAGTAAAGGTTAACATATAACATATTGACACTACATTACATGTATAGTTTATGAGAGCATATAAAAAATGCACTGTTATGTATTTTATGGTTTACTTCAGGGTGGGCAGCTCTATTCTGGCTGCGTAAATATTGCTGTTATATAGAGACTGATTTTAATTATTTATCTGCAAATCAACCTTGTTCAAATTTATACTCACCCTGAACAGATGTAAGTTTGAATGTACAGATACATACACCAAAGACAGAACTGATAAATAAGAAACGTGACTAATTTTCACAGGGTGCTTACTTATTGGTTGGGAAAACTGGTGGCTGTGTGAATCATCACCGCTCCCTGAAAAAAAAAATTGGAATTATATTATACTGTGTGTGTGTGTGTGTGTGTATGTGTGTATATCTATATATATATATATATATATATATATATCTTAAAATCAGTTCGTTGCGGTGACTGAGAACTTAAGATCCATGTCCTAATCCTAATATATTTATTTTCTTTTACGTTCTTGTGTCTGTACAGATGTCTTGCTTTTGGCCTCTGTAGTGAAGGACCTGAGCAGGAGCACCAGGATGTCTTGCACCGCTCTGTGGTGCGCTCTGCAGATGACTCTGCCTAAAAAAAGCACCAGCGTGTGCAGTGAGGACGGAGAAGAGGGGAACATGTCTTCAGTTTTAGAACGCGACAGCTCTGACCAGATCGCCCCTTGAAAAGGCACGGTGACTGTTTGCTAGGCAGTCGTTCCTCTGTGTGTGTGTGTGTGTGTGTGTGTGTGTGCGCGCGCGCGCGTGTGTTATTTTGAAGGGAATTCTGAGTAAGGTGCTCTGTGGAGTGATTGAACGTTGTTGCTTGAGTTATTAAACTGCAGTGATACAGTAGGCTCAGTTCGGAGCAGTAGATGCAATCCTAAGTTCAGTAACATTTATCAGTCTTATTAACAATCCCAAACAATACATACAGTCATACGAATATGCTCGACTTTTCCAAAGGATAGTGGGCGGAAGTTATATCAGAGACGCCATCGCAGAGAGGTTTTGAGATGCCGCATGACTTTTGTGGACAGAATGCTTAAGGACAGAGAGAAAGAGAAAGGGAAAATATGGAGTGGAAGAGCTGGAGTGAGAAGCAGAAGCGTTAGTGTGGGACAAGATCCAGAAACAGAAAAGAACAGGGACGTTTTGTCTTGAAAAAAAAAAAAAAAGTGATCACTGGAAAAGAATGTGAAGGTCAGCGAGTTTGAAGATTACCGAGATCTTGACCTGTTGACCTGAGATTTTAGTAGCAGTTACTCCCTCTGGAAGTTAAACACATGGTGTGTCAGGCTTTAAAAGTAATTAATCCTGGATTAGTTTTACTTTAAAGGAGCTTTAAAGAAATGTGAATTATGGGAGTAACGTGCAAGTTCAGAATATATTTATGACTTTAATGCCCTTGTATTTTACCTATTTATTGCAACACAGGTTATGTTGCAGCATTTGGTTTCCACCAATCATAATTATAAAGTATTTTCTCTCCGAGATCATTCCCGTTCTTTTAGTTTATTTATTTTCAATAAGCAGTATGAGGAGGCGTGATAAATTCATCAGCGTACGTTTTCAAGTAAGGTTACATCTCCAGATTCCTTTCAGTATTATCAATCTTGTTGAATCAGACGTCTGTTTATTTGAAGTTCACAGAGACCGAATCCCTGCGAAGACCCGGGAAGAATGATGAACGGATAACGACATGCCAGGGACTCCTTGTTCGGATGACAATTTTAATGTTTCAGTTTCAGATTAACGTTTCATTGCTCTTCTTTTCCGTTATTAACGAACACACTGTAGAACAATAAAAGAACAGAAACCCAAGCTGATGCTTAAAAATGGCTGTTATATAGTTATTTGCACAGGTATTTAAATGTAGTCGTATTAAGGCAGCACACACAATGGGGTAAAGCAGAGAGGTACACAAGATGACAGCTCCATGAAACCGATTCGTGAATGTAGGAATAAGGCAAAAATCCAACAAACCTCAGACTACAAAACATCTTTCCAGTGTTATTTAACTGAAGACATTTTTCAGATAGTGATTTAGCAAAACAGCAAAGTTTAAACGTGTGTGTCTCCAAGCAAAACACAGTATTTCATGATTTGTATGTTTAGTTTTTCAATGCTTACATGAAACATGACTAATGAGATGCCGGTGTATTAATTAGGAAATTGGTAAGCTTAATATTTACGTTTCCCTATACTGATAAAAGAACAGAAAAAATTACAAAAAGAAAGTTATTTCCAGGGCATATAAGGGCAGATTCAGGGCACGTGAATGAACGTTTATGTTAAACACGTTAGGAAAGAAAAGAGTATTTGTAAATCAAGCACGAATACCGCCATGTAGCTGAATTCTCTAATCTAATTTTCTTTCGTTTCTATAGTAACTGCTCATATTACATAATCTGAATAAAGCTGTATACTTGATGTAAAAACTTTTTGTTGGGAGATGTTTATGGAAGAAGTCTCCGTAATGATAGTCTATGCTTTGCCACAGCAAAGACTTCAGAAAAGAAGAGTTTATGCTTTACAGCTTCTCTGTGAAATAACCAACTGGGTGGTAACTTGTCTCATGGAGGTTTGAGAACATTAAACATAACTATAAACCATTACAAATATGTGACATGTCATTCAGTAATAAAGAAGAAAACAAACAAACAAACAAAAATAGAGAGCTTGAAACTCTTATAATCAAGAGCTGCATCTTTTTAGTGACTGAACTAAAAAACAAAAAAAACCAAAAAATTTGTTTGATGATGCAGCGATAGCTCAAAGGGGTGAAGAAACAGGATTGGCTTTTTTTCTGTATTGCTCAAGTACTGGAAAAGTTGAACAGAGCTCTGTAAAAGCTTTTTATTTTTCAGAATTCATCAACTGCTCTGGCACTCAACCCACTAGAAAACGCGGGGGGATGTTTTTGGTCAAGGTTATTATGAGCCTTACACAATTAGGCTGAAAAATGAAAAGAGTCAGGAAGCTGTAGTCACATGATCATGATAAACGGGTTACGCAAATGGACGCCGTGGTGGAGCAGCGGCTCTCAAGCCATGCTACCTTCAAAAAGACGTTGTCATCCGTTTAAAAAAAGAAAACGATAAATCAATTCTGTATCCTGCAATAACAGTGTTAACTCATAGGAGACTGAACAACATGAGTACAATTTCTTAAAGATGACCAATGTTCTTTATACACACCACTGTTTTGAGCAGCACGGGGAGCTAAACGAGCGGTGCTGAGAAGATCTGAAACCTTGTTGGTTAAAAGAGAGGAAAAAAAAAAAAAACAAACTACAAAACAAAATTTCCACCAGAATACACATAGAAGTGTCACTCATCGTCTGCAGTTTAGTCCGTAATCCATTCCCTGGCCTATCTCTTGCGCTCGCCTTTCTGTGTGCGCTTCTTCTCCTTGTCTTTGCGCTCCTGCTTGGTGAGCTTGTCCTTCTCACGCTGCATCTTGTCCTGCTCCTTCTTCTTCTGCGCGTCCTCCTTGGCCTGCTCGCGCTGCTGCCGGCGCCGATTCATCACCTCCTCCACGTTGGTGTTCTTAAACAGGGCTGGGATCAGCAGTAAAGGATGTTAACGTGACTTCAAAGGCTGACCGTTTGGCTTTTAAGAGATGGGCAGTGGATCGGTCATGGCTTGTTTGTTGAGGATTTTGGATGTACATGATAATTACCTTCAAGTAAGCAGCGACATCTCGTAAGCACAAGCTATGTAGCGGATTATAAATACAGAAATTAAAACGAAGCCTGAAACCTTTATGATACATAATCCTCTGTCTGAATCATCGGACTCGAGAGCGAGAAAAGGATACACTTGTCGCTGGGGATTCCCAAAGCTCCTGCCTCTTCCTGCTCGTCCTCCCCTTCAGTGTCAATGTTAAAAATCATAACGCAAGCAGCAGGAGAGACACAAGTTGTACTACACAAGCTCAAACACTTGCAATGACATCCGTCAGATTTTTTCTTTCCAAGTTAACGCGAGTAAGGATATTCTTCCTCGTCCGTGACGTTGGCGTACTGCGCGAGCAGCGCCTCTTTCCTCTTCTTGGCCTCCTCGGACACTTCCTTCTGCTTGACCACGATCTGAGCCTGCTTCTCGATCAGACTGGCGATGGCCTGAATCTCATCTAGAAGGACAACGAGACATGAGAACCAAAGAATCAGATCATTTCAAGATTGTGCGCCGCGTGCAATTCCTGCGTTTCAAAATAAGAAAGCCTCCATTTGTCCTGTTGTTTTTATACTCCCAAGTAGTGGTTGTGGTGTTGAAGCGGAAACGGCAGAGAGATCCATTTACAAAAACAAAAACAAAAAATCTTCCACTTTGAATGCACTGTTCAATGAAAATAAAACACAGTGAGGAACTAGAATACAAGCTCGCTGTTTATTCACCATCCCACCTTTTCACGTAATATTACTGTGGGAACTGCGTCATCATTGCAGTTGCTCTATTCCCGCCAAAGGCGCTTATGAAACAAGTATGAAGAACTGTTCATCGAACAATCGTTGTATAAAAAAAAAAACTTTTCTCGGGTTCTCCGGTTCAGTGTAAGAATCTGATAGGCCAGGTGTGTTCTTCAACATCTTAACCAACAAGCTACAATTTTTACTTCTGAAGTAAAACAGCCGCCATCTTGATTGTAACATGCTGCGTCTTTCGTATTTCAGTGGAGTCTCATCAGTTAAAGTCGGACATGTTTCTGCTTACCCTCTGGCTGGTTGCCGGTAGCTGCGTTTCGAGAGCAGCAGTCGCTCCACTGTTTCAGTATCTGCTGACAAACCTCCTCGAGGGTGTCTTCATCCTAAAAGGAAAAAAAAAATTCAAACACTTTTTCATCACAATCAACTATGGCTACTTTGATTCTTTTGTAAACATGTAAATAGTTTGTGGTGTCAGGACCGAAGATTATGGGGAATTCTTTGATCTTATTGGTCCGATTTAAGCAGCTCTGACAGAAGTGCCAACTCCAGTTCAAATCACAGATTTATATTAATGCACTTCATCTAATACTTATAATAACTGTTTCTATAGCAACATCTTGTACAGTGGATGCGCCACATAATCTTAAAAAAACTGATGTAGTGAAATGTCCTGTAAGGTGTTTATTTAGCATGTTAACGATGGAGTCGTCAGTGTCAGCACTTTGTAAATGATGTAACTAACTTTTTCCTGACGTTTGACGACGGAAGCGTTTACACGTTCCAGTTTTTGTCTTGTCTACGAACTTGAACTAACTTGTTTTGTGGACGTTCCGCAAATGTAAATAGAAATGGATTAAAAAAAAAAAAAAAATGATGCGTCTTTCATTGATTAAAAAGTGTAACTGCTGGCAAACTGCCATGATGGAAGACATGCTGTTACAGGAAAATGAGCATCATGTGTCGGGCCTCATCACACACCCTGTTGTTAATTATGTTCCAATAACAGCACAACCCAGTGTTTTACAACTTACTACTCTGAGAAAACTCGATTCTATTCCAAACATCTTCCTTCCATCCAAAACGACCATGGCTATTCAATGAATGAGTGAAACGGTTTATGACGTCACCTGGCGACTTGTAGCGACCTGAGCCTACACTTAGCAAGCTACCTTCTGAAAACAGCTGAGAACACTGTTGCTGAGGTCGCCATGATAAAAATAACTTCTCAGCTGTTACTCGAGGATGGGCGAACATCCAGCGTGTCCTAAACCACAACATGTTCACTATGTAGGGCACTATTTTGGATAGTTTTGCCTTTTGTCTACAATCAAAGTATATCAGTGAATCCATGCACTCATGACAACAGCTCCAGATTGGGGTCCAAATTGTCCCTTAGCAGAGCGATAATACCCATAATCCACTTTGGTGCTTTTAGGAATTAGGGCACTGTTTGGGACAACTGCTTCACTAATCCCTGAATATTTACATCCCCTCGCCCACTTCTGACTTTTACAGAAACTAACTTAGCAAACTTGGCAGGAATTACCCAAACGAGTTTAAACACAATTAAAAAGCATTTAAAATAAACAATTAAATCTATCTACACTGTCAATGAGTACATTTCATCAAGTAAAACTTATTTAGAAATGGATCATTAAAGCGAACAATCCTAAAGCACAGATCCACAGGCGTTATCCTGACAGGCCCAATCCCAAACCGCTCCCTCCTCCCTACACAAGTGCACTACATAGACAGTGTAATGACGGCTACGCAGTGCACTACATGTCCTACAGGAAGCAGTTGCGGATTGAGCCCGAGTCGGAGCGCATGATGCCCGGCGTGTACCGACCACAAAAGCGGACAGGATGCCGTTCAGCGCGTCGCTTTTCTCCTCATCGCTCTCCTCCTCCTGAAGCACACCGAGGATGTAAGCTCCGTAAACCTCCCGGTCCGCCCCGAGGCTGTCCAGCCGCTCATTCAGCCACTTTTCAAACTCCCCGGCCGTGAAGTCGGGCGCCGCCATGTTGGCTGGGGTCCTGCGATTGCCTGCTGAGGTGCCCGCGCAGATCGCCTGTCCATAAACGCCTCGGATTTCTGTTCTTCTTGCTTGCACGTGCTTTTCAAACTTCACCGCCTGTTTCTTCTTTCTTTTTCGCAGTAACTTCAAGACAGATTGCGGTA
>JAQQZR010000008.1:2590455-2605198 GCA_030068235.1 Notoglanidium macrostoma
CTTGTATTTTTTTGACTGGCTGTCCCAATTCTATTTACAGTTTTTTTTTGTTTCCTGTTGTTTTTTTTTTTTTTTAATTGTCTTTATTAAATTTAATTAACTGTGTATTTTTAGTTTACAGTTAATTTATTTTTGTTTGCTGTTGTACTTTGTATTTATTTGCTATCGACAATTCTCAGTTCATATCTTTCTGTTCGACGTATTTTTATTTATCAGCTGTCCTATTTTATTTACAGTTAATTTGTTTTTGTTTGTTTGCTGATGTGTTCTATTTATTTGCCGTCCTATTTTTTTTTTTTATTTTACAGTAAATTTCTTTGTTTGTTGTATTTTTTATTTATTTACTGTCCTATTTTTTAGTTATAGTAAATTTCTTTTTGTTTGCTGACTTTTTTTTTTAATCTATTCTCTGTCTTATTTTCCTTTTACAGGTAAGTTGTTTTTGTTTGTTGTATTTTTTATTTAACTTTACAGCAAAAACATATAAACACATCGTCCAGAGCAATAACAGACTGATCATTTTCAAATATTTAGATTTCAATTTCATTTTATTTCATTTTAGAATGAGATTTTATACTTTAGATAGATTTTGTGACGCTCTATATTGACTTTATATCCGTTGAAGCTTCTGTTTACCATGTGTGCTTTTTCTCGTCTTTCATGAGTACAAGTGATTTGCGTTTTGGCCACTAGAGGGCGCAGTGAGTCTGTTTAGGAGTCAGATTCACGCTTTAGTTTTGTTGTGACTGATTTTAGTTTCCGCGACCCAGACGGATAAAGCGGTATAGATAATGGATGGATGGATGGATGATTTTAGTTTCAATGCAATAAAACTTTTGGATCTGAAAGTGGTTGGTGTTGTTAATCATAATGCAGTGGCTGTAAAATTAGCTTTAGAATTCATTTAATAATAATAATAATAATAATAATAATAATTAAAAAAATAGCTTTGACTTATAGAGTAATTCTACTAGTTCTGTGTGTTTTTTACTTAAGAGATTTTTGTTTATGTTTTTATATTTCAGTTTCCATTTTAGTTTCAGTTGTAGTGATATTATTTTGGGCAACACAGTGAAGATAATTTTTGAGTCTACAATTTTATCCATATTATTTATTCTATTTTAATTATTATTTCATGATTTCTTTGGCATTATTTGTACTTTTGTATATTTTTATTTAATTAGTTTAAACCTATGATTTCATTTCAGTTAAAAATTGGTATTTGGCTTTAATTTCAGCTTTTATTAAACTCCAGATAATAATGCTGCAAGTAGTGTGTGTGTGTGTGTGTGTGTGTGTGTGTGTGTGTGTGTGTGTGTGTGTGTGTGTGTGTGTGTGTGTTTGCATCACAGATAAAACAAGATCTATTATTACTTACAGGATGTGTGAATATTAGCAGTGTGTAATGCCATGCCCTTTTGTCTAACAGTGTACTTTATGATGGCGCAGTGTGAGCAGTGTCACGATCCGTCATTCACATCAGAAGCCTGGTTAGAATCGTCATTAACGTCTTTGTTATTTTCAGCATGACATGGAGTCCTAATCCAACATTAATTAGTCAGTTAGAGGACAAAAGGTCACATATCCAATAACCTGTGTCCTTTTTAAGATTTCTCTAATACAGTGTAAGCCCAGCTATAGAGAAGCAGCCGAGACGGAGGAACAGGAGAGGAAAGAAGGATCGTGAGCACTGCTGGAAGCCGCTCCTGGGCCGAGGGCTTCCTGTGGCACCGGCCCATGATGCCATCCTCCCTGTGGGCATTATTTTTATCAGGCAGACTCAGATTGATGCAAAGTGACTAGAGCCAGGGGGCCTGATGGAGTGCATCAGTGGACATCTACATGTCCATATCTGCAGGCACACACACACACACACACACACACACACACACACACACACACACACACGCTGCTGAGAGTCAGTGTACTCCGTCATTGCTGTCTATCAGCAGTCCTGCTGCAGTGCTCAAACCTGAACCAAACCTCAGTTCTAACACTGAGAGGAGCACTGTGAAAAAAAAAACCCTTTACACAAATAAAGATATAATCAGAAATCTAAACCCTGAGATTATTTAAAGGATGTCAGCTAGACACGGCACCGATGCGATACCCAGGATCAGTATCCTGCAAAACATGGTGAGAAACGAAGGTGAATTTTGTCCGATCCTGTAACAAATGGAAAAGATATTTTTGCAACGTTTACATATAAAGAGACTTTATGATTGATAATTTTTTTTGTCATGATTGATTTTTTTATATCGTATTTATATTTTATCCTATCAGGTTTTTTTCTTGTGTAAACGCTGTGGTTTGGTGAGTAAGCCAGGTTTTTAGGTTTGCATTTTTCCCTGTATTTTTTTAAGTGCTTCATTTAAAAAAAAAAAAAATAAAATAAAAAATTTACAGCTTAGTAGTTTTTAAATAAAAATATATCAGATTGGCCCTATCAGTATTGATATCGGTATCGGAAAAGAAAGAGTAGACTCTTGTGTCTCTAATGTCAAATAAATGTGTTTAGCCATTGGACCCTTGATGTAATGTAGTTTATTTTTGTTTTATTACATACAGTATGTAGGCAACACTTTCTCCACTTTAGATGAAATTCTTTAATGCCAGAGAGACAAAAGGATGTTCATTAATTGAGTTGTTTGTCTGTTAACATATCGTCACAGAAGACTTGTCACAAACACCAAACACGAATATGAAGCTGTCAGATTCAGGGACTCGAGAAACATTCTAATTTAGGAGAAAGCTTGGGATTACTCACTGAACCAGTGGAAAGACTTCATAAAAAGGTTACAACCCTAACCCTAGGTTACAAGGTGTTTAGACACGTACGGTGTACAAATGTGCAAATGTTTTTCCAGCTGCTGCACCTCATTTCCTGCTTCTCAGATGTTCAGATGGAAGTATAAGTGGGCTTTAACGACACGCGTCATATAAAAAAAGTGCAATATGTACGGAATAAAACACTTACAGG
This sequence comes from Notoglanidium macrostoma, assembly GCA_030068235.1. Lineage (NCBI taxonomy): Eukaryota > Metazoa > Chordata > Actinopteri > Siluriformes > Auchenoglanididae > Notoglanidium > Notoglanidium macrostoma. Next base: position 2,593,436 of record JAQQZR010000008.1, read on the forward strand.
TGCGCTGTTACAGGAAAATAATCAACGACAGACTGGTGTCATGCCGTCTGATGTGACGTGATGTCACTGTTACCACCATGAAGTTGATTATTTTCCTATTACAGCACACCATGAAGTGTTTTATACCTCTTCTATTGAAGGAATTTATGCTTCACTTAAGTGAGTAAGTAAAAAAACATATTTTGGCGCTGTAATCTTGTTATAATGTAAAAACGAGGTGTGACTGATACATGTGATGCATGTCACATGCATAAAAATGCCTCAGAAATGTATCTGGCCTCGAGATTCATTCATAAAATCATAAATGAAAGATTCATCAGTAAAGAAATGTAACTAATCCGATTGTGTAGATTTGCAAATGCTGGATTTATCCAGATCGTTGGTTAGCCACCATTATAAGAATTATAAGAATTGTGTGTGTGTGTGTGCGTACGCGTGTGTGTGTGTGAGATGGTATTCCATGTGCGTCTCTGCTCTTTTTTAACTTTACATAAAAGACACTCATGTACAGTAGAAAGCGAGAAGGTCAAATTTGCGTCTGTTTGGCAGGAACAAGTCAAGTCAAGTCAAGTCAAGTGTCTTTTATTGTCATTTCAATGTATACATGTGGTACAGTGTACAGTTAAAACGAGACAACGTTTCTCAAGGATCAAGGTGCTACAGAGGTTATCACGTCTCTTCCTCTGTCTTTCTCAGCATGACAGCTATTACGCGCTATCACTCGCCTCCCTGCACTCATGCCTGTTTATCTGTCTGTCCTCCATGGCTTTCACAGTGGTGTACTCATGTTGTCTGTCGGCCATCTTGTCTGGCTTGCAAAATGTTTTTTGTATAGTCTCAAATTTGCCATGGTATCCTTGTGGTCTTTACTATTTGCATGAACAAAGTTTGACATGAAGTAATTCCAAAACGGTGTAATCGTTGGTGTAATGCATGATTGAAGCTAACGAGTTAAAGTAAAGGATTGGTCTTGGACAAGATTTGATGGTTTTGATCTTGACTTCGTTTGGTCTCGATGTTGTCGTGACTCAATCCCAGCTAGCCCTGGCCTTGGTCTTGGACTTGACTACAGTCCCATTTGCTTGTTACCTTTGATTTGAGAGGCAGCAGGTTGAGCTGCTCACAGAGTGAAATCTCTTCTGTAAGCCGTGAGGGCCGTGAAAGGGAGAAAGGAATAAGGGGCTAATTGCTTTATATGACGAGGGCAGTCAGGACAGAAGATCTCCAGAGAGATGCACACATTTGTCACACACACACACACACACACACACACATACACACACACACACACACACACACACACACACAGTGATTAGGGTGTGTGAAAGCTCCTATGGGAGAGTCTTTACAGCTTCTCTGCTTACTCTGAAAGGAGAAAAAACATTCAGTACACTAAACTTTACCGTGTGTGAAACAGTGTCCTGAGACGTTTTTCCTCCCCCTCAGCTGTTGAATTTCTAATTCTGATCGGTCAGAAGTTGATTAATATTTTTACAACAGCAGCTCTGATATATACTCGTGCCAGCTATAAGATTTATATTAATGCACCCATTCTAATACTTTATTGTTTCTATAGTAACAGCTAGCGTATGTTATCTAAGGCTAATAATAAACAGGTTGAATCAATATTGATATGGTGAAGGATTCTGTTAGCTGTTTATTTATTCCTTTATGGACAAAGTCCTCAGTGTCAGGGCTTTGTAACCATTAGAAGCTGTAACATGAAGCTTTTTGACACTACAAAAGGGGAGACACTACAAGGGGTCACTACAAGGGAGACACTACAAGGGGGACACTACATAGGGAGACACTATAAAGGGGACACTACAAAGGGAGACACTACCAAGCGGGACACTACAAGGGAGACACTACAAAGGGGACACTACCAAGGGATACACTACAAAGGGGGACACTACAAGGGGGACACTACAAGGGGGACACTACAAGGGGGACACAACATAAAGAGACACTAAAAGGGGGACACTACAAGGGGGACACTACAAGGGGAGACACTACAAGGGAGACACTACAAGGGGGACACCACATAAGGAGACACTAAAAGGGGGACACTACAAGGGGGACACAACATAAGGAGACACTACAAGGGAGACACTACAAGTGGGACACTACAAGGGGGACACTACAAAGGGAGACACTACAAGGGGGACACTACAAAGGGAGACACTACCAAGGGATACACTACAAGGGAGACACTTCAAGGGGGACACAACATAGGGAGACACTAAAAGGGGGACATTACAAGTGGGACACTACAAAGGAGGACACTACAAAGGGAGACACTGCCAAGGGATGCACTACAAAGGGGGACACTACGAGGGGGTCACTACAAGGGGAGACACTACAAGGGGGACACTACAAGTGAGACACTACAAAGGGGGACACTACAAGGTAGACACTACAAGGGGGACACAACAAAGGGGGACACCACAAGGGTGACATCACAAGGAAAACACTACAAAGGAGACACTACAAAGGGAGACACCACAAGGGAGACATCACAAGGGAGACATCACAAGGGAAATACTACAAAGGGGGACTCTACAATGGGAGACACTACAAAGGGGGGACACCACAAGGGAGACACTACAAAGGGGGACTTCAACTGAAATAAAATACTTTATACGGGTCCAATACTTTTGCACATAACAACAGATGCGCCCCAACGTGGAAGACGTGCTCTTCTTGTGGAAGCAAGAAAAATGATAGATAGGTGCACTAGTGTGTGTGTGTGTGTGTGTGTGTGTGTGTGTGTGTGGGGTTGAAGTAATGGGGTTGAGGTGTGTTTGTATGTGTGTGAGGGGTTTGGAGATTGTGTGTGCCTCAGAGCTATTTAAGAATGCACAATCCGTTTCATTCCAGGTCGCTGAACTTCAGCGACCTCTTCTGAAAACTTTGTCTCTATTCTGGCTGCCAGCTTCTGCTCCTGTGCCAAGTCCTGCGTCTGCCACGGAGCACAGTGTGTGTGTGTGAGTGTAAGAGGGAGTGAGCGTGTGTGACAAAGACGTGGTGCTCCTGATGGCAGACACTTAGCCAGAGAGGCCACGTCCAGACGGGCCAAGAGGCGGAAGGCAAATATTTAGCCGTGCCACTTGTGTGGTCCTGGGAGCCGCGCCTCGCCCCGCGTGCTCGTATTCAGGGTCACGGATCTCATCTCTCAGCTAATATCTCAAGCGCTGCGCAGATGGGGAATTAAATTGGAGGGCTTGGCATGATATCGGATAGTGGGATGGAGCGGAAAAGAAGTTGGGAGGGAGGGAGGGAGGGATGGATGGATGACAGCGATTGATGAGAGAAGGAGGGACAAAATGGGAAAAAAGTTGGCTAAAGAAATCAGTGCGCCAGGTCCAGCTTTTTTTTTCTTCTTCTTCTCTCGCATACCTTAGGATATTGTACACTTGTATCGTTGAACCGTTTCACAGTAGTAGTTCATTATCTATGAAAAATATAAATCAAATTATGTTTCTGAAATGAGATTCCATCTCAGTGAAAACTGTGGGTTTATTAATGACACACTGATGCGCTGCTAATTGTATGTCAGTGAGTCACCAATTAGCACTAAGTGTTCAAAGTAGCAAACAATTAGACATAAATAGTGTGTAAATGGTTTGTTGAGCTACGACAAAGATCATACGAGGATTTGTCAAGCTGCTAACCATTCATCTCAAGGTTTAACTCAAGATCTTATGGGTAAGACTTTATACCGCTTATACATACATGCTTGTATGAAACAATCTCATGAAGATAGAAACCAGAAAAGACAACAAAGTTAATCAGATCTCATGAAAACAAAACACAGCAATAGGCAAATATTAAAGTATTAGCAACAGGACGAACAAAATAAATTTTCTTCTGGTGTAAGTGCTTTATCCTGCCAGGGTTGTGCTGGATCTGGAGTCTGTGGGAGTTTTGCACGACATCCTTACGTATTCTGTAAAACAGGTCACATCGCTTCCGGTTCAGGTCCGGTTTACTCAAGATGCTTACAGGAGCTACCAAAAGATGAGCATAACTGATGTCACATGTGCAGATTGACATCTAAAACTCCTGCCACCTAAATGGTAGGGTGAACAGATTTTGGTTTTCAAAAAAGAGGACACTGGGGGCAGGATGGCGGCATGGGGCAGACGGACACCATGCAAAATGAATGACGACTTTAGACAGCAAAAGCCGAATCCTGCATAGTGTTCTGGGCCAGATGCATGTTTTCGTTTTCAAAAAGAGGACATATCTGGGAAAAAGAGGACATATGGTCAGCCTAAAAATGGTTTTAATGAGATTTAATGAGACCTGTTTTCCGGTTTGGTCATGTGACCTTCGGAGTAAAGTCTGTTGCAGGAGATTTCACCCTGGATAGGACACAAGGTCATTGCAGCACACCATGCACACCCACATTCACACCCAGGGCAATTTAGCATAGTAAGTCTATCTACCTGCGTGTTTTTGGGAGGTGAGAGCAGACCGGAAAAAACTTGTAGGAATCCCGAGTGAATCTGGAACACATTCAAAATTCTTAGAAACTCTGGATTTTTTTAAAATCCTTAGGGTAGCAGTGTAGGAGTTTCGGAGACTTTTTCCATTGCCTAATAACGTTCTTGGTGGAACCACCAAATCAAACAATCTATTTAAACAAGTAAATAACATATTTCTGAAAAACTAGCGCAACGGAAATAAGGGTTCACCTTGTCATCTGGAGATAACAGATGGATGAGGAGAGTTCGAATCCTGATGATGCCACAGATGCAAAATTGGCTGGGAGGGACGTCCCACAATACTCTAGCCGATTGTTGCGTCTGTGAGCTCATGTATGCGGAAGAGGGTTGACAGCTCTTTCCTCCAAGAATGTTACGTTGCGCTGTGACGCAACAAGGTGTAACCGGTGGTCTTCACATGTCTCAGAGGAAAACCCGTGTTAGCCGTCATCCTCCCTATTTAGTAGCTATTGCGTGATAAGGTACATCTAACTAGTGGGTGGGAAATGGGATGTGATGAAATTAGAGAGAAATTGGGATAAAATCTACAACAAAAAGATGCATCAGCTGAGAGTTGTTTTAAAGTTTTAAAGTGCTCCCTGCCTGTTGAAATAAAAACAGTTCCTACCAATTACTTCTGTCTACACTAAAACATTCCTCGCCGAATTTTGCTTCACAATGTATATGTTTCCTTTTGCGTTCACACAAGCTGTGGTTGTTTTTTTTTGTGGCTGAAAGGAGACAAGCAGACTTTCAGGAAGCTGCTTGTCACAGGATCAGGAGAACGTAGCAGCAGGAACAGGAACAAATGCCACATGAGACAGAAAGTGCGCCAAAGCCTAATGTGCTAATTAGCGAGGCAGTGGTGATACGTTAGATCTCAGCTGCAGATGTGAGGTGATTAGGTGTTGATGAGGAGATGTCTTCTGGAAAAGTTCAAGGCCTTGACACAGAGGGTGTTACGAGCAAGTGAAAGTGTAAAGCTACAAGTTCTGCGTGGATCGTGAGTGTGTAAATAACTGTTATACACACCAATGGACTTTAAAAATAACAATTTCTTCAGTGCTAAGAAACAAGGCAGATAATCTTTCCCAGGACGAATCATGTCCTGTTCACTGTATAGAAAATATTAAACATCTTACCCTCATTATATCATCATGGGCCAGTCCCAAACCACACCACATACACAGGTGTGCATATACAGGTGATAATAGCATTATAAACATCTCAAAGTCATCTGCCCACTGTGAATGTGCCCCAAATGACACCTTATACACTATTATAGGCCACAGCAAGATCATCACAAACATTTTACCATCATTATTTCGCTGTGGCCACGTCCCAAACCGCACTCTATACACTAAATACGCCACATAACCACCAGTCCACAAACATCTTTCCATCAGCAGTCTACAATGGATGTATCCCAAACTACACACACACACCTCAGTATATAGGCCAACTAAACTCCATCCTAAACATCTTGCCATTACCAATCCACTGTGGTTGTGTCCTAAACTACATCCTATACACTATATAGGCCACATCTCAAAGCACGCACCATCTTCACTATATTAGCCACCTAAGCACCATTAAAAACATCTTACCATCACTGGTCCAACCACATCATATTCACTATATAGACCACACCAAGACCATCACAAATATTTTACCATTATTAATTAACTGTCGCAAATTGCACCCTATACAGGCCACATAACCACCAGTTCACCAATGTCTTACCATCCCCAATCTACCATGGATGTGTCCCAAACCACATCCTTTATAACTATATAGGTCACCTAAACATCATCCTGCCCTCATAAACATTTTATAATCATTACTGTACTGTGGGCGTGTTCCAAACCACAACCCGTTTATTGTATACCAGTCTACCGTGGATATGTTCCAAACCACATACCCGATTCACTACACAGACCATATGCTATCTTCGAACTACACAATGCATTATTGTACAGTTTTTTGAGTTTACAGTATAATTTTTTTGAACATGAATATGGATTATTGATTTCCAGAATAGTGCACCACATGTCAAATGACTGGGTCACATGGTGTGACATGGGAGCACAATACGTTCCCCCATTTAACCTGCATAGCAACAGCAGAGTAGATAGTGACTGAGGCTAATACTGTTGCTAGCCAGCAAAGAGCCTCTATATGGCTTATCCAGACAATGTAAGGGCATCGAAAGCATAAAAACCTTAGTGTTTAAAATAAATAAATAAATAAATAAAAAATAGTGTACATTTCTCTGAGATGTGGCAGTAATGTCAAAAAAAATCTGTCCCTGTCTAAACTGACTTTGTAATTACACTTAGCATAAACTGCAAACTAAATTCAATATGGGTTCTGCTAGATTAAGAACCATCGATGTTTGTGGTTAAGTTTATATTGATGGTTAAGAAACCATTAAAATCGTACCAGTCTCTTAGGAAGGTGTACACTCATTAATGATTGAGGCTAAAATGGCAGCAAGGTAGCAAAGAACCTCCAAGTGTTTTATTCAGACAATAGAAGGGCACAGAATTTGTAAAAACCCGGGCAACCTGCCAGGAACATGTACATTTCTCTCAGACATGGTGGTCACTGACCAAATAAAACCACCTCTGTATGTTGAAAATTACTCTGTGCATAAATCACCCTTAGCGTACAGTGCTAACTGAAATAAACATGGATTCTGCTACATTAAGGACCATTTATATTAACATTTAAGTTAATAATATTTAATACTGATAGTTAAGAATCTGAAAAATCAGACCAACTTGTCAGGAATGTCTACACTCGCTAATGACTAAAGGCTAATATTGTAGCTGGCTAGCAAAAAGCCTCTTAGTGTTTTATACAGACAAGATAACTGCATAAAAATTGTAAAAACCTGAGCGACTTCTCAGGAACATGCACATTTCTCTCAGATATGGTGGTAGTTAACCCAGAAAAGCCTCTGTATGTTGAAAATTATTCTGTGATTACATTTAGCATAAAGCGCTAGCTGAAATGGTTGGAGGGAATGACACAAAAGTGATGCGTTCGTGTGAATCTTTTTTTTTTTTTTTTTTTAAACACACAGCGTTACTTAAATGTCCAAAGTGTCTCCCTGGTATAGTTTGTGCTTGTCTTAGTGCCATATGGTGTTGTGGTCTTCAATCGTTGGGAAACTGTTAGCGTAGTGATGTTTGAGCAGCTCTTATTGGCTTATAAGCTCTCAACAGCCACTTTACAAGCACATGCTGTTCTAGTGTTGAGGGGAAGATGAGACCGGGTGTAAAAACAGCTCCTGTGTACAGAGGGGTTTATAGTTTGGCAGACTGCCTTGCTCCTACAACACACACACACACACACACACACACACACACACACACACACACACACACACAGTTCAAATATTTATCATCCTCCTTCCCTTCTTCTAGGTTTATAGGACACCTTTATGTACATGGACATGAAGACCATTATGCAATAACAATCCTAAAATCCAAAACGAGATTCTTCTTAAAGAGACTTCCAAATCCAGCACCACTTATTTGCAGGATTATAATTAATGACAATTTCTAATGGGGTTTAAACTACTATTATTGTAATAATTAATACTTTTTTGTAATACATTTTGCCTCATGACTCACTTAAGACATCACAAAGCTGTTTTCTGTACCAAAAGAAACTATAAACATGATGGCGAAGGTCTTTGACATCTCCACATCAAAAAATTTTTTATAGCTAAATGTACTAAAGAATTATTCACATTTTTACCACACAGTTACGCTTTTATTTTGCTCAGCTGTATCACTGTTGTATCAGTGAAAAAGATCCATTAATGTGTTTTTCAATACAGTGGTGATCGTGAACAACGTACGTTGACAACATTGCTGTTTGGAGACGGAATATCAAGACTTCTGATTGGTCTAGAAGTCTAATTTGGCTCTCAGCTTGTTTTTTTTTGTTTTTTTTTAAACTTATGTTTTGAATAAACTACTGACATGACATTTCTGAGTATGTGATGACTATTAAATTATTATTTTATTTCTGTCAAGCGATAAATGCTTGAAAGAACTTGAAGTTAGTAAACATCATCTCAGCTAATTTAATAAATACCGAATTATTAACAATAATACCACCTGTCACACAAGGTGTCTTGCGGTGTGACAAAATCTGATTTAAACAGTTAATCTTCTAAATTTTATAATTTATTAAGCCAATAATTAATTACACAAATTAATTAAAAGGACGTGTACATTCCCGGTGTAAAATAATTGACACCCTTGTTAGCAAATCAGGTGCATTTAGCGTATCTAATTTCTTGACACGTCAGCATACAGTCTCGGATTATTATACAATTGTTCATCTTCATCATATTATTGAGCAGCTACTGTACAAATAATAAGACTGAGAGTGAGGAATTAATGGAAAAGTCCACCCTGAGAAACATTAAACATTAAATATGTTTCTGTGAAATATTTCAAATATGTTTTTACTGGGTCTGGTGCTGAATTGTTGGTTGGTGCTGTATTTCTGTTATTCCTGTGAGAGGTTAGTGGTTGTGTATTGTACTGATGTCATTCAATGGTGTTTAAAAGGAGAAAAAAAAATGTTCACAGTTCTCAAAGTAAGGGATAACAGTCTGGTTTTGCTGATAGCCTTTAAAAACAAGAGTTCTTTTTTTACTCGCAATTTGACCCAGAATTTGACGCAAAACTCCCCTATAGAAGTAGCGGCATTGGTGCAGACGCTGGACTCAAAGGTCCAGAATGCAATGCAGCTCTATGACGAAGCTCTATGACCCACATATAGATGAGGAGCAATGGTGGTGATGGCGCTAAAGTTGAAGCTTTGGAAGCCGACCAATGAAAAACAAGAGAGTTAAAATAAGCTGTAAGTGTCAACACTCACTCATTACCTGCTTGTTCTCCGCAATTTTTCTGCCCACTCACATCTGCCATTTGAGCACCACAATCCCGAACCACTTCATGAAATCTGTTTCACAGAATTATTTAATTCATATTTTTACCTGTTAATAAAGTAATATGCAATATAACAATTGGATTGGTGCTAATCTTTTTAACATTGCTCCTATTCAGTGAATATCGCAAAAGAAACCTTCTCAAACTATTAAACATTTCTTACAGAGAAATCACTTATGTGAAGTTTCAAAAAAATTGATATGAGTAAAGTTTGCATGTGAAATTTGTGAGGAAGGGATATTTAAAATTTTATCCAAATCTACGAATTATTATATTCATTTTGTATTCTGTGTATGACTTCATTTGGTCCTAAAAATTGAAAACATGATGTAAATGTATCATATTCCTAAAATGGGTGAAGGATTATGTGTTTATGTCTGTATGAAGAGGAGTCGAATTAAATTTGTGTGTGTGTGTTTGACAGAAAAGATGACCCACTCACCTGTCTATCCTCTGTGTGCATCTGTTCGCCAGAGCAGCTGTCCATCACACACTCCCACACCAGCAGCACGCTGGCCTGGCACACACCAACACACACCTAGTGGGCACCAGCCGTTCTGTCAAAGGTCCCCTGATTCGCCGAACTGACAGTCGGCTTCCTCACAGGCGTCACCTCGGCATCTCTATGCACAAATGCTACGCATGCAAATTAGATACACCAAATTCTACACTCTCACAATAAACTATCCCAGCTGTTAAAACACTTTTTACACTTGGCTTAATTAAGAAAAATTCATAAGTACGAAAACAAGTAACAGAAATGATATAATGGCAAAAAAAAAAAAAAAAAAAAAAAAAAAAAAAAATTTATAAACGCTCACAAAAATTCAAGGAATAAAACATTTTGGAACATGTTACAGGAAAATAATCATCCAGTATTTTCAGCAATTTGTGCTACAGGACATCTTTATGTAGGATCAGACCAGATGGGCTAGCCTTCGCTCTATATTCGCTCTTCGTGTTATCTAATATTTCTCATTATGGGAAGCTTTAATAGCTTGAAATGAGTAAAACAAAATAGAAATAGGTTGACTCACATTCAAATTTTGATAATAATCTTATTATGAGAAATGTGCCTATGTTGTTTTCACTTGTTAAGGTCGACTGGAATTAAAAACCTGCACAGCTCTGCCTTTTATAGTTTTCTTACACCTGAACCTTATCATTATGGTCATGGTTTAAACAGTGTGTGTATAAATTTTAATTGTCTGTGTTGTTTGTTATGTCTCGCTCACTGCTCCCGATATTACAGATAACTTGAAACCCTGTCTGCTTGTAGCCGTGTCTCAAAACACATGTTTGTGTAATCTACATAACGTCTGGGTATCTGGGGTCTGGTGTGTTAACACTGAAAAATAAACTGAATTTGCCAAACAAATGATGTGGTAAGTGTCACTTACCTGTCTGACCGTGTGCTAAAGAACAGAATTGTGTGGCGTTGCTGGCACAACTCCATCTGAAATTTGTAAAAACTCGAAATCGAAAATACAGTACATCTAGGACATCATCAACTCTGCCTGATTTATCAGTCTTTTCTGTACAGTTGTGCGGAAACCTTTCATTCAGATTATCTATGCTGATAAACAGCAATAACCTGTAAATTATCATCTGATTTGCGTTTAATGACTCACAAAAGTTCATAAAAGGCAAATCTCAAAGAGAGCTAAAAGGACAAAATGACAACTGTGACAGAGCACCTCTTAAGTATGACAAGTGAAGGACTAGTCTGATTTGTCTTCATTTATGGATTTGTTACCTCTGTCAAGGAGGATTTTCATGAAACTTGGTGGCAGGGTGTAGCATGGGCCAAGGAAGAACCAATAACATTTTGGAGCAGACTGAGAAATTTAGTTTGGTTTTGCTAACACTGCTTACAATACAGCATTTGAGCTTGGCGAAAGTTGGGACTCAACAATGTAATACATCGTAAAAGCCAGTAGATGGCAGTTCAATAGTGACAAAACATAGCCAATGTAGAAATACAATGACTCCATTGAAAATATATCCAGACACGTGTTTGCGGCTGCAGATTTGCATATCGTAGAAGAGTCCTCGGCGGTGGACTGTGCTCTCTAAGCGCTCTTCTAGTTTAAAAATTTTTTTTGTCATTCAAGTCATTAGCGAGGTGAATCAACTCGCTGTCACCAATAACCTGTTTCTGAATGTCAACAAGACGAAGGAGATCACTGTTGACTTCAGGAGAAAGCAAAATACACACATTCCACTCACAATCCATGGCAACACTGTGGAGTCAGTGAGTAGCACCAAGTTCCTGGGAGTGCACATCACTGATGACC
>JAQQZR010000008.1:2610904-2621911 GCA_030068235.1 Notoglanidium macrostoma
GACTGAGCAAGAGCTTCTTCCCACAGGCCATTAGACTTCTCAACTCACTTTAATACATGCACTACATATTCTTAATCCTCTCCCTCACACACACAGTGTGAACACATCACACTAAAACACATCATATTTATTATACTCTGCTGCTAACTATATTTAAGTAATTTACACTTACATTTTGTGAAGCAACACCGCAAATGTAAGTATGTAGACGCAAATGTATGTTAACGCTGTGCAATATTTGACTTTGTTTTTCTTTTTCTGTGCAATATTTGAAAAATTCCTCATAATAGTACTGTATTGTGTGTAGTCTGTAGTATGTTCTGTTCTGTATGTCATGTATGTTATGTCTAGTATGTCCTTAGGTCATGCATGTCATGTATGTCCTTGTGTTTTTGCACATTGAGCCAGGAGAAACGCAATTTCGTTCTACTGTGCAGTCTTGAATAGTATGGTCTGAATGACAATAAAGTTCACTTTGACTTCGACTTTGAACATGAAACATTTTTCCTAAAAATTTTTCTAATGATATGTGTAATTGCAATATTGTAAATAATCACATTAAGCTAATAAATTTGGATTATACTTGGCAGTGTAATCCCTATATAAAATTGTATCACCAATTACATGATTTCAAGCTGATCAATTAAATTTCACATTAGTGAGTCTCCTTTTATGTAACTCGGAAGCTCCTGTAGGTTATGAACATTTCGCAACTAACTGGATTGTTTTTTACTGAATGCCATATTTCGTAAATGCTCCCGCAAATGATGCATGAATAAATCCATAAGCAGTTCATATCCAGTTTGATTAATGAGGCCCACAGTTGCTTAAATATATAACATGTGATTTTGGTGTAAAGATGCTCACCTGAATCTCAGTGTCTGGTTTCCTCCAAAGCCACACCCCCAACAGTATTCCAGAATGTTAGTACATACTTAGGATTAGAGCTTTTCTGGTGATTGACAGTAAAGTAAAAACACTTCATGTTCTCATTGGCTGGATGTTGGTGGTCCACCAGATTGTTTTTTTTATTATTAAAACATATTTATGAATTCCATAAGTGTACTATGGAATATATACTCCATTACTGCTAATAAATCCTACATAGTCCTAATGTTTTTTATTTTATCCTCTTTTTTGTCCCCAATTTTGGCCAATTCCCACTCATGACAACTACTAATCAGGGAGAGGCTAACATAAGCTTTTTGAAACTGCTGCTCATGCTGTATCACAGTGCAGTGTAACACACTCAGGGGAAAGCACTATCCGCCCTCTTCCACATACATGAGCTCACAGACTCCCTTGCTTGTTAAAAACCTCTGACATTCATTTTTTTAATTTCCTTTGCATTTTCATGCATTTCCTTTTAAATATTTACAATAAAAGCTTCATCCTCTTCATTTGCTTCTTCTTCTCTTGTCCTCCTCGACGTGCCTCCTCTTTCTTTTGTAGTCTATTTAGGGCTTGTCTGAAGGCATTGCCTGCACTGGGATTAAAAATGTGAAAGGTGTATCCAATTAAAGGCAAAAGGACACAAACTCCATTAATTACAGACTTCTTGCACAAAAGTGTAATAAGACCACCAGGTAGGTGCACATCACTGAAGTAGAGGAAACAGAGTCTTGTGGATCCTGGACGATTGTAAAATGTTTGGTGTGCCATCCATACACAAGAAGAAGCTCTCTCTCTCTCTCTCTCTCTCTCTCACACACACACACACACCCAATGTAACTGTTCTGGATGAGTGTGTAAAAGAAAATGGCTGGCTGATACATATTCATAGGTATTTGCATTTTTAATGAGGTTAAAGGTGTATAGATGTTCCTGGGTTTCTTGGGCATTAAGACACATTAAATTATTATTCATCATATAATTATATTTTAATGGTTTAGAGCTACATGTTCAGGGTGCTTTAAGGAACAGCGAGTTAAGATTCAGCTCTAGTGACCGGAAAGTTGTGACGTTAAACCCCAGGAACACCGGAGAGCCACAGATCAAGACCCTTAACCCTCAACTGCTCAGATGTGTGCTTTTTTCCATGGAAATGCTAGCAGGATGAATGAATAAGTGAACTTTGAGTTATTCACTACAGTGTGTGTATCATTATTCTGATCCTCAGGAATAAAACTTAAGGACTTTTTCTTCAGATTCTGATGAGTTTGACCTGATGTGAAGTTGACTGTAAGCAAGAGCATGAAGCTGGTAGTTGTGGTTTCCACTGAGATGATGGATGCTTGAGGTGAAAGAAGAGAGAGGTGGAGAGAGAGTGTGTACGAGTGGCGATATGTACTTGTGCATATTTGGTATCTGGAGTGAAAAGTGTGACCATCTTCTCTTGTTTTGGTTTCTTCTCTCCATGGACACACTGATTACTATTCGGACATTTGTGCTGTGTTTATAAAATGTCCGGCATCTCTCCATCTCCAGCTAGACATGTCAGCTGCTGCTACTAATCTCAAAGTGCTATCTCAAAGCCACTTCCTTTGAAAGCCTGAAAAATGACAGATACAGATCTTACCCCATCACACACACACACTACACACAATCACACACACTGCACTCTTTAAAGGTCTGTTCTGTCAAATCCCTTTCCAGAGTCTCTCTCTGGCCTCGCTGTGCCATAGCCCGAGTGTAGAGTACAGTAATTTAGCTGGAGTGGCCTGGAGCTTTGGGCGCTATCATCCAGCCAGGCTTCACTTTAATCGCTTCATTTCTCTTTTTCTGAAGGATGCCTTATGTGTCTCTTCCTCTGTTCCCTCCACAAAGTTTTCATCCCGACCAATTAAGAGTTGTGATGGATGTGATGCAGGTTCCTATTCTCTTCTCTGTGCTCCTGCTTCCAGCTTTATTTCAGGTTTTTCTAAGTTCCAGCTCCTCATTCGGAGAAAACAGAAGAAACACCAGTTTTACAGAGAAGAGAAAAAGTTCGGATATAATTCCATGGCAAACTGAAAGGCACATGAAATTGGGGAAAAAACATGGAATACTATATAAAAAATGTATTGCTTTTCATTAGTGATATGGAGAAAACATCACACACAGAACACATTTCATTATGTAAGATTATGTAAGATTTAGGGGGATCTATTAGTAGAAATGGAATATAGTATTCATAAGTTTGTTCTCATTAGTGTATAATTACCTGTAACTACGAATCCTTGTGTATTCATAAGCTTAGAATGACCCCTTTATATCTACATAGGGAGCGGGACAAAGCTCTAGAGAGCGCCTTGCACGTTTTGGAAGTGGAAAGATGAATTCGGAAGGAAGCACCGGAAGAATGACAAATGCAAATAGACAAAGGAGATAAAAGAGATAAAGATCTCAATAAAGATACACCAGTGCCATGTGGTGACGTGATTCATGACAGAACCCAGTGGTCCTTGGATGAGCTCTAACCCTGACCACTGCAACCTCGTCCTGGGGGTCTGATACCCTCAAGGATACACCTTCTGTAGCTTTATGCTGTCTTTAAAACTGAACTACAGTAATTACAGTCCAATTTTTACAAGGTGCACCATGTCTACATTTCCAGGTGTAATATACATCTTAAAGACACCAGACGCCTGAGTTTATCCCGGCAACAAGAGAAGGTGCTATTTTCTCCCGTAAGTACATCTGGTTCCATTAGTTCTGCCATTATAGTGACATTTTACCTAACAATATTTGTGTCCTGCGATCAGGGCTACAGATGTTGGGTGGCAATTGAGGTTGGCAGCTACAACACCTTGCCACCCCATAGATTCACCCCGAGACAATCTTCTTTAACAGCAGGAAGGGATTTAGTTTATAAAAAAAATAAGCGGGTGAGATTTATCATTGTTTTGCTTCCTGAAATGATTTCTTTAATATGATGCTTGCTCCACTCTTTGTAAACAAGGTACTGATTTTTGTCATGCAATGCACTCCCTGTCAGACACACACACACACACACACACACACTGTCCTAATTAGTCAGAATTAAGATGAATGCCTGGCTCTCCCAGTATCGATTGGCATCGAGCAGACCCTCAGTGTACTGCTGAGGGAAACCCACCTCACCCAACACACCATTTATATCAATCACCCCTCTCTCTCTCTCTCGCTCTCTCGTATTTTTGCTACCTTTAACAGTGTTCACTGTGTGTGTGTGTGTGTGTGTGTGGTGCAGAGTGATGGATGGTGGGAGAACCGTATTCCAGCCGGCTGTGCAATTTGTTTGCAGAGTTGTATAGATGAGAACAGATCGAGTGGCTTTGTCTCATGTGTGTACGTGCACGAGTGTGTGTGTGTGTGTTTGTCCACTATGATGGTGACCCGAGCCCTTGTTTCAAATTGTGTATGCTTGATGCTTGTGGGAGCCCGGAATAGGTGTTAAAGGTGTGCGCGTGTGTATACTATATGTGTTTGAAAGGTTGCTATGGCAGCTGTATGAATGTGTGTGTGTGTGTGTGTCAGGGGTCAGGGAATGAAATATTAACGCCGCTTTCAGTGCGTTGACATTCAGGCTGAGTGGATCAGGGGCTCCCTGCTGCTCAGCCAGAGTCAAAGGTCCGAGCGGAGCTTCACTCCGGGACTGACACGCGCTTCACCTCGAAGTGAGAAAGGAATTCAAATTTTAAACATTTACTGCTGAATTGATGTTTTTTTACGAGCCATTACGGGCCAAATGACTGACACACCAGAGCTGGGTGGCTCTATTATTATAAAGTGCACTGAACGTCAACTTTTTTAAAATCTGGAATTGTGTGTGTACTTTCACACACTGATTTTCCATATTTTCATAATCTTTCCACAGGCGCTGAAAGGGTAAGGTTCCTGAAATAATGATGTATATAACAATTCATTGACGAAACGTTCTGAAAACATCTAAAAGTGCCATTACTTTTAAAAACATTATCAGGATGCTGAGAGAATATTATTTTTGGAAAATCCCTGCAATATTTCAGCATTATGCTCATGCAGTGTTGTAGAACAGGTGCTAAGTATGTATTACTTTTATTCTAGAAACATCTGTTTTCACTCTACAAACATCCGTAATAAAATCTAAAAAAAAAAAATCTATAGTAATTGATCGCTTCGCAACGTTTGAATGTTGGTAGAATGAGCTTTTTGTCCCTGCAGTGTTAATGACTGGCTTCACAACATTATTAGAATATTATAGGAACGTTGATTTTGGAACGTTCTGAAAACATCTGCTGTAATGTCTTTCTTCACAATGCTGTTAGAATGTTGAGAGAACATTAAAAAGAAATGCTACAACGATGTTCTAAAATATTTACCGTAATCATGTCTAGCTTCACAACCTTATTAGAACATTCAAGTAACATCAGTTTTAGAATGTTACTGCTTCTTTATTAAATAATCTTCTAGATTAAAGGTTTGCGTCACAACTTTAGCGAAATATTGAAGGAACGTTGTTTTTGGAACGTTCATACGATATTTAAAAAACATTTGTGGTGATAATGTTTTGACTTATAACGCTACCAGAATGGGTTTTTTTTGGAACATTTCTGTAATATTCTAAAAACCACCTGAGGCAATAATGGTTTACTTCACATTGTTGTTAAAATGTTAAAAGAATGTTATTTGTGGAATGTTATTTCATTGTTTTAAAAACATCTGCCGCAATGGTTTGCTTCACAATGTTATTCAAACATTGAGAAAATGTTATTTTTGGAACATTCCTGCAACGTTCCAGAACCATCTGAAGTAATAATGGTTTCCTTCACAGCATTGAAAGAATGGTATTTAAAATGCCCTGGCGTAATAACGGCTTGCTTCACGATGTATAATAATAATTCATTTGGTTCCAGTGTTATTTGAACGTTGAGGGAAGGTTACATTTGGAACCTTCACAATATTATTAGAATGTTTTTCTTCCCTTTCTTCTGTCCTCTCATTGTTTCTTATCTCCTTTCCTATATCCTTTCATCCACCCTTTTTCATGTTTATCTGCACTATTCTCTTCTCCTCTGTTCTTTACTTCCTCGCTCAGTTTATCCTCTCCTCAACTTTTTCCCCTTGTATAGTTTTTCTTCTCTCTGCGATACAGAGTGTAAAATTTCTGTGCTGTATTATGGGATTTAGCAGAGTGAAGCTCTTTTCTCTGTCCCTTTGCTTTGGTCTGTTCAGCAGTGTGGATGATTTTTATGTCCTCGGGCTGAATCTCTGCCGTCTCAGAGGCCACGTCAGGCTTTGTGTGTTGGTCATGCTGGGAGAAAGTACCATGCTATGCTATGCTATGCTATGCTATACTGCATTATGGAAAGCTTTGTTGATTAGGGCTCAACAAGTGAGAAAGCCGCAGATCTGATCCACTTGCTTCTAGTTGTGTTGGTGTGAGGCTGATGCCGTGTGTGTGTGTGTGTGTGTGTGTGTGTGTGTGTGTGTGTGTGTGTGTCCATGTCCTCAGGATAGAGGATAGCTAGATCTCCCTCTGACTTTCTCCAGCTGCTCTCCTGTCTTAAGGCCTTGTGGGAGATGGATCTGTCCTCCCTTCATCTCCTGCTGCATGAGAATAATACAGTGTTTTAGTTGCAACCACTTCAGTCAAGATTGAGACGATATCAAGACCACTGAATCTATACTGGACAGAGAGAGCAACTAAAATAATATCCGCAATACCACTCTTGAAAACGGAGAAAGCCCAAGCTAATTAGCTAGATTTCCAGCTTAACTGAATGTACACTACTCTTAGCTAGCTGTTAGCTTCTTAGCTACATGTTAACGCCGCCGAAAAAAGTTGGCGCATGCCGTGTAGCAGTTAGGTAGCCTAGAATGTATCTAAAGACGTTCGAAATATAGCAGTAAACCGAGAATATGGTAAAGAATATGATTAGACGTAACACTAAACAAAAAGTTAGCTACATTAAGATACATGCTAGTTCTCAAGAACATTTTCAGCTAAATCTAACTCTACGTAGCTAAAAGTTAACTTCAACAATAAAAAAAAAAAGTGGTTTACAGTGCTAGCTAGCGTTCTTGGCCACTTTTTGTGCTACTAAAATTTATAAAAGTTATAATGAACATTTGCCGCTAACACTAACTAATCAGCTATCTAGCTGACAAACTAATATTAGTGATAAAAAGAATTAGCTGTTTATAAACCTTATGGACTTACTGGAGATTTTGATAACACCACAACTAAAAGTGAACAAACATGCTAGTTGTCAAGGACATTTGCAGCTAACTCTAACTAGCCAGGTTGCTAGTTAACAAGCTAATGTTAGTGACAAAAAGAGTTTGTTGTTCATATGCTACCTTATTGAGCTAGGGATTTTTTTTTACTCCTTTTCTCATGTTCATTTTTCGTCCCCTTCTCTCACATTTCCTCCTCTTCTTTGTTCAGTTCTTTACCTATCTTTTCTACTCTGCTCATTCCTCCCTGGTTCGCAAACCTCAACCAGATACTGTATGGCACTTGGTAGCTCAATGTACGTACATAATGATATTCTATTACAAAAACAAACAGGGCATATTATTATAAACAGGACAGAAAGCAGTAAAAGAAAAACAGCTAGATATGAACAAGAGTTTACTTTTCATTTTAACTCTAGTTAGCTGGCTACATAGCCGTTAGAAAGCGTAACAATAATATTGATTTGGGATATCATTTTTTAAATATAATTTAAAATTGTGAAAACTAAGACGAGTCTAAGACAAAATGGGCATGAGATGAAGGGCAGGATTAGAGAACAGCGGTCTTGTTATCAGTGTTCTAAAGGATATAACATCCAAAGTTATCAAAGGACAGGCAGATGGTGACAGAGGCAGAGAGAACAAGACTGTTTCTTTAAGATACAGAACATCTTGAGTGATGATGATTTACTTATGCGGTTGCTAAATCAAAGCCAAATCAGTGGCTCTATGAACTTCTTTGCTAGCTAGATTAGCCTTACTCTATCCTTGTAGCGCTCCTGCTTTTTTTTTTAAAGCCTTCACTTTCTGCAAGCCTAAACAGTAAAAGGCTGGATTACAGCAATGACAGGAAGATGGATGTAATTTTTAAGCCACCTCATAATCCTCAGTGTGTTTTCCCCTCCTCTCTCACTCTTCTCTCGCTGTGCTCTTCCCATGGACAGAGTGCAGGCGGCTCCAGATGCTGGGTAAATATTACCCACGGCAGGCGACCGTGCCGGTTCACTGTTATTTTTTTTTTCTGCTGATGCCTCGCTCCCTAATGAGTCACCCGGGACGGCCGGTGATCTGAACCACCGCTGCTACTGAGGACAGGCAAGAAGAACACTGCTAGGACTGTTTTTTTCTGAATGTGTGCGCGTGTGTGTGTGTGTGTGTGCTAACCAATACTTAAATATTAATATACTGCACAATACATCTTTTAGCAAATCAATACAAGTACAAACAATCCATCATATATTACATACTCTATACGCACACAAAAAATCCATAGTCCTAAAATCCTCTATTAATATTCTCATAATGTATAGAAGACTTCATACACACTGCAATCCTGTTATAGCCAACTCCAAAACTATTGGCCTGCTGCAATACAATAGTCTTAAAACTTTAAAAGCAAACAAACCAAAACAAACAAACAAATCTAAGGTAGCTGTCACGTGAGCAGGGTTTGGCTGGACACATGCACAGGTAGGAGGTGGCAGTAAAGAGAGAATGTGTTTATTAAACATGCTGAGGCAAAAATACAAAATCAGTAGGCAGAATTCACAATACAAAAGCAGAGACAAGGTCAGGCAATTGGCAAACAGAGCAATGTAGGGAAGGTAAAAGGCAAAATCCAAACACAAGAAAAACAGAGTCCAAAAAAAACAACAAAGGCTTGGCAGTAGTAGACACTGAGGGCTAGCCTAAGGGCTGCTTCACGAAATTTCTGTGATTCTGGGAGTCCTTAAATATTGTGTGAGTGTGTGAATGAATTGGATGTACATACATCCAATTAACAGTCATGTAACACTCAGCCCGGGAGTGTGACGGCCATCTTGGCTGGGAGCATACTGGGAACTATAGTTCATATCAGTATAGTGGCATAATGCGGACGTGTGTGCTGCTGTGCCGTGAATGATGGAGATAATAGAGATGGAGATAACTGATCACGCCACGCACGGCCGAGATCACAAAGCACGCTGTGCGTGCAGCAAGGAACAGATCATGGCAGAACCCCCCCTCCAAAGGTGCTACGAGATTACTCTTTGGGGGGCCTGGGCCCGTAGGTGTGGGCAAGGCACCGGACACCACCAGACCAACCTTTTGCTTTCATGAAGGCATGGGCAGGAACTCAGGCAGGAATTAGAGGCAGGTTTAACTGGGAACACTGGATACCAGGATATGCTTTGTGACTGCGACTGGAAGACATGGAGAATAGAACTGACTGGAGAACCCGAACATTTGCTTTGACTGGAGTGGGCTCTGAGGATTGAATCAGCTCTAAAACTGAAACCTTAGTAGGCTTTGTGACTGCTACTTGAACAGGAACAGGAGTGGGCTCCCTAACTGTTACTGGAACAGGAACAGGCTCTGTGACTGTGACTGGAACAGGAGTGGGCTTCCTGACTGTGACTGGTACTGTGTGACTGTGACTGTGATGGTGACTGGAACAGGATCGGGTTTCGTGACTGTGACTGGAATAGGAGCGGGAGTGGGCTCCGTGACTGTGACAGGACCTGGTGCAGGCTCTGAGACTGGGACTGGAACTGGCTTAGAGACTTTGGAGGCTGCAACTAGAACAGGCGATGCAACAGTGGCTGGCTTATTGACTGGTATGGCCTCTGCGGCAGGGGCGGGCTCTGAAACCATGGAGACAGGAGCTGGCTCTGTGTCTTGGACCAGAACTGGAGCAAGCCCTGTGACTGGAGAAAGCTGTGCGACTGCAACATGCTCCATGACTAATATAGGCTCTTTGCCTGTGAAGCCTGGAGCTGAAATGGGCTCTGAGAAAGGAACAGCCTCTGTGATTGTGACTTGAGCAGGCTGTATGGCTGTGACTGGAATAGGCTCTATTGCTGGCTGTAAAATTGAAAGTAACTCTGTGGTTTGAACATGAACAGGCTCTGTGGCTTTTACTGGAACATGTTCTGCAGCTTGAACAGGAATTGTTTTTGTGACCTGAACTGGAACTGCCTTTGTGGCCTGAACTGGAACTGTCTCTGTGGCTTGAATTGTTCTTGTTGCTTGAACAGAAACGGGCTCAGGCTCTGTGGCTTGGACAGGCGTGAGCTCTGGCCCTACGACTGTGGCTGGAGTGGGCTCTTGTTCTGTGACTGTGGATGGAGCGGGCTGGAGCGGGCTCTGGCTCTACGACTGGGGCTGGAGCGGGATATGGTTCTGTGACTGTGGTCAGGCTCTGGTGTCAGCTTGTCAATGTCATTGCCTTGGCAATATGCCTCCATGAATTTTGGGGGTGGAGCTTCTGAAGGAGCACTAAACAAACATGTGTATTTGTTTGGCTATTGAGTTCTAATATCAAATATCTTTGTTCTGAAATCCATGACTCCCCTTTTAAAATGGAGTCTTGGACCACCTTTAATACACACCACAGGTTTTCAATCGAGGTCCAGTTTCAAATCCAGAGAGTGTATCAGTCGATACAAAACATTGATTTTGTGTCTCGCAACTATTTCTATGTCACTTTGGATGTACACTTTTAGAAAACAAGGGTTCTCCAACCATTATTTAAGGGTCTAATGGGTAATTAAGGGTTCTTATATTCATTAAAAAATTCTACTTGTAATGTTTTTTGATAGTGAAACACTCTATTGTAGAGTTTTAAGTTTTAAGGCTTCCTTCAGAATTAAAGGTACTTCACTATCTAAAAAAGCTCAACTTAGAACTGATTCTGATCGTGAAATGCTCTTTTGGAGCAATGCTCTTTTCTCCTCTAGAATGACC
Organism: Notoglanidium macrostoma; assembly: GCA_030068235.1. Classification (NCBI taxonomy): domain Eukaryota; kingdom Metazoa; phylum Chordata; class Actinopteri; order Siluriformes; family Auchenoglanididae; genus Notoglanidium; species Notoglanidium macrostoma. The sequence goes on from JAQQZR010000008.1 coordinate 2,621,750, forward strand.
CTGAAAATTTATGCACAACAATTTTTTTTGAAAAGTCTGGCTTCCTGAAAAGTAACTCTGAGAAATAGACATTTATATGTTTACGGACAATAATGTATTTAGTCACGTTTATGTTTCGCATAAGCTATTAAATTCAACAGAATTAAAAGTGTTTTGCTCCTG
>JAQQZR010000008.1:2655333-2667648 GCA_030068235.1 Notoglanidium macrostoma
TGCTGGGATTGGCTCCAGCTTCCCCGCCACCCAGACGGATAAAGCGCTATAGATAATGGATGGATGGATGGAAGTTAATTGAATAAATAAAGTGTCTGACTTGGGGACTTGTCTGGGGAAAACACACAGCAGAAATAGAAAATCCAGAGCTCGAAAATGCCCAAAATAATGTTACAAGTTACAAAATCTGTGTCACGAACTACGTGAGCCACAATAGACATAGGCTTTAAGTCTTTATTAACTCCAAGAGAGAGAAATAAATACAGGATGCTGATGGAACAACTGTCTGTGACTGATATAATGTACTGTAAGTGATAGCTGTAACATTGAATGTAAATATAATTGGATAAAAATTATGACGTGCCATTCTGTAATTAACAGAATCACTGCATCACGGCACCTAGAAATGGATTGTTTTCCTGGAACGGCACAACCCCAAGTGTTTTATTCCTTACAGGAAGGTTCGTGGAAAAGCACAGGACGGAGGACTTCCTGACTTCCAAGTGTTCTTCAATTTTTAAACCTTTACTTTTCTTACCGAAGCACGCTCCGTGGATTTCTCTGTCTCATATATAAATAAACAGATTTTATAGAACAGATGGTGACACCATTCATTAGCCATAAAACATGCGACTTGCATCTTTATTTCTCCACGAAAATGAGGTTTTAGAGGAAAACTACGTACTGTAGCTCCTGCAGTATGTTTGGTAAGCGGAGGCTTGGCACTAACTCTTGCCTGCTCGTCTAGCCTTTTGCTCACTTTCAAAGCTGCGAGTGGGTCTGAGTGGTTAATAATAGAGTGCCCTGCTCGTGAACGCCACAGATCAGTAGCATCACGACGGGGAGTGAGGGAGTGGGACGTGCGAGATGTGCCTCTTTAGCCTCTCTTCCTCACTCTCCCTCTCTTTCTCTCACCAAATCCTTGGCCCATCTCTCAGATATGGCACTTCTAATTAGAAAGTGATTGAAGAGCAAATACCTCGGCCACTTTGGATATCCGTTTAAGTCTATCGACGGCGCTTGTGACATTTGTGTGAAGTTGATAGGTGCTTCGAACGCCTCAGGGGGACTAGACATGAGCGTCATCGAGAGAGTGCCAGACAGTATCCTGATTGATCCTCGTTATTGATTACTATCTTCTGAAGGCTGCTCAGATCATGCTTAATTAAGACACTTGAAGGAATGAGAGATTGGTTAAAAAAACGACTGAAAAGTGGTATCTTTTATTTTTTTCTCCCCCCCAGGAGGACAAGGCAGCAGGCACACCGGTCCAATTAGCTGCTTGCCAGCTGCCCACACTCATGAGAAACCCTTGCCCATTGCACGTACGTCCTCATTCACGTTCATGCTTCCTGTTAACATCTTTTTTCGCATGGTAATAAAGCAGGATCATCAGGGATCACAAATGGTGTGAGGATACAGCCGTGGGCAGGCAGAATGAGTCCGATGGACGCCGGACTGACTGAGACGCCAAGCTGTTCTCGGGTCAGTGTTGTCTGTGGCTTCACACCAACCATCCACCCACTCGTCAGATATAAATATTCCTCCGTCAGTCCTATCCTCATCGTCTAATTCGGCTTCCTTTGTCATGTGACCCCGTATGAGACGGACAGTGCAGGAAATTCCGGCACTCATAATAAACTGTCAGGTGAACCCTGACTCACTCGGCTCGACGTGAAACATAAGAAGATGCCTAGCATTCAGCCCTAAGCAGTCATCCTCCATCCTTTCACTTCACTTTGGCTCGCTTTCTTTCACTATCATTCTTCTTAACTTTTCCCTGGCCGGGCTGCAGCCTGTCAGAGTTGAGCACAAAAGGTCCGGAGAAGGGAGGGGAAGCTGCCAACACTCTTCCTTCCTACTGAGAAACAAAAGCCAACATGTTAATTAAGGGGGTTCGCAGTAAGAGACTGCTGGAATAAATAGCAACATGCTACGACACGGACGGCGGCAACCAACAACAGGGTTCCTCGGCAGACGAGGTGGAGAGGAAGCAAGGCTGCGGCCAAACGCTTCTCTCCTGTCAGTCTCCGCTCTTAATTGGTGATCCTACAAATAATTTCACGAGGTGTTGTTTCTTGCTGATGCATGATGATGCATCCATGGCATTGGAGGATTCTATAAATTCCTCCGTGCTTTGTTCTAGCAATGGCAGGTCAGAAAACAAAGAGGGTGGGAGTGAGACTTTCTGTCTTTTGCCAGGAAAATGCAGAAATTATCTTTCTGGTTGTTTAAACCACATATTTAATCACAGTCTAAGCATTAGGCATGGGGTGTAACGCAATGCCACGATCTGTATCTCAAACTCTTTAGAGCTCCAAATAACTGTATGTTTATCTGGAACCGTATTTAATCCTGAAGTAGATGCAAACTGGGTTTTTTTTCTCGCAATCCTACAACTATGAGTTTGAAAAACACTGGAAAAGCCCACAGATGTAGAAATGTAAGCACTAACAGCATGGCACATGAATGCTGAATTGGACAGTTCCTCAACCTCAGCTACATCACTGCAGGCCATAATGTGTCTCAATGTGACTGTTCTTCTTTAATCCGGCTCACTCGGTTATTATATATTTGTTTGTACTATCCCGCAATAATGGATACATTTTTTTAAACCATTACGCCCAGCCAGTTACTAAGGATGAATGAATGAATGGTCAACAAATCCACTAAATGGGATCTGGGAACACAGGCTGTCAGAAATAAACACGACATATCCATAATCACGATACACAAGAACAGGTGAGGGTCTAAACCAGGAAGTTCTCAGAATTAGAAAGCAACACTAAACCACAGCCTGGATTTAACCATTGGTAAGACTTCGTACTGGGACACAACAGGGTATAAATAATCTAATTATGTAGTAACACAAAACAGCTGGATACAACTGGGTTACACATAAATGACAAAAGAGACCAGACGAGACCAAGAAATTGGATATAGGACCTCTATATCGATGTTAATGAATGTGGTATTTGTTTGTCCTGAGAATTTCATATCTGACCGTTCTCAAATCAAAAAACAACCAATCAAACAAAAAAACCTCAAAACAAATAGTGCTCCATCTGTTCATATCTGTTCTGAACATATTATGCTGGGGGTTTGTGGTGCTGTGCCATAAAACTGTCTGAATTTCTTAAAGGTCTGGTTTAGTCAAGGGTGGCTTATGCTCACAAGGTGTTTTATCTGTATATGTGGTGGTCCACACTTGGCTTGGAGGCTTGGATGGAGGATGGTAATAAATTTACCAAGCGACCACAGAGAGACCTTTTTTGGTAGAGCTGTAGATCAAGACTTCCTGCGACTCACAATATATTATTATTACTGAGAACTGTTCTTCATTTTTATTTTAGGCTATTTGTACTTGCGCTCTGACTCAACAACATCGCTGGTATACATTTTCATTCAGATATTTCAGATCCAAGTACTCCAACACGTGCCTGGGTACCAGTCCAATCACTTATGTCTCTGTAGCTTTATTAAAGATCCACTATGTAGGATTTTAAGGGTATCTATTAGCAGAAATGGAGTGGATATTATATAATATACATGTGGAATTCATAAGTATGTTTTCATTAGTGTAACTACGAATTGTTGGTAAGTTTAGAATGAGCCCTTTATATCTACATATAGGGAGCGGGTCCACCGTTACGGAGAGGTCATGTTGCGCCGCTACAGTAGCCCAGAATGGACAAACCTCTAGAGAGCGCCTTCCGCATTTACAAGTGGTGACATGAATCCAGGACAAATGGATTCAAATGGGGTAAACGCATGCTTCCTCCGAGACGTGAAGCGAATGGCATGCTTGCAAGCTAAGCTAGATGGTACTTATACACGATACGTTATCAAGGTCGCTAGCTAGCATTCGCTGGTTTCAACTCTCATATCTGCTCCCTTGACATCAGGATGGAAGAGTTTACACTTTGCAGCTTCTCTGCAACATGACAAGCAGTGTTTCTTATATTATTAACTTCAAGAGCAAGGAAAAAGAGAGAGAGAGAGAAAGAGAGTCTGGTTTATAGCTACTATAACATAAGTGATAACAGGAACTTGTTTCAAGGACGTTCCGCAACATTAAATGGAGAAAAAGTTCTTCATCAAATAAAAATCATAAATTTCTTTTATATAAGAGGAATAAAACATGACAGGGTTTGCTGTTATAGGAAAACAATAAACAGTGGCGTCACTTCCACTTTTAATTGAGTAAGAATTTGACACGGGACAAGATGTTTACTATTTGTCTGTATGGCCACCTGAATGAGAGCACAGACGTTTCTTCTGCCTGCGCTCATCACATTTTATTCTGCATGCATCTTTAGAGCAGGATGATATTTAAGTAAAAACTCGACCTCTCAGGTGACATGAAACAATGAGGCTGTTAATTTATTCCATTCATTCCATTCTATTCTGAATCATTAAGCCCTTCCAAAAAGGGCTCTGCCGCTTGTACACCGATAGACCAAAACACGTCTTAATTAATCAAGCTTCCTTTGATTTTGCTTCACCTTTTGTGTTTAGCGACGGAGGCTTAGCGCTCGATGTGTGATTGAATTCTGTTTCCTGTAATCCCAGCTCAATAACGGCTTCGCTCCCTACAGGCTGAAGACGCTGCCCTTCTTTTCCTGACTCTGTTTAGAAAGTAATATACAATCTAAATAGTCATGATTATAAATGGTTTTTCTCCAGCCGGGCCGAATGAACGAATCCATATAAATCGATGTGTTCCTGAAACATCTTTGGAGGAGAAAAGAAGAGCTCGAGGGAGCATGCGCTCGCCCGGGCCTCGCCGCTGCATAAACAGGCCATAAAGTGTGATTCATTGGAAGTTGTTATCTTTGTCTGCACAGACTTTGTCAGCACATGATGCAGTTTTTTGTAAATAGACAGTGTAAAGGGCACGGCGTCCCTCATGACAGGCAGCGCTCGAACATCTCAGGATGACTCTGTTTGCCCTAAGACAGCGTATCGAGCGCGTTCCATACATCAGCATGCAACTGAAAGATTACAATCGATATTTAATACAGTCGGCCGCTGATAGTTTTTATGTACAAGCATAGATCAGAGTTTGCTTCGGTGTAGCGTGTGTTATGGGATAAGTGATGTGACTGTGGATATGATCATCAGCTATTGGGAAATATTAAATTTTGCGATAATAATTGTTAGGAAACAAACGGTCGAACAGAATGTTGATCCTTTTTTCATCCATCCATCATCTATACCGTTTATCTGCTGCGCGGAAGCCGGAGTCAATCCTAGCTGACTTCGGGGAAGAGGCGGGGTACATCCTGTGCAGGTCTACACTCTATCACAGGACTAACTCAGTGACACTACTATTCACATTCACACCTATGAGCAATTTAGAGTAGCCAGTTGATCCAATTTGCATGTTTTCGGACTGTGGGAGGAAACCAGAGCGCCCGGAGGAAACCCACACAGGCATGGGAAGAACACGCAAACTCCACACGGGAAGGCCCCGGCTGGCCGGCAGGTTCCGACCCAGAACCCTCTTGCTATGATGCGACAGTGCCGATACGTCAGCGTGCCGTCCTGACCCTTTTTTCATTCTTTATTTCCTTATAATCCATCATCAAAGCCTTGTAAAAATGTGACATTTTCATTTACCAGATTTGCGACTGCAAAAGATGAGCCTGTTCCGAGTGAAGATACTGTCCTGTAGGAAAAAAAAAAAACCCCAGAGCATTTGTTTGTCCACAGATTTAGTTGGAAATAAATTAAAGTATAGAGGAATTGAAATCCTAATGAGCTCACGGGTTTTGCGGCATTCTTATTTTCTTCTGGTAATTGGAAGGATAACAAAGACAACCTTGTCAAGCCATGGTAATTATAAAGAACAAAACAGCGCGGCGCAACGCGAGCCTTTAATTGGAGTAACCTTTTCTTTTATCGCTAAATGTGGTTTTGCAGCTTTTGTTTTTTTTTTTCCATCTGGACTTGCACAAATGAATTCATCTTACTGTGTGAGGAAGACAACACTGGTACGCGATACAACACTAATAAAGCACCGGCAAGAATTTGTGAAATTTCTTTACACGACAACAAAATGGAAACCGCCATCTTTCCACTGAGCAATTCCGGTTTGGAACTAAAAATATGGCAGGAATGCTTCCTGGTAAGTGAATCATCAGGATGTCCTCCGAAGAGAGGAACCTGTTATTGTGTGGGGTCTAGTAACCGATTATCAACCATCTCCTCACAGCTTGTGCTCTTATTGCAACATTCTCTTTGTTTATTTCATTCAGTCTTGTCTCCGCCTCCTGTCTTATCATAGGTTCGTTCCCAATTGCTCCTTCATTGTCTCCGCCTATTCCCTGTTTAGATATTGATTAGAACGTTTCCTTCAGTATAAATGCAACTATGGAAAAAATTAAGAGACCACTGCAAACTTATCAGTTTCTCTGGTTTTACTAGTTATAGGTATGTGTTTGAGGAACATTCCATAAATTATTCCATATACTAAATTATAAAATATTCCATAAACTACTGACAACATTTCCACCAAATTGTACATACAAATATTCTTACTTGGAGCATTTAATTGCAGAAAAGGTGAACTGGTCCAAATAATGCAGACCTTGAATAATGCATAGAAATCAAGATCATATTCAATTTTAAACAACACAATACTAATGTTTGAACGTAGGAAGGGTTCAGAAATCAATATTAGGTGGTTTAACCCTGACATTTAATCAGAGCTTTCATGCGTCTTGGCGTGCTCTCCACCAGTTCTTTCACATTGCTCTTGAGTGACTTTATGTCACTCCTGGTGCAAAAATTCAATCAACTCGGCTATGTTTGATGGCTTGTGACCATCCATCTTCCACTGGATCACAATCCAGAGGTTTTCAATGGGGTTCAGGTCTGTAGATTGGGCCGGCCATGACAAGGTCTTGATATTGTGGTCCTCCATCCACACTTTGATTGACCCGGCTGTGTGGCATGGAGAATTGTCCTACTGGGAAACCCAATCCTCAGAGTTAGGAAACATTGTCAGAGCAGAAGGAAGCATGTTTTCTTCCAGGATAATCTTGTACAGGGCTTGATTCATGTGTCCTTTACAAAGAAAAATCTGCCCCATTCCAGTCTTGCAGAAGCACCCCCAGATCATCACCGATCCTCCACCAAATGTTACAGCAGGTGCGAGACACTGTGGCTTCAGGTAACCATTAGATGACCAGGTTATGGGAAAAGCTGAAAATTGGACTCATCAGAGAAGATGACCTTACTCCAGTCCTCTACAATCCAATCCTTATGGTCTTTAGCAAACCTCAGTTCTTTGCTTCTCATTGATGGGCTTTTTTCTAGCTTTGCATGACTTCAACCACGCCAAGAGGAGCCAGTTTTGAACCTTCCTTGCCGTGCACTTAACCCCAGCTTCCATTTACCATTCTTTTTGTAGGTTATTTGGTGACATTCGAAGGAGCTGACGATCATCCCGATCAGTGGAAAGTCATTTTCGCCCTCTTCCAGTCTGTAACTTTGTTGTCCCCAATGCCTGCTGCTTGATCTTATTCTTATAAACTGCAATCTTTGAAATTTTGAGAATGGAAGCAACCTGATGCTCACTGTATCCCTCTGCCAGTAAAGCCCTTCTTTTTCTTACTCAAAACTTTTCTTTTTAACTCTTTTGGCAGGAATATATATTTTTTTCTGGTACTACTAGCACAGCTTTTGCTATCAAACTGGTCCTATTGCAAGAGGATAGCGATGACCACAGCAGTGGTTTTTATACTTTTCATCGTTTAATAAGATTTGGTTCAGCTGATCATCTAATGACCTAAACGGTTCCCACCAGTCGCATGAGAGAAACGCCATCAACACTTGCTCGCTGTGAATTCTCCGGACAATCACCTGCTCTATTCACACGTTACACAAACTTTGTACTAGGGAGCTGGAAGGGTAAAATCTGTTTAATGTACGGTCCAACTGATTTGGACATTTGCGTTCTCGCGTACATATCCTCTGGGTAATGTCTAGATAAGTTGCAGTAGATGCCTGAAATGCATTTAAATTTGTTGTCTCATGTTCTGTGTTTCGACTCTTACTTATTATTCAGTTTTAGGAGCATTCTATGGACATGAACACAGAGCATTCAGAATGTACGTCTCAGTTGGGGTTTCTTGTAGACTGTACAAAGATCCAACTAGACAACAGGTAGCAATGCTGGGGTAAAGATGCATGTAAGTGGGAAATGTTAGTGTATAATTCATTGTTCATTAGCCATGTAAACAGCTTAGTAGGAATATTGTCTTTTTTGGAATAAGGGCAAAAATGAAATATTTTGTGCATGTAAACATAGTGTATGTTAAATAAACATCTCTTTACAGGAAGCATCACCATATAAACAATTACGTTCTTTTAAAATCCATTTATGTTCTTCCCTCACCAGCTACTCTTTTTTTCTCTTTCATGGATTTGGGAAAAAAAGATGTAAAAAAACAACCAACCAACAAACATCCAACCAACCACCAAAACAAACCAACCAACCAAACAAACAAACAAGCAACTGACCAATCACAGAAACAACCATCCAACCAACCAACCAAACAAACAAGCAACCCAACAACTAACCAACAAACAAAACAGCCAGCCAATCAAGCAACCAAACAAAAATCACATTACTGAGAAACTGCAAAAATGGCAACTTCCTGAAGTTTTTCCTGTGGCAGAAAACGTACTGACTGCTGCAAAGTGCTGACACTGGAGACTCCTTCCATAAATGTAATATCTGAATAGAAAGCTTCATCATATTAAGAATGCTATGTTTTTTTTCTTAGCCTTAGCATTGTGCATCTTCTATACAAGTCCCTGTGAAGGAGTTGTTACTATAGAAACGATAACGATTAGATTAGAACGAGCACCTTAATATAAAATTGGTACAGCCTTGCAGCCAGAACTAATGTCAGAGCTACTGTCATTACCTTCTGACCAATCAGAGTCAAGAACTCAACAGCGCTGTGGATGAAAAGAAAAAATGAAATAGTGCCAGGAAGCTAGGAGTCAACTTCAAGCACTACAATGGAAAAGATACACAAAGAGTGTGTGCAGAAAGAGTCCTTCCATGTGGGACTTTTTTCATTTCTTTTGAATGTAGAAAAGCGAGGGAGAGAGAGAGAGAGAGAGAGAGAGAGAGAGAGAGAGAGAGGTGAAAGCTGTGGGTTATTACTCCAGCAGATCTTCTGAAAAACCTCTGTCAGCTGCTCAACTGAACTGACAGCATTAATGTTCCTTTCAGTAGGAACAAGCTTTCCGTAAAAGCCCAGCACACGCCACTCGCCGCTCTCCCTCTCCAAGCACAGGGCTAAAATGGAAGAGAAAGAGAAAGATGCACGGAAGAGAGGAGGAGGAGGAAGAGGAGGAGGAGTATTGTACGCTGAGGATTAAGGAGTGAGAAAAACAACAGGGGAAAATAACGGAAGGGAAGAAGCGATGGGAAAAGCAGAGCGGACGTGAGAGGTGGAAAGAGAGGAGAGGGAAGTGAGGTGGTTGCAGGTGATTAATTAAAACGGACATGTAATGGAGAAGTCAAGACAGGAATAGAGAGAGAGAAAGAACGAATGAGCGAGAAAAGAAGCTAATAGGAAACTCTTCAGTGAAGACAGTATGTGTGTGTGTGTGTGTGTGCCAGGCTTTAGGCTATCTCTGATGCTTTCGCAATTAATGAACAAAGTGGGCAGTGACACCTTAATCTAACACACACACACACACACATGCGCGCACACACACACACACACACAGAGTTCACTCGGCTGTGATACTCAGATAGAGCTGTGAACTGCTCAACATAAAGACGAGTGAACTGCTTTATTACTACACCAACTTCATCTCCTCTCTCCTTCACTTTCTTTTCTCTTCTCACTTTTCTTATGTTTGGTTAATCTAATAGCTAATCTCATCTCTGTCCTTCTCATGCAGTGTTGTAGGAGTTTTCTTTTGAATTGTTTTATTGCATGTGGTTTCTTTTCTTTCGTTTGTCTTTTCTTCTTTTGGGTCAAGTTATCTTGAACATCACTGACTTCTATGACTCTCTTCTTTTTGTATCGAATCAATTCTTTCTTTCCTTTTTGTTCTCTTCTCGTTTTTATTCTCCTCTCTTCTCATCTTGCCATCTTCCTTCTCTTTTCTCTCACATCCCGTTTCTTGTCTTCTCGATTCAACATAATCTCATTGCTTCCGTCGTCATCCCTTTCCCGTCACGACTCTTCTCACTTCTCTTCCAGTCTTTTTTCCTTCTCTTTTTTGTCTCATCTCATTTCTTCTCTTTCCCACATAATCTCTTCTCCTCCCTGCTGCTTTTTCTAGTCTTTTCCTTCTCTTCTCATCTCATCTCTTTCCTTTTCTCTTTTTCTCTTTTTTGTCTCATCTCATCACTTTTCATTTCTTTTCTTCTCCATCTCATCCCGCCTCTTCACATTTTTCTCTTCCCTTTTTATATCTCTTCTCGTCTACTCCCTTTCTTGGCTTTTCCTCACCGATTTGCAGTTCCAGTCGTCTTGCCCCGTCTGCTCGTGTCATTCCGTGTCTTCCCTTTAATAGACATATCAACTGTTTGGTGGATTAAAATATTGTGTGCTCAGTTGAAAAACAATCTTATTGTTGACCCAAGGAGCTAAAAATTCCCTTCTCTTCTACATGCAGACCTTAAATACAGGCCTTAATCAATGCATTGTCATGACGGGGGATCTTACTTTCGAAAGCGGTATGTGTTCCTGGATGGGTGGTGCTAGTACTCACATTCTGACGGCTCTGAGCTCGGGTGGGTTCTGTGCTGATACGTGGAGCAGATGAAAGTGTGCGGCGTGACTGAGCCGTCACTCATTTGTTATCTAGAAGACACCAGACCTGCACTCCGGCTCCGAGAGCCTTTATAATGGATGTTTTGCCAGGAAAGTTTTTCTCTTTGCATTTATTGAGCTGTTAGCGAGGAGCAGATTGAAGGACAGGCCTGGAAATCAGAGAAACGTAGTGTAGATACAGTAGATAATGGAAATGAACTGCTGAGGACAGACGGAAGTGAGGAACTGGATAGAGTGAGTGGCAGACAGAAAGCCGGGTGTAAATGAGCTTTCCTCCAGCAGTGATGCATCCTCCGGCGGCTTCCGTGTGACACGCAGCGACATCAGACTAATCAGCTGCTGCATCCTGATACTGACACTAAAGCAGCAGGACACAAACAGTGTGTGTGTGTGTGTGTTACTGAGCTGGATACAGATACGAGGGACTTTCTGATGGAGTCAAAGGAGCTTGAGAGATAGACAGAATGATCCACTGTGACACCTCGGAGCCGCTCTCGGAAATCAGATGGCATGGAAACAGAAGAGGAAAAATAAACAGGGAGCCAAAATAAATAGAGAGAGAAGCTGAAAGAGCGAGAAGGCGAAGTCACAGAGAGCCAGGTTAGCAGTGAAGAGAGGTGTATCGACCTAATGAGCTCTTTCTCTGTAACAGGTAGACGACCGCTCATTCTCACCCTCTCTCCCTCTCTCTCCATCACACACACACACGCGCGCGCTTACTCACACACCTCTCCCACTTCCTGATCGAGTGACAATCTTGGCTGCCGCCCGCATGTCAGGTCCTGTTTGTGACGATGACTTTCTCTGGTTTGAGGCTGACTGGCTGTGGGATGTGTGCAGCTAAATGCCAGGAGATGAGCAGATTGCTGTTGGCTTGGCACGTAAATAGGACTGAAAATGAAGGCTGTCTATTTCTTTTCTTTTTTTCTGTTCTGTTTGAATAGAGATGTAGAAGGAAGGAAACAAGGGCAAAAATCTCGCTGTGTGACTAAATATGTTGTAAAGTACTAGCAGTTACTTTCATCCCTTTTATTTAACACTTTCATGAATGGTGTACAAACTCAGTGTTAATTTTTAAATATATCAGCGGTCTTCACTCACTCACTCACTCACTCACTCACTCACATACACACACTCACTCACACACACACACACACACTCACTCACTCACTCACATACACACACACACTCACTCACACACACACTCACTCACTCACTCACATACACACACACACTCACTCACACACACACTCACTCACTCACTCACTCACATACACACACACACACACTCACTCACACACACACACACACACACACACACACACACACACACACACACTCACTCACATACACACACACACTCACTCACACACACACACTCACTCACACACACACACACTCACTCACTCACTCACTCACATACACACACACACTCACTCACTCACTCACACACACACACACACACACACACACACACACACACACACACACACACACACAC
>JAQQZR010000008.1:2684350-2701459 GCA_030068235.1 Notoglanidium macrostoma
GTGGACTGGCGACCTGCCCAGGGTGTACCCCACCTCTCGCCCGAAGATGCTGGGATTGGCTCCAGCTTCCCCGCAACTATCAAGAATTCGTCATTTGCAGTGATGGTCTAATGTTACACAATGTAGTTAGCATTATATCTATCCATGTGTACCCATCTATGGGTTATCCTCTGGAGTTAAAGGTGTGTGCTTTGCTCTTTTCCCCAACAGGCATGAAAAGCATCCGATTTGGTTAATTTCCTAACATTAACTGGCTAAAAAGGAAGCAAGTTAGCCTGTTTTCTTTGCTAATTCTAGGTTAAGGCAAAAATCGATTCCAGTAGCTAATGTAAGTGGCTAAGCAGCAAGTTAAATCCTGGATTATGTAACTGTACCTTCTTGACCATATGACATACAGTTACAGAAGTGTGTTAGTTGTAATCATACTATACAGTGCCACTGAAAATGAGGATAGATTCCCTTTTGAGTCTGGTTCCTCTCAAGGTTTCTTCCTCTTGTCGTCTCAGGGTTTTTTCCCTGGTCACCATCATTTCTCTGACCTGCACATGTGACTTCTCATTATGATGAATGGTAGACCAACCCTTAAGGAGCAGATCCTCAGGGAAGGGTCTATCTGCAGTCTCACAGCTGACAAGACACGCCCATTTTACAACCACTTCAGTACACGATACACCTCCTGAGACAAAAGCAGGAAGTAGTGCCAGAAGCTCCTAATACAAACCCTAACCCCAATCCTAACCTTAATCTGACATCTAATAAGGCTGGTGTAGTGTGTATGATAGCGGTTCTGCGAAGTGGGCGTGTCATGTAGTAGGCATGTCATGTAAGTTCTGCAGTACTGTGTTGTTAATAATTCTAACCAGCTAGCTGCCACTTCCTTCTTCAGCTAGCAGCTTAGCTGATTTTTGGGATGAAATGGCCAACACAGCTAATGTCTTTGCAAAAGTCTTTTGGTGCTCATATTTATGAGCAGAGAATGAAAATTAACCAAGAGGGCAGACCTATGGACAAGATTATAATTCCAAATTCAGTGAGGCATCCTTACAATAAAATGAAAATAGAAATCAGTCAGTTGTGTTTATTTTTATTCGTAGATTCCAAATCCTTGTGAATGACTAGACGTACTGACGAATGCCACAAGGAAATGGTGTTGGTTGCAGATATTATACAGCTTATGCAACATTAAATCATAAATCATGAATCAGTGATGGGCAGTTTTGGATGTTACTCCAAAAATTGCGATTACAGATGAATAATTTGGAGCCATTAAAAATAAAAAAGAAATGTGGATAAAAGATTTGGCAAGGAATCCTGAAAAAAAAAAAAAAAAGTAAAACCTTTTTCCACCCAATCATTTCTATTCTGATTATTGCATGTAGCATGTTAGTCACTAAAATAGCACCCTTTCACAACTTTGTACCCTGTGATGCAGCTGTGTGTGTGCGTGTATGTGTTTCTGGGTGTGTGTATCCCCTGGAAACCTGTCACTGTAATTGCTGTAATAAAGCTATCACAGGGGCATCAACTGTGACTGCTGTGAGAGGCAAAGAGACAGGGAGAGAGAAAAAAGAGAGCAGTGAGAGTTTATGAATCCGGCTCATGCTGTCCGTCGTTCTCTCCGATGAGCCAATGTGCCTGGGTCAGCATCGTCGAGTCAGAGACGAATGACTAATTCTCTTTTAATTAGTGAAAACATAAGGAGCCAATGCGGTGTCACCTTGTCACTGCTGGGCCCGGTTCCAAACCCCAAAGCTGAAACCACGAGAGGACAGGGTGTTGGGATTGGAGTTGAAGGGCTTTTGGAGTAATTGGCATTGAGTGGTGGGAGCTATTAGAGAGTGTTTAGGGATAGATCACACTGCAGTGGGGGGTCAGTTTAGGACTTATGCTGAAGGGCGCGTTTAGTTTGCTAAATTTGTGATTTGTGATTCTCCTCTAACGAGGTTAACAGGGGAAGTGTTCTTTTTTTTTTTTTAAATTGCCGAAAGGGAAAAATAAGTGCAAATGTTTTGTTAGAGTTGCTGTGTAAAGATAGCTCAAACACTAATGACTGTCGAAAAAAACTTTTTATCTGACCTCAGCATTTCAAAGTGGGAAACTGAGGAGCAATTAGGGGTCCAAGCACCATGGCTTGTTATTATAATACACACCTAATGAAAGCCATTACGCACTTGTTATAGACATGTATTAGATATTTAGTGGTTACAGTATATTCCTAACACTATATAAAGCTTTAATATATGACTTTGTAAGGAGTCTCCAGTTTCAGTGTTTTGTCTTTTTTCATTCTCTTGAATCATATACGAGAGGCTGGTGAGGAACCGGCTCTTTCTACCTATTATGATGTTGCTAAAGAACATATTTGTTTCATGGATGATCCACAACCCTAAGTGTAAATGGGTAAAACAAACAATGTGTCGTTCTTAAATTTAAAAATATGTCACGATGTGGTGATCTTGGAAAAATAATAATCTTGAGTATTATTAATAAAAGTGCTTCATCACACCATGAAGTTGTTGAATATTTTCCTATAACAGCGCACAAGTGTTTTTTATCCTTACTTAATGTTGAGTTACGACGTACAGCCTTTGTTTTGTAACTTGACATTATGAAGTTATTTGCTCATGCTTACAAATGTGTTAGGCATTTGACAGTAAGTACATATGTGCATTTCTACAGACTTTGCCTGTCAGGATAGTATAAAAGTATAGTATAGTAGTATCAATATAACCTTCAGGGGCAGTGTTACCACTTCCAAAAAGAGGGAACATTTTGTGCTTTTGACCATGAGAGGTGCCAATATTTACACAGAAAATGCTTGAATGTATTAATAGACATAAATGACAGCTAGTGCTCTATTTTCATATAACCAGCCTTAATTAATGCAGGGTTGAAGTAGCGATCCTGGTAAAAGTCCTTGCTCAAGGTGACCTTCATCAAAAAAACTCCAAAATCCAGCGCTGGGAATTCCAGGATCCTGAATGAGAATGAGGTTAATGCATTGAGATTGTGTCTCTCACACACACACTCACAGGCAGTACATAGACACACACTGTGTTTATGATTCATTAGAGAGTCTTCAGAAGTGGAGCTCATTGTATACATGGTAGAACCATGTCTTAATTACTCACATAACCCACTCTTTTAATCTTTCTCTTTCTTAAGAGAATTGGAAATATTTTTTTCTCATTTCATCTTTGATTAAGTCTAAGGCTTGCATGGATACTTCTATAAAACAGAGTAGCCTCACTCACTTAACAGAACCTTATCAAATAAAAGAAAAAAGTAGCTAAAGCAAGCAGATGTATGCAGAGAAACCTGTTTTGGCCATCAATCCATCCGTTATCTATACAGGGCCGTGGGGAAGCTGGAGCCAATTGTCGGGCGGGTACACCCTGGGCAGGTCACTAATCCATCACGGGGCTAACACAGAGTCGAATAACCATTCACACTCATGGGCAATTTAGTGTAGCCAGTTGACCTAATCTGCATGGCTTTGGGCAGAAACCCACACAGGCATGGGGAGAGCATCCAAACTCCACAGAAAGGTCCCAATCAGCTGGCAGGTTTGAACCAAAACCTTCTTGCTGTAAGGTGAGAATGCTAACCACTGCACCACCTATTTTTAGGTCATCAAATTATTCTTTAATTAATGCTGGACAGAACAAAAATGTTATCTTCTTTTATAAACTTAGCGGGTTCCATAGTGTAGTGGTTATCACGTCTGCTGGTCCTGGGTTCGAGCCCCAGTAGAACCAATTCTGTTGAGGGCAGCCGAAAGACACTTGACCTTCATCTCCTCTCTGGGTGTTGCAGATGGGGCTGAACACTGTATGCTTGTGTGTTAAATGGGGATTAATACACACTCCAAAAAAATGGAACTGTTCCTGAAAGGGAATCCCTCTTTTGTGCTCAACCCATTCTTGATAAAGTCATTCAATGGTAAATGATTGTAGCGTTTCTAAGAAGTTCTTTTCATTTCCTTTTGAGAAAAGGAAATCATCTGCTGTACAAAAGGTTGTATAAAAGGTTCCTTCAAGAGGTCATTGTATGGTTAATGAGTGTAGTTGTTAAAAAGGTTCTTCTGGGAACCTTGTCTGTAAGGGATACCTCTGTTTTACATTCTTGATAAAGAGGCTATTTAATTGTTCTTATAGTTAGGATAGTTAATGATCCTGGCTTTTTAAGGGGTTGTACTTGGAACTTTCAATGAAACCCTCAGTCCAATGATTGCAGCTTTCCAAAAAGGGTTCTTCTAAGACCTTTTCTGAAAAGGAAACCCTCTCATCTACAGTTGAAGGAACCCTTTTTATCAAGAGGTCTTTGACTGGTTAATGATTGTAGCTTCCTAAACAGGTTTGATAAAGCCGAATGTTTTCTGAAAAGGAAACCCTCTGTTGTATACTCTAGATAAAAAGGTTCTTCTAGGAACTGTTTCTGAAAGGTTCTCTGACCACTTGCTCACAGCCAATGACCTGAGCAACCATGGGGCAGTCATCTTGCATATGAGTACACATGGTTAAAATCAAGTATCACTCTGGCCAAAGAAGCTTGTTGCTGGCTCTAATGATTCTTACTTTTCCCCCCACACAGACCCCCGCAGAGGAAGCTCACCCTCCAGCACCATCATGGCCTCCAGCCTTGGCTTCCTTCACTGCTGAGTCGCCACACGTGGGCACCCTGAGCACTACGCTAACTCGTCAAGCCAAGCTAAAGCCCTTGAGGAACCACCCACTTGATATTTTCTATTCTTTTCCCCTTCCCGATGGCCAGCTTTGATTGTGTGTTTTGTGATCACTCTTGGAAAGATATCGCATTACATAAGACATATAGAAAAGAAACAAATAGAGACACTGGATCACAGGAGAGGAAGAGTGAAGGACTGAAAGTTTGTCATGGAGATGAATGAGTCTCCCATGCAGTCATTTGGATGAGTGCCTCCTGACATGTCACATCAGAACGGACATTCTCTTTCAATTCCCATGATGCCGAACATCGTGCAGACTCCCAGCAATCCCTAGCTATTCTCTTTGTGTTGTAACTTTGTTAGTCGCTGCCTGGAACATCTCAAGAGTCACTTCTCTTCAAGGCACATGTTTCATTAATGTGATTTACAGGGATGTGAAAAGTGCGGCAGGCAGAAAGGGCAGGGAAAGGACAGGGCTGGAGGAAGGAAGGAGAAAGACAGAAACAGACTGCGTAAGGAAGACCAGTAGGAGGTTTGTCACGGAGATGACAAGGTTATGAGGAGGTGATGAATACGCGACCGGCGTAATGCGACGTCTGATATAAATTAGCGGCCAGCCGATGTGTCTCGCAGCTAATGCCTGTGCAGTTAATTGAGCTGCCAGTGAGAGAGAGCACAAGCAAATAATTATACAGACGTACATAGTTAGAATATAAAATTTGAAATACTTGTGCAATGATTGTGCACAGAATAACGAAGAGTGTGAGAGTGCATGGCGTTAGTCTTTGGTGAGACAGAAGGATGTTTTCTGTTTTCATCATTTCTGGCCGAACACCGTGGTATGGTGCAAAGCATTTCAGAAAACACAACAAATCAAACCTTTACGCAATGTCCACACTAATACATTTTAGTTTTAAATCACAACACTTTTGCTAAGTTCATGCTTGGCGTTTAATCTACTCTGGAGTTTTCAAGCCCTGAAAACAGAGAGTTTTGGAAACACTGCTGGCCGTTTTAGTTTGGAAACATTTTAGTGTGGACGGCCAGAAACGTAGGGTTTTGGAAACGATAATGCAAGCACCCACGTTCACTTTCTGATTGAGTCTAATTAGTCATAAGGTATGCTTCCCTGATTCGTTATGCGAATGCTATCACATGACCCTTTCTCCGAACGGAAACAAACGGCATCAGTCTCGAATACCAGTGGTGAACACGATTTACAAGCGTTGCTGATCTTGTTGTCTTTGCTAGCAGCTGTTGTACAGTTAAATTCTGCCTTTTACAATGCTACACCTGCCTACATGTGCAGGAGGAAAGCTTTTATTTGAGTGATCAGCAACTGAGCAACCAACTGCAGGTTAGACACTCTGCTTTCCTGTTTATACCAGCACGCTCATCCAGTGTATGTGAATGGTCATGTGACATGTGTTTTCAGGTATGTTAGTATGGATGGAGATTATTTTGTATATGAACCTAAAACGCTCCTCTGGACAGAAATCATTTTCATAAAAAAAAAATATATATATATATATATTGTTTTAAAACTAAAATGTATTAATGCAGATGTAACCTTAGATAACCTACAATAGACCACTTCGAAGAACACATTCGGTTCTGCTAATGTTCGCTAAGAACAAGAATCTGAGGTACGGTAGGTACAGGCTTCTATCTGAGAACCTTTATCCAGGCTACATGTATTTTCTCAGAAGCTCTGTTTCTCCTAGATTTCTTCCATTTCATATTCATGACCATTAGTCTGAGAATGTTAATAAATAATAAAAACTAATAATAATAAAATAAGTAATGAAGAAATGAAAAGCCAAGTTCTCAAGAAAACAGATGGAGGGATGAAGGGGGAAGCTCCGAGGGGAGAGAGATGAGAATTGTTGCAGAATAATTCTTGATGTGACCTTTATGCCAACATTCACATCTGTGCTTTCACTCTCATCATCCTGATCTGATGGTACCACAGAGAGATACAGACAGCTCTGAGACCCATCATCAGTGTGCAGACGTGTGTGTGTGTGTGTGTGTGTGTGTGTGTGTGAGTATATGTGTGTGCGTCAGAGATCAGTACTTGCTGCTTTTAGTAGTCCTGGGATAAAGATCAGCCAAATACAGACGGATGTCAGAAGGTCTGTGCTAAGAAAGAGAACGCAAACTAGTAATGAGAGAGTTGATGAATATGGGATAAAAAAAAAATGGGAAGGAGAAATACACCTCCTTGTCATCATCTGAGTATTAACCTAGCGGCTAGCTCACCACTTCCAGCTCAGTAGAGTATATAAGGGTATATAAGTATATAAGTGACAAACTGCCATTTTTATGTCCTGAACACATGCAGCACGAAGTAACAACAATATTTCCATTGAGATTGTTCTACATTTTATGCAAATTAGGTATGCTGAAGAAGTAAAGTAACAAATCCAACTGCTAAAATCCAGACGCTAATGCTAATTTTTCACGCACTACCATGTTAGCTAGCTTGCCTGCCTTAAATTATATGAATACTTGGCTTAAAATTAGCCATCAATGGTAACAAACTTGAAAACTTCTATCACCTGATAGCGTCTAATGATGTCTACTATAAAAAAGACAAATGATTTTATTTACATAAATAAATAGTCAGCCTAATTTTTTAATAGTTTGCTAGCAAACATGGCTACTGGTTTACACAATATAATAGTTAGTCCAGTGGTAGCTAACTATATAGTGCCATCTATATGCTGTAATACTTAGTTAGCCAAAAGTAATTACATCAGTCATATTTTCTCCCGTCCTCTGGTTGTCTCTTTTCTATTAAAAGATAAACGCTGAATGGTTTTTGGGCAGTTACACAGGACAAATGGCTGACATGCTCTCTGTACACACATACAAGTGTATAAAAAGGAAACAGCCTGAGGGGACAGAGGAAGCAGGTTGGCAGCAATTAAGCAAATGATTCGGCGACGTCCCGCGATGCTTAAATCGGGGAGATTTGCTCTAATCCTACAATTAGAGTGGAAAATGAGCCTTGATATAGCCACCAATATACACAGTACAAATACACACTCACAAACAGCACAAACACACACTTTTCCTAAATAATATTGGTACTTTGTTCATCTTTTGACCTTTTGACCCTGAGATAAACAGTGAAGAGTGTTTAGCTGACTCCAGCTCATCGGGCTGACAGAACTGCTTAGGTGGTGTGTGTGTGTGTGTGTCTTAGCAAGATCCAGTTCTTCAGTGATGTCACACAACTTGGTGCGATGTAGGACACAGTGTAACTTTAAGGTCGTAGGGACGGCCATCTTGAACAAGGGAATCTTTTTTTCCCCGCAAGAACCCGATTCTGAAAGTCTGTTACTGTTAAGTTTATAAACTATGAAATATTCATTAACTATATAAACTAAGTCAAACTAAACAGCAATGGTATGTCGAGTGGACCTTAAAGGTTCTTGTAGTTTATACTGATTTCTCATGTGTTGGGTTTAATCCATTGGGTTTTTAAAAAAAAATTGTTTTAGGCAGATTAAAAACAAGCAGGCAGACTCAGATGCGGACCAAAACAACTGTCCAAGAGTGTCTCTCTGTTCGAGGTGGTTTCCGATCAAACTCTAGCACGGTGAGAAAATGATTCAACTTTGAATCGACTCAATTTCAAGAACTGAATCAAACATGTAATTTGGGTTGTAGGTGTGAGATGCTAAACTGAGCTGCGAGGCAAAAGCAGTTGTAGAGATGCAGTGCTGAAGAAATGCCATGTGCGCTGGAGATTTGGACTGATGTACAAAAACGAACGCTATTTATATATTTATTTAATAATCAAATATTTCTTATTTCCAATTTTATGTACTGTACATGTGCAACAATTTCAGCAACAATGACATGTTGATCGATGATTTTTTTCTACATCCTGTTCAACCTGCCGTAGAAAAGTATATGACAGAATACTTCACTTCATATTAGCTAAATATGATAAAAAAGAAAACTCACCTGATAGTATCTACTGTAAAAAAAAATGCCTACTATTAAAAAAGATAATATATGGTTTTATTAACATAAGTAAATAGCTAGCTTAATTTTAAATATTTAAGCCAACTATCCAATGCCTACCTTTAGCTATGTGGTTTAATATTTTGCTAGCTTTATATTTATATAATTATTTAATCATCTTATATTTCTTGTGTTCTGTGTGCTTACTTGGTTTATTTACATTTTTCTGTCATCGTATTTCTGACCAATGAGTTTTCCACACCCTGCAGCCAGTGTTATTATTTGCTTTTAGGTTTGTTTAATAGGTTTATCAAACCAAACGAAGCAGCAAATCGAACCAGAAGTATCTTTTATTTTGCTCGATTCGGATTTAACAAACAGACTAATAGGTGTGAAAAATCCCGATCGAAAAATCGAAATAAAATTTTTGAAACAAGAAAAATTGTAATTTCCGAGTGGGCAAACAAACGTTTTTAGATTCTTCTCAAACAGCTAGATTTGTACACTAATATGTTACTTACACTTGATATTTAGTATATTCTAGATAGATGCTAACTGCTGAAAATGAGCAAGTTAATAGGCATTTAAATTTTTAGCACAACATGAAAACTTTTGACGCACTGATCTCGTTGTGGTTCGCATGTTCCATTTTGACCTGATTCACATAAAGATTTGAATTTTTATGCGATTTGCATTCAAGGTTCTGATTTTTCAGCAGAATCGGAATCTGTGATTTCCGAGTTTTTTCCGGGCAAGAAAAAAAAACACACACACACACACACACACACACACACACACACACACACACACACACACACACACACACACACACACACAAAAACATGTACACTTATTAAAAACACCACAGATTGATTTTAAACAAACATTACACAGACTATGAAATTGATATTCGCTATATTCACTTTCCTTTCCCTTTCTGTCTTCATTACATTTCCACTCTAACATACTTTGTGTTTTTATTTTGCTTTTACCTGAGAATGCATTTCAATGCACAGCTATCTGTTGTTTTCATTTCCTTACATTTACATTACCTGTGATGAGACCATGCAGTCTACAACTGATTTGTTTCTGCCCCTCTCCCCTCATCTGGCTATAAAACCAGAAATGATCACCTTATTTCATGCCAGAAACTGTAACATGATTGCTTTCTCTCTTTACCTGCGATAGATTAGCTACTTACCGCCGTGAGCTAATGAACGCTCCATTTCTGTGTGAGGTATGATGGCATTTTTAGGTGGATCGTCAGCACAGTAGAGGAATGGGTAAAAAGGTGATTTGACTAAAGAGTGTCCTTATGCACCGTCACCGTGAGCCTGTGATGGACTGCAAGACGGGGCATTAAAACAGACAGATAATGGTAATGATGATGATGATGATGGTGGTGATGATGAAGCTGGGGGTCTGAGTGCAGTCAGGGCCTGGGGTTACTCTCCTGCCTTTCTTCCTTTAATGGCACTGGTGATCTGTGGCTAATGGTGCCATAACACACACACACACACACACACACAGCTGTGCATTACACACACTCAGTTCCAGGATATATGCCTCTTCATCTCTCTCCTGAGTTTCCTTTTCATTATGCACCTCTCTCTGATTCTGTCTCTTCTCCCTTTCTTTCTGTCCAATTCTCCAGTTCTCTGCAACTTTCTTTTACAAGCATGTTTCTACCATGTATAAGAAAATATTACACATATGCGCAATTGCGAGATAATATTACACAGTTTTCTCACAGTTGTGTGTTACAGTGACTTCCGCCTCCTATGGTAACCCCTACTTGCCACGCCAATTATCCCTTCAGGTTAAGATGTTCTGCCGGAGAGGCAAGTTTCTACTGAAAAGAATATTTCATGTAGAATATATTGCCTGTTAACACACTTCTCGGTTTTCTTGGGATTTACTACGGAAACAAAAACACTAAGTTGTAATTTTAAGATATGAATAAGTAGCTGTGAGGTTTTAAAAAATAAATAAATAAAAAAAGCTGCAATTTTGATATATTAACTGAAAATAACACAATTACAAGGTAAAAAAATTGTGATTGTGTGATATTAACTCAGAATTATGAGGTAAGGGTCACAGTTACATGAAAAGAACTCACAATTATGAAAGTCACATTTAATGCGTAATTGTGAGGATAAAAGTGTCAGTTTCAAGATAATAACTTGCTATTACAAGAAAAAAAAGTCAAACTTAAGAGATAACTTGCAGTTTTGAAAAAATAAGTTGCAATTGTATGAAAATGACTTGCAAGATAAGAAAGGCACAATTGTGTAATAGGTTGCAATTACGAGATAAAAAGTCAGTAGCTGGGTTTCCATTGTGGTTTCGCGTGAATTAAAAGTGAAATTTAAAATAAAAGGGTGAAATAAAAATTTCGACAAAAGACAACCGTGAATGGTCTGTGCTTCCTCGGTGTAATGTTATGTGATTAAAGCTGGGATTTTTCTCTTGCAATAGCTCTTACAGAGCGCTCTGTTTTCACTCTTCATGTCATGTGACTTAAAGGTAAAAAAATGCGTTCCTCTTTCAATTTCGCGAACTATTGCTTCATCAAATCGCCTGAAAAGCCACCTCACGTGAGAGTAAAAACATTTTTGCGATATTTCAAAGGGTTTTTTTGTCCCCGAAATACACATTTCCATTCCTCTTTTTTTTTAGTTTGCAATTTCAAATTGCGCATTAAGCAGGTTAATGGAAACACCGGATTAACAAGTCAAAATTGTGAAATATTAACTTGCAGTTGTGAGATTGTAAAGTCACAACTGTGTGATGGAAAAAGGTAATTGTGAAGAAAAAAAGTTACATTTTCATGAAAATAACTCAATTATGAGATAAAAAGTTCACAAGGGTGTGTCGCAGTTGTGATGGACTAAAACCATCACAGTTGCATGAACAGCCACAAATGAAGCCCAATTTTGAAAAAAAAAACAAAAAAACAATTGCAGTTCAGTGACATTGACTATCAATTCTGATCCATTCGCATTTGCATGAAAATAACTATTATGAGATTTTTAAAAAAAGTTGCAATGGAGTGATATTAACCCACAATTGTGAAATAAAAAAAAATGTCACAACTGTGTGATAAATCTGCGTAGTATTTTCTCATTATGTGGCGAATCAAGCTTACTAATCAAATCAAGGATTATAGCTGATTTTAATTTGTATGTATTAGTTATAAGGATTGCGGTGCTACAGCGAGGCAGTGCTCTGTGTGCTAATGATGAGCCCGTCTTTGGATTTAAATAAGGTGTTTAATTGAATAGTTTTTAACTACTGTCCAAAATTCTCTTCAATATCTTTAATATTCAAGATTCCGCACTATTTCTATTTAAATATAAGGAAATGTGTGATATTGACAATGTTAACGGCTTTGTACAAAAGGCCAGATTTTCCTCATGTCTAATCTCTTCTATTGAAGCACGTGATCAGATTTAATCTAAAATGGATCAGGTTTTTGCACAAACCGGTGGAGTCCATGCCAGCTCAAGTGCAAACTGAAATTCATGTAAATATTTCACAGATTGAGTTCCATGAGGCCACGGTTGAGCTGGTGTGAAAATGCTAAATGAGAAAAAATAAATAAATATTTGAACGTGAGGCAGAGTGTCCTTGTGTTGAGCAGTAATGTAAAGCTAGAATGGAGGGCGGTGTATAAAATCGTGTTAACGAAAAAAAGCTGGTGACCTTCACTGGAGAATCTGGCATGGCATTGTCTCTGTTAACTCTTTTATCTTCTTTGTTCGCAGAAAGAGAGAGGCACAGTGCCTTCATGCTTTTTATACACCGCCTTCGGTCTTAACCCCTTTTTCCAGAATCCTTTTAAAATGTTGATTTTTACATTGCAGGGTTTATTTTTAATCCTTGATTTGAAACATGTGAGAAAAGAAAGGTCAAAGTGCCAGCTGATTAATTATATTCTGGAACTGGCAAAAAAAAAAAAAAAAAAAAAAAAAGTTGGCCGGATAGGTTAACACAAAATGTACAAAATGATGTCACAAGTGTTTGAAAGATTTGGCAAAGTTTAATGAAATGTGGTGCTACAGAAGCAGTGTGCTCAGTGTTGTAACGATGAACTTGTCTTTACACTGAAGTTTGGATGAAAATAACTTTGAGAATAAATAAGGGATTTAAACACACACAAACACACGATTATTTAATTATTATAATTATTACTCAATTGTGTCTAGAGATGTGAGACAATGTGGAAAGACAATCCCCTTTGTTTGTTTTTTTTACTGGTGTGATGAAAAAGTGCCTCTTGCTGCTCCTAAAGCCACCACACCCTTCATGAACCCAGCGAGGCGCTCTCATGCTGCAGAGAAGTCATCTGGTAAGCCACGACCCCCCTTATAGGTTGGCATATGGTTCAGTGCATTTTCCCAGGTATAATGCGAGAGAGGTATGATCACAGCTTCCAGTAAAGCATGTTAAGAGACAGGAAACCTGCTCACCCTGAGAAGAGTGTTCCTACTGACCAGTGAAGAGCCTCCCTGGAAATTTATGGGGAAATTTTTTTGGGAAGGCTACAGGCTATGGAACTCTCATGGACAGTCGGCTGAACCCAGGTTACTTCAGTGAGAAGACGACTGGAAACAGAGAGGGAACAGAGGCTGCCCAAACTGAAGCCAGCAGCACAGCCTCTCCAGCCAAGCCCAAGGCCTATGCCAAGAAAACCCTCTTCTGTCCAGCTTTAGGTGTCTGCTGAGGTCTCTTCTGTCCAGCTTTAGGTGTCTGCTGAGGTCTCTTCTGTCCAGCTTTAGGTCACTGCCGAGGTCTCTTCTGTCCAGCTTTAGGTCTGTTCTAAGGTCTCTTCTGTCCAATCCAGTCCACCCACTGATCTGGAGAGAACATCATTTCATCACCCCCTGTCTCCAAAGAAGAGGTATGTGCTCCAATCCGTGACTCCAGCAAAGACATTGTGATTCTGCCCCTGAGGTCATCTCACCTCCGGTTGACTTCATGAATAACATCATTGTAGTCCCTCCCCCTGTGGACTTGTGTCCTGTCCAGATGGTGTACTGATTTACCAAGCACCCTGACTCCTGTCCTGAGTAACCAGCATTCTGGTTTCCCAAGCTCTTTGCCTCCTGTCCTGACTAGCAGACATTCTGGTTTCCCAAGCTCCTTGCCTCCTGTCCTGACTATTAGACATTCTGGTTTCCCAAGCTCGTTGCCTCCTGTCCTGACTATTAGACATTCTGGTTTCCCAAGCTCCTTGCCTCCTGTCTTGACTAGTCAGAATGCTAATTTCCTGAGTTCCCTAACTCCTGTTGTGACTCCAGTTGTGACCAGCTGGCTTGCTGATTTCCCATGTCATCCTGCCTGGCTGTCCTGTTTCCGCTTCCTGACTTTGCAGGGGATGCCACACCGCCTCACCCCGATTCTGTAGAAGACCTTGTCATCCCTCCATCTCCTCCTAACTCCCCAGCAGACCATCTCATTCCTCGTTCTTCTCCTGATGACCCAGTGGATGTCATTATCCCTTCATCTCCTGCCACCAGCAAGAAGGTCTTCACTGTGTGTTCCTTTTCCTCCACTCAGGGTGTTGCCTCATCTGGCCCCATACCTGTCTCATCATGTTTTGTTTAAATGGTCATGTGCTCTTTGTTTTCATGTCCTGGTTCTGTCATGTGTATGCCACCCGAGTGTATCCAGCTGTTTTGTGTTAGTTTGCGTACATATACCTTCTGGTGTCTTTGTGACGTTTCATTGATAGTATCATGCATTTCTAAGCTTTATGTTGTTGTCTTGATTCATAGCTCCATGTATACTTTTCCCTGCCTGTGTTTTGACCACTGCCAGGGACGCAATGATTCTAACCATAATAAAGAGCACACTGATTTTACACACTTGCATCCTGCCCCTCAACCCCACAGATAACACTTTACACTCCTTGGTCTCTTTTTCCGTCTTTCTCACACTCTGTTTCTCTTTCAATATCTCATCTTGTTCTGTTCACTCACACCATGTCTTTATGTCTTTCTGCTGCTCTCTTTTTTGTCGCTCAGTTCACAATGACACTTTATTAGCACAAGTGTTTTATTACATTATTGCCAAACCGAATATCAAGGGTCATAATATAAGGCCAATAAAACCTAGTTTAATAATTATATCTGTCACTTTCATCATCTCTCTTAATTCTTTTTTTTTTTTTGGTTTCATTCTTTCTGATTCTCTTTTTCTCTTATAATTTTGTCCTCTTTTAATTCCTTTCTTGCTTCCTCTCTCTCCCTCTGTTGCTCTCTCTCTCTCTCTCTCTCTCTCTTTGTCTTTCATTTTTCCCCTGCTATCTCTGCTAGTTCAGCTCAGTCTTACTCCCTTAAATGTTTTTTTTAATTCTCCCTCCCTCTTTTATTCTCTCCATCCCTTTGTATTTCTTTTCCTCATACACATTTTCTTTAACGTCTTTCTTTAATCACCGCATATTCATCAATCTCCTTGTGCTTTGCTATGTCTGCTTTTCTCTCTCTCTCTCTCTCTCTCTCTCTCTCTCTTTGGAAAGTTAATTTAGATGGCTGAAAATAAAGCAATGATGTGAACGAGTTGAATGAAATAAATGAAAGCACTGTCTGAGGGATTAGGGCCGACAGAGAGAGCGCGAGCAAGAATGAGGAAAATGAAGAAGGGATGGAGAAAAGAAGCAAAGGAGGAGGGGAGGGAGGGAAGGAGAGAGGATGAGAGGATGGACAAGGCCATTAAGTCATACACAGGGCCTAGGGTCCACTTTACTCTGATCGTTTTTGTACTCTTGACTGTGTTAGACACACACATATGCACAACTCTCAGCCCCAAGTGTGCAACTCGTCCTATTCCATTTCCCATTTCCATCTGCCAAACACGCACACAAATTCTAACTATAGTGGAGAAAAGGCTGATTGAAATGCATGTAATTAGAAGCAGAAGGCTAACTCTGAGTTCTCAGCAGAATCTCAGTCTTAGGCCCCGCCTACACGTACACAGATATTTTTGAAAACATAATTTTACATAAAATCTTTGGCCTCCATTTTGGATTTTGGTTTTTACGTGGGTGGGTAAACATGTACATCAACCTGAGCATGCCCACTGCATGTGTTTTGTGTTAATCATTCATTTATGATCACATTGGCCCCGTTTACACTTGGTTTTAAAATGCGTCTTGAGCATTCACGTCACAAATGGACTGCCGAGACACATCGCCGTTTACACCTGTGTTTATCAGGCGTCTCCAAGGTGTCCAGCTGACCACCTTTGTTCAAATTTCGTTACTGCCTACATCACTTCCGCTGGAAGGTCAAAGGTCCCAGACAAAACTATATTCAAACATTAAACCTGCAACATACCTTCATTATTTTTCACCGGTGAGTCTCTACATTTTTTCAAGCATTTCGTGCTGTTACAAAAACAACCTCCGCGCCCAGCATTAATGACGTGTTTTCCTGTTACGTCCGTGTTGCGGACGCATCGGGACACATTAGCGTTTACACTACAGTGGTTAAATGCGTCCCAGACCACCTCGACAAGTGGTTTGAACGAATGCGTCTTGGAGGTCGTTTACACTTGTATTTAGCGCTGTCCAGTTGTGATCAGATCACATTTTAATACCAAGTATAAACAATGTCATTGATGGTAATTCCCTACACCTATGAAGCTCCACTGCCTTATATACTTCAAACTATTCCAAAAAGTGCCCAAATGTCTAAAATGTTCGTATGAGTTACTATTCGTCTCAGAGGAGCACAGGGTCAGGGTGTTGTTTTTATTTATTCAGTCAAGGTCTAAAGAAAGAAATGGACAACAATAACCTACAAAAAGTACAAAGCTTCAATGTATCAATGAGCAATAAACATTCTTCACAAACATTAACATACTTTCAGATGTGTTGCAGATAATTAACTTTTAAATAGAACACTACCGCTTCAGTAATTAGTAATGAATTACCATGCCTAATACTGTGCCACATCATTAACTACTTATGAACAATGCAGTGAGTCTTCAGTCATTAGGAATGAGTTTGGATAATTATTTAAACTTACATCCGTATAGTTGAAAAATACAACAATCTTAAGTGATTCATAAAATTAAAACTGTTATAACGGTACAACGAAGGGCTGACGAATTCATTTAAAGGTTATATTCCCATTTATTTTTATGTAAATTCTACAGAAACAACTTGCCGATACTTACATAGCTTAAGCGTGACAATAATCAGATTTCTGTAGTTTTTAGTTTAACATAGAAAAATGATTATTGAATATATTGCTATGATGAAGATTTCTGAAAAGAAGCGTTTATTTAACATAATTGAAGAAACATTAAGTAACAACCCCGTTTCCATCCATCCATCCATCCATTATCTATACCGCTTTAGCGGGGAAGCTGGAGCCAATCCCAGCATCTTGGGGCGAGAGGCGGGGTACACCCTGGGCAGGTCGCCAGTCCACCAC
>JAQQZR010000008.1:2765053-2785887 GCA_030068235.1 Notoglanidium macrostoma
GGCTTTGTAAATGAGCTTATTAAATTAGCTCGCTAGTTTGGTTTTGAAAATGAGCTTATTAAATTAGCTCGCTAGTTAGGCTTTGAAAATGAGCTTATTAAATTAGCTCGCTAGTTAGGCTTTGTAAATGAGCTTATTAAATTAGCTCGCTAGTTAGGCTTTGTAAATGAGCTTATTAAATTAGCTCGCTAGTTTGGTTTTGAAAATGAGCTTATTAAATTAGCTCGCTAGTTTGGTTTTGAAAATGAGCTTAGTAAATTAGCTAGCTAGTTAAGCTTTTTAAATCTGTTTCTAAAATTACTAGCTAGCTAGTTAGGTTTAGTAAATCCGTCTGTTAAACGAGCTAGTTAATTAGATTTTGTGAACGAGCTTGTTGAACTAGCTAGCTAGTTTTGTTTTGTTTGCTGCTAATGTGCTAATGTGTAATTGAACATTATGTAACCAGCAAGCCAGACTCCATGCTTGGTCAGCTCTTTTCACCAGTTAAATATGTTTACTTTTTTAACTTTTGAACGCTTGGGTATGTGTAAAAGTATAAACTCTTTCACTCAAGCAGTGTTTGTTTGTTTGTTTTTTTTAGCTCCGTAGCCTATTTATACTTTTAATTAGGCATGATTTTGACGCATTTCCCATCCATACTTTTACTTAAGTACGTTTTCTCAGAATTTTTTTTTTCAGAGCTGGAAATATAGTAAATAAAGTACAAAATGCTTGTAGACGTATAAGGGGGGGGGGGGGGATTTCTCTTTCCAAACTCTGCTAATCAGTAAATGCAGTGAGTATTAGGAGATTCACGAACAGCTCACGAGCGCTCTGTTATTAACGAGACCGAGCTCTGCCCGCGTGCTGTGCGGTGAAGCAGCGAGTCGCGAGCGCACGCCAGACGGCACGCATTAACCCAGCAGCAGCAGCCCGGAATAGATCATGCACATGACACTGATTCGGTCAGAGTGACTTAATTAACGTTACTTCAGGCATACCTGCAGAGCTCATCTGATACACCTGATGATCAGGGTCACGTGTTGCAGATTTGGAGCTGAAACTGCCCTTTTTGACAATCTCCAGGAAAACGAGGTTTGAAGACCACTGATGCAACTAAAATAAGCGCGTGCATGCCTACAACTCACTCCCTGACATAAGGCATGCATTCGACATAGAGTGATACAGATAAAGAAAAAGGATTGCACTGTGCGCGAGCTTGTATTCCAATGATAAACAAGAATAATTGTTTTCCTTGTGGTCAAGACTACGCCGCCAGTTCGACAAGACAAAAACGAGTTATCGCAGAAAATAAAAGGGCTATTTTTTTGAGCTATTACAGGCTCGATATTTGGCATTTACTCTGAATTCTCGTGCAAAAAGAAAAGAAAAAAAAAAGAGGAAGAACGCACGGGCTTAGGTTGCATTAATAATGCACAGTAATAACTGTGCATAGAATAATGTATAGTTGAATCACAAAATGTGCTATGCTGCATTGCAAAAAAATTTTTTTTAGAGTTTTCAAAACACTATCAATTTGTTGGAGAAAAAAGCTGCACCTGTTTTGGGTACCTTGTGCAAGTGTCAACAACAATATTTTTTTCCAGCCGTAGTCAAAACAATCCAGTTGACTCACAAATTGCAATGTTAGCAACAATATTAAAATTCAGACTTCTTTGATTAGAACGTATCTATCAGTTTCAAAAGCCTTACAGCACAACGATAATATCTTAGAGGATAGCAGAGAGACAGACAGAGCGCACGTGGCTAACAGACAACAAAAATAACCACTTCCTGTCCACTCTCACCTGTCCGTTCTTGCACAGGTCAGCCCACATGCTTGTGCCGTCACCTCCACGCATCAGCACATGGTAGATGAAGAAGTAGGTGCCAGGCACGCTGCAGATGAACTTTCCCGATGCGCCATCATAGTTGTTGCCCAGGTTGGTGACGACATCATCGAATTTGAGGATCTCGTAGCCCTCGTGTGGGTTCTTGAGTCCGGCATAGAAAGCAACACGAGGCTGTGTGCTGTATGTCACCGTGCTGATAGCTCCGTTAATGCCATTCGTGCCACGGTCCCCTCTTTCGCCTCGGTCCCCCGGGGGCCCCATCGGACCCGGGGGGCCTGGCTCCCCGGGTGGCCCCGGAGGTCCGGGTTTGCCCGGCCGTCCCGGCTTCCCTTGTGGCCCCTGGACGAGCGTGGAGGGTGGCGGCGGCGCCTCAGAGCCCGCACCCGCTGGACCTGTAACAGCACTTTTGCTGCTCAGGTAAGGGTCACACACCATGTGGCAGGCGCCCAGCATCTCATACTGGCCAGCGTCGGTGCTTACAGAGCTCACCAGCACCGGGATAAGCACCACGAGCACCAGGAGCAGCATAACACCTACAGCCGCCGCTGCCAGGCTCTTTCTGCCCAGACCGAGGCGCGGGAGCGGCTGGGTGGCCAGGGTCGCTCTGGCCGGGGCTGAAATGGTGCCTGGTGTAATGAGCCTAAAGCCAAGAGGAGTGTGTGTGTGTGTGTTCGTGTGCGTGTGTGTGTGTGTGTGTGTGAGTGTGTGTGTGTGAAGGACTGAAAGGACAGCAGGACACAGCTAGTATCCTGAAAAGTGCCTTGAAGTGTGTGTGAAGGAGAAGAAGACCCACATACACACACGTGCCGTCACTTTCCTTCGTCTGTTCTTGGACTGCTTAGCTGCCAGCACTGGACTGAAGTCTCAGACACCTCCTACATCCCCTCACACACAACTCCTCCCCTAAAAAAAGTCAATCCCAGGGTTTAGCCGAGAGAGTTGCAGGCTGTGACGCAGGGTGGAGAACGAGAGGACAAAGTGAGCGCGAGTGCCAGCGTGAGAAGAGCGGCAGATGCAGAGGAGGGGAGGAGAAACCTGGGCTGTTTGCAGAGGCAGAATCACAGATCGAGAGTTTTATACTGACCCTCCCCTCCCTCTTTCCCTCCATCTGTCCCTCCCTCCCTCTGTCCCTCCTCTCCGCTCAGACTCAGTCACATCCCCACAGCCGGAGAGAGGAGGAGAGGAGGACATGAGGGAGGGAAGGAACAAAGTCAGCTGAGAAGAGGAGAACTGAGGAGAGGAGAGGATCAGAGATGTGCGTTTGTAGGAGCAAATATAAAAGATGTATAAAAAGGGCAAATATGAAAAGGCGAAGCCAGATGTAAAGAGACAAGGAAAGAAATTGTGATAAAAATAGAGAACAAAGCAAATGTGACAGATCAAACCCTCGTTAATATAAAGTGCTTATTCTTAAAGGGTTCCGTGATTATTTTTTTTTAAAACCAGGACCCTTTTTGCAATATTTGTTGAAGTTCAAGTACAATTCTCGCTGATTTGAATAACATTTCTTATCTGAAAAAAAGTATGTGGACCACGAACTAATGTGTGCAACGAGGCATCTCTACTTCCCAGTCTATACTTCTTCTTGCAGTAGACTACTATTTAAGGGTGTGGCTTTTAAGCGCTTGCATTTGTTTAGATTTGGAGTTTCGAAACAGCTAGCTGCAGCTAAATTCCATCAGATAAACCTGCTGACCTTAACAACAACAATAATCTCAGTTATAGTGATGTATTCTACTAACACAGTACCGTATACACGTCCAGTTTGCGTCTATTGGTTATGTCTGGAAATCCAATTAAACTTAATTTTATAATGCTTCCAAAGTCAGGATATTTGTCGACCTATTCATTTCGCAGATTTTTTTAAATTATCAAATGAGGAAGAGCAGAGGTGTGCATTTGGACTGCAATCCTGTGGGACAAAAACGTCCTGTGATTGGCGGGTTTTTGCTCTCATGCAAGCCGGAGCGGAAGCTTGGTGGAAAAAGAAAGAATATGTTAATTAATATGGAAGCAGATTAGTATTGGTACATACTGCTTAATCCTTGTACTGGCGAGGATGGTTTAAACTACTTGTCTGTTAATGCACTATATTGCCAAAAGTTTGTGGTCACCTGACCACACCCATCTGTGGTTCTTCCCTGACGGAAGCACGCAATTGTATAGAACGTCTTTGTATTCTCTGACATTACAATTTCCTTTCACTGTAACTGGAAGAGGCTCAAACGTGTTCCACCATGACGATGCCCCTGCGCACAAAGCGAGCTACATGGTTTGCCAAAGTTGGAGTGAAAGAACTCAAGTGTCCTGCACGGAGCCCTGACCTCAACACCTTTGAGATGAACTGGAACTGGAGCCTCCGCACCCAAAATCAGCTCTTGACCTCACTAATGCTCTTGTTGCTGAATGAACACAAAACCCGACAGCCACGCTCCAAAAGCTGGTGGAAGACCTTCAAGTGGAGGTTATTAGGACAGCAAACAGAGACTAAATCTGGAATAGGCTGTCCATAAAGAGCACATAGAGCTACATGTAAGGGTTTCAGGTGTCGTCTCTACCACGTTTGCAGTTGAATTTCTTTCGTCTCTAATGTCCTCCAGCTGCCAATACATTTCTCCAGCTCTGAAATAGTTTCTTGCCATCCTGCCTTGGGTTTTCTTTTCCTTTCTCTTTTTTCTTTTTGAGCCGTCTGTCCATCGATCGCATGTTTTGATTGCATTAAGGGTCCCGTGTGAAAACAAAATCCATCTGTGATGACCGTGCAGGACAGCTGACATTTTTACACTTGCGGCTGATCGATGAGGAGGTCGCTGGCGAAAAATAGTACAGTACTGTCTGAGAAGGCCGATTGACTTATGAAGAGAGAAAAGCTGTTAGACCAGGTCAGGAAATAAAGATTACAGGAAGATTGGTTTCAGGTATGAATGTGTGATGAGACAGACCTTAATGTCTGTGGAAATGTTATACTGTAAAATGAGTGGCAATAATTGCACCCTATACTTATGTATTTCTTTACACCACAGAGCTGCTGAATTCTCAGTTGGTCAGAAGGTGTTGATTCATTTTCTATAACAGCGGCTCTGACAATGGTGACCTTACATAAGCATCTGTATAGCGATAGCTTATCACGTAGACCTGTATTTAATTATAAACAATTAAAAGTGTGTATTTAAAGTATAGAATTATCTTTATGGTGACACTTTTTGTTTAAGTTTTTCTCCATGGGAAAATCTAAGAATGTAGATTGTTGTGTTTTGCAGTTTCCGGTGCTGAGTTATAATAATTTGCTGGTTTTTTTCTGTCTTATTAACTTCTCAAAAGAGAAAAGAGAGAGGCTGGTGAGGGAATGTCGTGTTACCGCTTCTTTAACTTGACTGAAAACAGGATCTAACTTGGATAAAATGTATCACATTCTTTAATAAATACAAATTTTAAATCATTTGTAAATTGTTGTGGTATAAATCAAATAAAAGTTTCTGTATATGCTGTTTCTGGAAAATGTAATATATATATATAGATATGGAAAAACTTCTAGGTGTTAACATTAACTCTGTTTTTTGTGTCAGACTGCATCACACCACCGTCATTGGTTATTAGGCTGTAACGTCACACCATGTGTGTCTTATTCCTTTCCGAATATATTCATATTTGGGCAATGAGTGAAATGGCCATTTTTTTGTTTTTTCAGAATTTTTGAATTCTGGCTGTGTTAGTCAGAGTGTGTTAGACAGAGTGTGTAGACGGACTGTGTAGGAATGATGGAGAGAGAATGTATTAAAAGAGAGATGATGTAAGGGTCAGGTGGTGAGCACAAACTGTGCAGAGGGGACGAGAGAGGACGGTGATAATGAATCAGTGAGAGGTGGAGAGCAGCGGGGAGCTGTGGGTGGGCGGAGAGAGGAAGAGAGAAAGAGAGAGAGAGAGAGAAACACAGTAGAAAAGGGACAATTAATTACATTTCTTAACTCCATGTGCCCCAGTCCTAGAGGTAATATTTGTTCGTCACATTTTTATTAGCTTTGATTGACTAAATCAAGAAGTGAGAGCCATGTGGTGACCTTTAGTGACTCCAAACAATCACACAGCTCAATTTCAAGCAGTGATGAGAAGAAAGCCCTCTGCTCTACCCCCCTTCCTATCTCTCTCTCACTCTAAATAGTCAGCTGGTCATCAGAAGTACAGCTGAAATGAATACGAGTGTCCGTGATGAGTCACTGTTCTCCTCCTGTTAGTAGGTTAAGCCAATCCCGTTCATGATAGATGTAATGACATGACCATGGGGTTTCACAATATTCACCAGAATTCATGCAGTTGAATCCCACAGCACTGTTTCTCATTTCTCCTTGATCAAAATGTTTTGATTAATTTTCTACAACAGCAGTAGTTCCAGTAAATCACACAGGTTTATATTAATGCTCTGGTTCCAATACATAATTGTTTCTATGGTAGCGGCTTTCAGACAATTGGAAGCCTTCAGGACAACCAAGTTAACACAAGCTGAATTCCTCTCTTTTAAGCTTTAAAGAGAAAGGATAAGAGAGCTTCATGAGTAAATGACTCAAAGTTAATTTTACGTAAGTCGTAACAGCAATAGAATTTGCTTTGTATGTTCCACAACGTTTAGTGTAATGAAATGGATAAAAAAAATTATGACATTTCATTCATTGATTAATAGATGTTGTTAGGGTTGGGTGCTTTCTTGAGTTTTCTGAAGTCTTTCTTACCTGTGCTGTTCCATGCCAGATGTCTGGGCCGTTTATCAGGAGAACCTTAAATCCAAAGAAAGCAAAGCCAAGGAATCTCTGTAGTTCCTTGATAGTTTTGGGTGGGAACCATTCTTTCACAGCAGAAACTTTAGTCTGGCCCATGGTTGCTCCCTCTGGGCTGATGATATATCCAAGGAAGGAAACTGTGTACGTATGGAACTCGCATTTCTTCCCTTTAGCATTCAACATTCTGGAGAAGTCTTTCCCAGACTTGTCGGAAGAACATGGGTTTCTGGGGAAGGGGAGTAAATCAGGATATCATCTATATACCTGATGACAAATCTTCTGAGTATGTCTCTCAGGACATCATTGATGAGGCATGGAGATACTAAAGAAGCACAAGAGAACCCATACTGCATGACTCAGTACTCAGAGGTAATGCTAAAGGCCATCTTCCACTCATTGCACTCTCAGATGCGAACCAGGTTGTATGCCCTGTATAGATCAGGCTTAGTGAAGATTTTAGCAGAACGTAGGTGTTCCAGGGCTGAGAGGACAAGCGACAGCAGTACTTTACACTGATTTGTTTGAGTCCACTGTAATCGATAGAGTCGAAGGCCACCCCGTTTTCCCTAAAAGAAGAATCCTTCTTATGCTAAAGATGTGGAGGGACGAATGTACCCCTGTTGCAGTGCTTCCTGAATATATTCCTCCGTCCCTTGTTGTCCTGCAATGGAGAGTAATAAAATAAATTCAATTTCAAGTGGGGTGGTCCCAGGAAGGAACTCAATCACACAATCATGGGGCAGTGCAGCAGCAGACCACTGGCTCTGGTGTAACTGAATACTTCCTTGAAATCCTGATATTCTGTGGGGATGTTCAGCGGTACACTCATTTCTGGACTCTCCACTGTGTTTGATGCTAATGAGAGTTGAGGTGTTTGGGGACAGTGACTGAGGCAGTGAGATGACCACAGTGAATGATTTCCTCAACAGTCCAAGAGATCTGTGGGTCAAGTAGGTGCATCTAACCCTAGAATGATTGGGTGTTTGAGATAACGGTGAGCAGAAAAAATACATTCTCCTGGTGAAATGCCCTGTGACTTGAAGGAGAAGGGGCTGAATGCAGTGCACAATTGTGCCATTTCCTATGGGTTCTCCGTCAACATCATGCATGCATAGAGGATGTTGTAAAGGTCATGTCGAATTTTCAATGTTTGCTGTTGCTTGGTCAAAAATTTTACCAGAGGACCCTGATTCAGTCAGTGCTGAGAGAACAGAGACCACGTCTGAGTGTTTGGTTTGTACTTTCAACATGACTGGTCAGGCAATAAATGTAATGGACTCACCATTGAAGAGTGGGTAAGGGTGTTGGTACTCTCATCGAGGGTTTGTTTGGCTGGTGTCTTGACACGGAAGGGGCACTGCCTCTTGAAGTTAGGTTTGCCACAGTAGTAACATAGCCTTTCTCTACAATGCTTTTCTCTTTTGCCATCATTCAACTTGGTATGACCCAGTTTCATGGGTTCAGGATGGTTATTTATGGGTTGCAAGGTCCAGTCTTCTCTGGGCATCCAACTCAGATGATCCAGATGGATTGTGAGATCAATCAGGGACTCTTGAGTCATCTTGTCATCCCAGCAGGCCATATCAGTGAGGACTTCCTGGTTGAGACCCTGACAGGAGCTGATTTTGAAGGCTGGTTGATTCCACCTGCTACGTGCAGCAAGGGTGCAGAACTCGACCGCACATTCAGTCACTTCTCTAGGTCCTTGGGATAGTTTTTGCTCTCCAACTTCCTTTCCCTCATGGGAGTGATCAAAGACACATTGGAAGAATTCAACACTGTAGTTGTAGCAGGTCAGCTGTTCCCCGACTTGGAGCCGTACCACTGTGGCCCAGTTTAGTGCTTTGCCAGTGAGCAGGCTGGTAAACTGTGTGATTTTTTTTGTTGGTTCGAAACACCCTCCTGGCTGGAGAAATAGGGTAAGCATTGCTACAAATAGCCTTTACACTGAATGGTTTTCCCCTGAGTATTTGTGCGGTTGGGAGATAAGTGAACTTTTCGGCGTGGTCGGGTCACGTGGTGTAGCAGGGGTTGCAGAGAGCACGTGAGATCATGCTCAGCTTCCTGTCTAACTCAGCCAAGTGCCGTTGTTGCTCTCCCACCAGTTGGCCTTGAGCAGCCATGGCATTTTGCCAGTCATGTTCGCCAGTCATGTTCTCCTGCTGCATCCATGATTCTGGCAGAGTAATGGGAGGTGAAGGCGATTCTGTCACAAAAGAGAGGCGAAGATGGATGCAAATGCAGTTAGAGGTTTTATTAATGAGACCGGCAAGCAAGTCCAAAACAGTGTCCAAAAACAAGCAAAAGGTCGGGTGATCAGCAAACATCAATACCAGGGCAAAATCCAAATTCACCAAACAGGGAACAGAGCAAAGTTTAAAAAAAAAGAAATAGATGTGGAAATGGAGTCCTTATATATTACGTGGTGATGATTGTGTTCGGATTGTGTATGTAATTAGAAAGTCGGAGGCTGCGATCGTGATCGTGACAAAGTCCATGGGGGTTAGGAAGTGTAGTCCACGGTGGCCATGTTTGTATGCTGCCGTGTTTTCTGGGAAATAGAATTTATTGTCAAATCCGGCATTGACCAGACAAACGTAATAAAACTCTAAAATAGTAATTTTACAGGAGAATTACTTCACTTTTGGTTATAAGGTTTGCTTTCAAAAACACTGCTGGAATTTGTTTGCGGACTGATTATTTAACAAAATCAATTTTTCATTGAGATTATTAAGAATAGTCATTGAGAGTATTTTTATAAAATCCTATGCAGTTACAAAGTCTCGTCAACTTATGAAATCAGAAGTTTTTATTAAAAAAAAATTGGGCAGAGTGTTTAAAATAAAAATAAATAAAAGGAATTCACTTTTCACAGAGAAGAAAATCTCAACCCCAAATGATTCACATCTGTTAATTTAAGCCTCATGAATTCTGATTCAGTTTCTTGTGAACCTGGATGGTTAAGAAGGTTAAATGTTAAGAAATTTGCTGAGGAATTTATCCATTTTTGCACTGTTTTCCATTAACTTTCAACACTATTTAAAAAGAAGGATGACCTGTTGAGATTAAAGCATCACAGAACCATGAGTACAAACACATAGTGGCGTGGGATCACAGGACAGATGCATTAGTCTGCGGTTCAGCCTGACCCGAGGACGACGCTGCCGTGTGGTTTGAGTGCTGGTGCTAGAGATGGGCTCCAAGCTTTCAGAGTTTGAACTCTGACCTGTAGCTACCAGGTTTTCCTATAGCTGAAGAGCTCCTGATGTCTGCTGTAGCAGAGTGAGAACTGTTTGGCTCGAAGCCTCAGTCTCTCTCTCATGTTTGTCATGGCAACAAAACCAGAGGTGAAAAGACTCCAAGGAGAGGAAAGAAAAATGGAGTAGGGGATTTTTTTTTCAAAGCTCATGCAGCCAAAGCGATAATAAAATAACAGTGAAACAGAGAGAGAGAGACAGACCGAGAGAGAGAGAGAGATGTGGAGACAAAACTAAAGGATGGACTCAATGAAATATAATTATATTATATATATTATTATAATATTATATTAATATTTATTCATTTGGTAAAGGCTTTTATCTGAAAGGAATAAGCCAAGCACAGAGCTGAATGGTACAGGGTCAGAACAGAGATTTGAACCGAATGGTTTCAGTCACTAACTTTGAGGTGCACCTTATCTAAAAAAATATGTGTTTTAAAAATTGTAAGCATCCACGTTACAAGTTTTAGTAAATCGATGATTTGTCTTTCAGCAGGAACTAGTTTCAGAGCTGCTGTTTTAGAAAACTACTCTACTCGTGATTAATCATAATCGAGAAGTCAACAGTGCTGTGGTATTAAAAGACATTGAACAGCTCTCTCTCTCTTTTTCTCTCTCTCTCTCTCTCTCTCAGTGTCTTCTTAACAATATTGTCAAAAGTATTCCATCTCTGTATCAGTATTTCAGTCTCTTGTCTGCTGTGTCAGTCTCTGATTAGATCCCTCAACCCCATCCTGGCTTTGGCTTTATCAAAGTGCTCCATTCAGACACAGACACCTGTAGAGCCAAGAAGGACAGAAACAGAGTGAGATACAGAGAGAGGGAGAGAGAGAGTGAGAGAGGGAGAGAGAGAGTGTGTGTATTGTATCACTTAAAGGTGAAAAATGTATTGAATCAGCCCATATGTTTACCCTCGGATGTTTGTTTCTTTAGTTTTGCATTGACGCTATGAAGCTAATGTATCTAACAAGTAAAGGAAGTCTGGAAGTCTCTTTTCATAAATACAAACCCAAAACTTATATTTGTGCTTAATTGCATTGTTAGGTTACATAATGGCATTTATATATAATGGCAGTTTGACAAATTTTATATTATTACTTGAATATCTTCCAACTTCAGACTTCAAACCTTGGGATGGAATAATGAAACAGGAATGAAAAAAAAAAGTCATCCTGGTTTTCCCACAAAATGTTCCCAGAGTTCTTTTACCCTGTGAAGTTGTGTTAATGTTGTGTCCTAGTTAACGCAGTGATATTAGAACAGTCTTGTACATCTAATGCGATGCTGAAAAAGCAAACATCGGACAACGTACTTCTTGTGTCTTGGCTAACCAAATTTTTTAGCCAGAATACTGTGGAAATGCAGAA
Source organism: Notoglanidium macrostoma (assembly GCA_030068235.1). Lineage (NCBI taxonomy): Eukaryota > Metazoa > Chordata > Actinopteri > Siluriformes > Auchenoglanididae > Notoglanidium > Notoglanidium macrostoma. Next base: position 2,776,284 of record JAQQZR010000008.1, read on the forward strand.
AATTGCATACGTTCGATTTTTTGTTGAATCAAACAATTCTATAAGCAAAAGGCCAGTGTTAGTTTTACAGTAGATATCTGCAATAATATCTGAATCATGCGATCACAATGTTCAAATAAACCAAAAACACTTACATTGCAGCTCGTTCACCACTGATGGATAGTTAGCTGACTTGACGATAACGATTGTCACCATTCACAAAAAACAAGCATGTCTAGACATGTACATCACTTCTGGAAACACCTCTGTTTTCATTTTTTGTCATTGCAGTGCATTTCTGTTAATGTGTTGCGTTGTCTGAACTTGCAGCGTGGTGACCTCTCAGGGCCACCGTACTCCACGGTTCCAAGCACAACATTTCAAACAGTTAAGAATCCTTGCCTATTCCTTTCTCTGATATGGAATCTTTCATTCATTTATTCATTCATTCATTCATTCATCTGCAACTATAGTGGAAACACTGGGTGTAAAGCATGGTTAATCACAGGGCACCATGCACAGTCACACTTAAGGGTAATTTAGTGTCATCAATTAACCTACTGGTATGTTTTTGAGAGGTGGGAAGAACCCAGAGCATCTGGAGGAAACCCGCACGGACACGTGAGCCGGCAGAACTCCACACAGACAGTAACCTGAACTCGAGATCAAACTAGGGACATTGGCGCTGAAGCCAAAACTCCACTACTGTACCACCTCATATGTCATTTTGGTGTTGTTGGCTGGGTGGGAAATTCATGAATTAAATGAAAAAAAAAGATCTATAGGGTGAAATATCACCAGTTTTTTCAAAGAATTCTGGAAAAGAGTTTTCTCACACACACACACACACACACACACACACACACACATGAAATAAAAGAGAAAATATCATTGATAGGTGCAATTTCAGTCAAGGTTTTTACCAATTTTTGGTAGTGAGAATGCATAAAGCAATCTGCTTATAATATCAGTGGCCTATTTTGTGCCACTATGACCAAAGACAAATTTCTGGCCGTATTAGCAATTTTTGATTACGAGACTGAGCGCTGCTACGATACTCATCTAAAAGCTACTGATAGGAGGACGGTATAAATGATGTAAAATTCATGGGATGGCAACAAACACAATAGTGTTGATGCTGAAACATGAACAAAATGCTGATGGACAGAAAAATATACCCATATTACCTCAAGCTCACTCTGAAGAACGGTTGTGCAAATTTGTGCAGGCTTACGTCGTGCTGACTGATGCCGTAAGCAGAATGAAGTAATTTTCTGTAATCATTAGAGGATCTTTATTGTATAATCCAATGCAAGATTGAAATGGGATCATCTCACGGTGTTACAAGTAAGAAAGTCATAAAAACAGTAAGCAAAAAAGAAATAAAATTATACTGAAATTCTGACAAAAAATTTCTACTCTGTAGTCAATGCTGATGGTATTAGATAGAATTAGCTAAGAAAACACTAACTAGTTTATTAATTACTTAATTAATTGCATGTCCCAGTTATGATATGGTGGTGTCTCGATTTTCTCCACCAAGAAGCCTGTATGTAATTAAACTTTTATCGACCAGCGTAGCAGAGTCATTTCATTTTCTTATGTCCACTATATATTTTTTTAATCCATCACCTTATGTCATTTTCTGGAGGCTCAAATGAATCAGTGATGATAAGTTCACTCTCTGACTTGAAGAGATATATGGGAAAAAAAGTTAATTAGTACTTCTGTGCTCTGTGAAATGAATGCAAATGAGCATGTACCTTCTTTTGTCCTTCATAGAATGGCGTGTGTTCAGGTTGGTGTTCAATAAGACTGGGTGTTAACCACCTCCTTTTTCTCATTCAATGATATGATATATGATAGATGACAGAATTGCAAGTAGTCTATGAGTCCACGAATTGTCTTGTATCCTTCAATCTCGTATCGTAGTTTTAATACACATGCAAAACTGCATATACATGGAAGTACAGATAAGAAACAGATTGTAAGGATCCTGAAGGTTGTGAGCAGCAAAGTGTACAAAAGTTAACAGATGCTTCGTATCCCATGGGTGGGGCATCATTGGCTGAGGCAACTAACCTCCATGAAGAACAGGCAAAACTATCATTCTGAGCAGAAAGGTTAAAGGACAGATGAATGTAAAGCCATAGCAATTCCGCAGACTGAAGCATGCTCGAGTGAACACAGCTTGGCTTTGAAAGGCGCAGCGTGGCTCTACCGCACAATTCCACATGACACACGTGCACGTGTAATTTAAGTGTCATGTACATAGCCATTACACATAATAGCATAGTACTGATACACTCTCTTTTTCTCCGATCTCTCCCTATGTTCCCCAGACTTGCAGGAGAGAAACCTTGTGTGCTGTGTTGTTTTGTTGTGCTTAGTCAAAGGCTGATCCTCAGAATTGTACTGAAGCCACTGTGACAACTTCACTTGTACTGAAGCCAAAATGAAGGGATAAATACTGCAAACCGAACATCAAGACCTTGTGATAAGTCCAGGATTGACAGTCGGAGACTCAGTTATGTAGATATTTTGAGAGAACCACCATTCCAGAGCCAACTGGAACACCATTGCTTGAGTAGTCTAGAAGCCTGGACCTCCACCCACCTTAGACTGAACTCCAAATATTCGTCTGTCTTTGTTTTTTTTTCTGAGGTTTGCTTATTTCTCCCTGTTTCCACCATGTATAGTGTAAGACCTTATTAATATTGGCATGTAAATTGATGTCTTGTACTGACTAGGTTCTTGTTTTGTAGGCGTTTTGTATCAAGAAATGCTAGACTGTTGATAACTGACCGTGTTTTTACAGACAGTCTATTCCTAAGTCTTTGCTGTATTGTGCTTTCTTCCAAAGTATGTTCAAAATGGAGTACGGCATCAGGGGGGTGTCAAGGTCTCAGAGGTCCAATTCACTAAAATGCTAGGCCACTTCCAGTTTATCCGAACTCTCACTTGACTTTCATTACTCCCACCTTTACTGACGGTTTATATACTCCTGGTTCTCAGTAGCTCATTGTGAAGTCTAGCTGTCTTTTCTGGTTGCTTTTTATATGACGTGATGAGTTTTACTGCTTTCTCATGAACCCTTTTGCCTGCTTTAAGGCTAGGCTTGTGTCCTATGTTTACTTCAAGATAAACACTTGGATCTTACCTCTCAGATTGTTTGGTCAGTTACAGGTCCATGTGCCCGGACTAGGGTATTTTGAAGGTCTTACATTAAATTGGCAACAACTGAATATTGGATATTTAAAATGAGAGGTTATACATTCCTTTATGGAAAATTCCCAGGTTAACCATGACCCACATCACAAACAACAAGCCCCTTTGTTCATGGATCTAATGACAAAATCCCCGAACACAAGACTCCAGATCTGCAACGAAAGCTTTCCCCCCTGTATGTTCATGATTTTCGTTCCTTTATTACTCACTCACTCAGATAGGAATGAAGCTGCAGATGGAGAACATTGGTGAGTCAGGAAATTCAAGCTGGGAAAACTGGTATAACCAGTGCACCATCCATCCAGCTATCCATCCATTCATCCATCCATCCATCCATCCATGCATCAACTTTTCAAGCTGAGACAAATCTATTCTTTTATACCTTGATTTACTGGCAATGAGTATATCTTTCTACTTATCCTTCTGTTCATCTGTCTGTCTGTCCAGCTGTTCGTCTATCTATCTATCTATCTATCTATCTATCTATCTATCTATCTATCTATCTATCTATCTATCTATCTATCTATCTATCCTATTCAAACTGAAACAATAAAATCCAAAAAAAGCCAACGTTTGGAACCAATGCACCATCCATCATAATCATAGTCGGATATTAAATTAATATCCATACAGTCCATCCAAACACTCCACCCCTCCACACATCTATCCATCAACATAGCACTCTATTCATCCACCATCACCTTTATCAATGTCAATCCAACAATTTATATATCCATTTACATACACTAGGTTGCCAGTTAGATAGATATATGATCTATTACCAGTAAATTGCCACTTAGGTTGATATATCTTTCTATTCATCCGTCCACATATTTAGCCAAAATACGGAACCACGGTGGTGTAGTGGCACTGTCGCCTCACAGCAAGAAGGTCCTGGGTTCGATCCCCGGGTCACATAGGCTGCCTTTCGGTGTGGAGTTTGCATGTTCTCCCCATGCATGCGTGGGTTTCCTCCAGGTCAACTAATCTACTCTAAATTACGAGCATGTGTGTGTACTGTTTGTCTGTGTTGGCCCTGTGGTGGACTAGCCACTTGCCCAGGGTGTACCCCTCTCGCCCGAAAAGTCTGCTGAGATTGGCTCCAGCTTCCCCCCACGACCCAGACGGATAAAAGCGGTATAAATAATGCATGGATGGATGGATGGAATCCAAAATGGTATCCATCCAACCACCCCTCTGTCAATTCATCCATCACTACTCTGTCACTGCTAATTCAAAAATTGATTTGTCTGTGCATCCTCATGTAATGAGTTGCTATAGTAGTACAATATGTATATGATCAACTTAATCGATCTGTAAATCCATCCATTCATACATAAATCAATCCATATATCAACCCATCCAGCCATCCATCCATGTACATGATGAGAAATCTATTTATCTATCCACTGAGCTACCACACAGACTGATACTAACCAATACCCTGCCAACTCAATTGATCCATCCACCTATGTGTCCATTCGTCCATCAATTCACGACTGTATTTGTGTATTTTATTCGAGCGTAGACTAAATGATCCAGTTTTGTTTACAATTTTATCTATCAGCATGGCTATTCATTTATTCACCCACATCTATCCATCTATCCATCTATCTATCTATCTAACAATTACTGTATCTATACATCCACATACACTGAATATTCTGATATACTATATGATCTAGCAAACAATAAACTAGGAACTCCATTAATCTATCTATCTATCCATTTATCCACCCATCTGTTCCATCTACCTGTTCATCCATCCATCTTTCAATCTATTCAGGCTGAGATAGTATGAAACCAGTGTGCCATCCATCATAATCAAAGTTGGATCAAGACTTCAAAAAGTGGATTACTCAGTGTTCCTATCTCTCTTTTCATTCATCCATATGCCAGGCCATATGCTTAACTATTCACCTTAATACAGAAAAAAGTAACAAAGTGTGTTATTAAGGTTTTCGGCCAACACAAGGTGCCAGGACACCTTCAAAATGCTTTGGCAGAGATTCAATAAGTCTCTGGAATTCTACTGGCGCAATGAACATTGTTCTTACAAAAGATATTCCCTCAGTTGGTTGTTTTGATGATGGTGGTGGAGAACACTTTAAAAACTGTTTCATGTCGGTGTTCAGTTGGATGAACAAAAGCCCGCATATATTTATCCATGTCTGTTCTATCATTCAGCGCAAATTCTATTTAAATATCTGAAGCTAAATTTAACAAGCAGGCCAATAGTATCCAGATTCTACCCTTTTTCATCCATATGATTACCACCAACCGGTTTGTTCCTGTAACTCTGATTTCACATCATTACATACTGTGATCTTTTACTTGCTTCGCAGTTTCACAGACTTGAACATTATCTGATGAAAGGGAAAGATAATTGGGCCATATTGGCCATACTGTGAGCTCTCGCAGCCCTGTCCCTTCCTCCTGTGGACCAGATGTTTCCCACCTCTCTATTTCAGCAAATCTCTCGCATCCGGCATGTTTTCAGATCACTGGCAGGAAGCTGCCACGTCCCGTTCAGAAAACTTCCAGCATGTTCTACAATTAACAGTCGCACAGATATTTTTCTTGCTTTTGTGGTTTCCCACAGACAATACAAGTCAGGCCTGAGTAAACTTTACTTACTACTCGGAAAGTCTGAGGAAAAAAAAAAAATCCACCAAGGCAACTCTCTCTACAGCCTTTCATGAGAGACATACAACTCCTCAGTCTGCATGGAGAAGACAGCTGTCAGAATATATCTTTAAAGAAATAAATTCATAAAAGTCAACTTTGGTGTGTGCATTTCTCTCCCCAGTCCTCTTCTTTCATCTGACCCTGGGGAGGAAAAGCAGGACGCTTCCTGTCAGTCAGGAGTTGAGAGACGGAGCTTGTCAGAGCTGAGATTGGATTCCAGCTGGTTTTAGCTGTGCCCGGCTGTACCCGCTGGCAACGGGGTGATGTGGAGGAACCCATACTCTCCCTGGAGGTGTAGGAGCAGGACATGGATGGTATGGAAAGAAACTAGTGGTGGGTGTCAACGCTGGAGGTGTTCTTTTACAAGTAAAAACAAAATGTTTCTTTACAAAGTACAAGCTGTACAAAGAATATAAGCGTTGGTCTTAAGCTTAAGTATAAGCCGTACAAGGATTCTCACGTTTTAGTGATATAAAGTGTCGAGCTTACAATAAGCATCAAATCATGATCACTGAGTGTTTACTTTACATTGAACTAATCATCTTGGGCCAGTCATGTTTAACTTCATTAATTAGATCCTAAACTTCAGATCCTACCCCAGATCCTAAACTTCATTATCACACTCAAGAGCCAAATACATCCTCCTAGACATTTTCACACTACCAAAACCAGTAGTATAGAGACCATTGTCTTGCATTTGTGGTGCAACAGAATGTCCTATAGATGCTTCGAATCCCAACGGTACTATAGCCATGTGTGGCTGCGAGACAAGACAGCAAGACTGACTGGACTCTCTGGGTGGGAGGAATGTTATACTCTCTCTTCCCAGTCAATCACAGTGATGCTAGCTGTTGTCCCAATTATGAGCTCATGTATGCAGAAGGGTATAGCGGATATGGGTAGCGCATTCCTTCAAATGTGTTATGCTGCCCTGTGACACAGCATGAGCATCAGTTTGAAAAGATGCAGTTGGCTGTTTCACCTTTCTTGGAACAAGCCCGCTTTACCACCTACCTAGTTCGTAGCTGTCACAAGCAGCATGAGAAAATTGGAGGGAAATCTAAGAAATATTCTGCATGCGACGCAAGTCATACCTACGTGTAAAAATGATTCAGGAACGCTTCAGGTGTTGGCCTTTAGTGTGATTCAGTAATTGACTCCAAACCCTGAAATGTATCACCCAGTGTAGAGCGCATGATGACAAGAGAAATAAGTGAAGATGAGTTTTTATATTATATATTAGTGGCTGTATGGCTGTTAACTTTTATTAGTTGCAAAATAATAATAATAATAAAAAAAATAGTAGAGTACTGGACTCTAGTTTGTCATTTCCATCAAAAAGAAGTGTAGACAGTAGAGTACACTTCTTATCAAAGTGAAACTTTGCATAATCCCATTCTGCAGATCGGTTGATTATTCGACTTGTTATAAATGCAAAACATCATGTAATATACACCGAGTAGCTGATTTATTTGCTATAGCTAGCCTGCAATACTTTCATTGGGTATTTTAATCATACAAGTCCCTGTGTACTGTGTTGTTACTATAGAAACAATCAGAGTGAATTATACAAGACAATCATGGGGTTCAACTTTTTCTCCGGGTTGGAAAGGAAACCCGGCACGGCACAGACATGCTTCAGTGAACTGAAATACTATTTGCCTAAATACCTGGTTTGATTGCTTGCATCTTTAAGTGCGGTCTCCTTTCTAAGTCACCTCTTGGCTACTCTTTCCCTGCTCACGGTCCTCCTGACCTCCTCCTGCCTGCCTCCGGTCATTCCGACCTTCCTCTGCTTCCTTAATACAACAGCATATAACTGTAAAACACACCAGCACCCAGACGCTCCTGCTCAGTATTAAGCTTGGATGACAACAACAGAAAATGCAGGCTGTACATCCTAATTCGTACATGTGTTCAGCTTATTTAGCACACCAAAGGGCCAGATATCTCCTCTGCTCTTGCTTATGGTGACTCTGAATGAATCTGATCTGAGTTCAATAATGTAATCATAATTTGAACAAATACAATTATTTAGCTTTCAACACACATGGATTTTAATATTGTTCAATAACCAACCAGGTAAAACTCCTGAATTGCTGCGTGAGAACAAAGGCAATGTCTATTATAAAAGCTAACATCAAAAGGGCAAAAGAGTAACTTCTGTAGTAACAGAGTGCCCACTCACACCTGATTGTCATCCCATTGATTGACTCTAATTTCACCTTCAAACTAACTGCTAATCCTAGAGGTTCACATACTTTTGCCACTCACAAATATGTAATATTCGATCATTTTCCTCAATAAATAAATGACCAGGGATAATATTTTCATCTCATTTGTTTGACCGGGTTCTCTTTATCTACTTTTACGACTTGTGTGAAAATCTGATTCAATTTATGCAGAAATATAGAAAATTATAAAGGGTTCACAAACTTTCAAGCACAACTGTAAATAGCTAATTAACCTACAGGTACACAAGGGCGCATAGACCTTAATGAGGATGCGAGCCAATAACGGCAAGGTTAAGAAATGGCACGGTCCACTTTAGGGAAGTCTGAAAGCGTATTATAAGATTCTTCCAGGCATGAATATAGGAAATATATTGTAATATTTACTATTATAGGTAAAAATTAAAAAAATAAAAATAAAAAAGATACACAGTATTTAAAGGTTTTGATCCCCTAGAACTTAATTAGGTTGGGTCACGCCCCCCAGTCTCCCTGTAATTCGAACCCTGGGAACAATAACATTTTACACTGCCCATAAGCAAAGCTCTGGTTAAAGATAATGTTATAATCAGAATTGAGAATCCAGCAGCACTTTGTTATAAACTCTATTACCAGCTGCACAATAAAACATGTGCATTCTAAAAGAACTAAAGATGTGTATAAAATATTTGTAACATCCCCAGCCAGGCCACGCTCTCCCGTCACCGCTTCAACCAATGAAGAAAGAGGGGAAAAAATGATGCTATGCTCAGTAAATCTCTCCATGGGTTTAGCCCAGTTTAGCATTACAACCATCCAATAGTGTTTGATGCTAAACCCAAGAGCATAACAAGAACCTCAAAGCTCACAACACTTCCCTCTATATCACAACAGAAAAATGCAAGCTGATTTGAAGATAGCAGCTACAAATTTTGAACATTTTGTTGCATCTGAACTCTTTTATCCTCATCAAAGCTGGTGCTCTGCACGCTTTCCCCAGTGTTTTCCACAGTTCTCACACTTTATGAAGGTGAGGCAGCCGGGGAATCCCCTTAACATGGTGACACTTTCATATTTCCTTCTATATCAATGTACAATACTTTCCTAAACAGAAATGGGTTTCTCTTCTGCATGTATCTCAACCCCAAGTAAAGTTTTAGCACCCGAAATGTAAAAAGGGAGAGATTTACATTTCAAGACTTCTTTCCGTATGTTGCACAGGAGAATCACAGACCTTTCTGACGGCTGGTGTGTGATCACAAGCTGAATTAGGCTTATATGCATTTCACTAGGGCAGGGTTTTAGACATCCATAGGCTTTGTATTTACTTTAAAATAATAATAACAATAATCTCCACATAAACTATCCATCCATCCATCCATTATCTATAGCGCTTCATCCGTCTGGGTCGCGGGGAAGCTTGAGCCAATCCCAGCATCTTGGGGCGAGAGGCGGGGTACACCCTGGGCAGGTCGCCAGTCCACCACAGACAAACAGCC
>JAQQZR010000008.1:2785987-2801333 GCA_030068235.1 Notoglanidium macrostoma
TATTATAAATGTAAATATTAAATACAAATAAAATATAAATATAAATGTAAATGTTAAATATAAATATAAATGTTAAATGTAAAAGTTAAATGTTTAGTTTATATGATATTTATGAATGTTCCGGTAGATAATGTAACATTTAATTTTTTTAAATTGACATTTTTGACATCAAAAACCTTTAAAGACATTTTTAAAGAATACAGAGTCTCGGTGTTGATATGGGGCACCAAAAAGTTTAGCATTCTTTTCTATTAGACGTTTTTAAAACACTTGAGATCATTCTGATACAATTTTCAATATAAACTTTAAATATAAATTTAAATATAAATATAATTGCTAAAAAAAATTTTTTAATAATGTAAATGTTAAATATAAATGTAAATGTGAAATTAATATGCTAATTGTTTATGTAGCAGTAGCTACTTTAACATTAACATTAAAGAAAATTATTACACTGAGTCTTATATGTGTTTTTTAAACATGAATCACCATCTCAATGTTTCGGAATGTCTTTGTATATTTAAAAAAAAAGGCAAATTAAACTTTTTTTGGAATGTGTGTCTGAATGTTATGTTCTGCACATGCACCGCTGATATTATTTTCAGTTTAAATGTGAAATCTTTGACTGCTGTGTTAAATTCTTCCTGTATTTTGGAATTATTTGGGTGTTACAATTGGCAGGAACATACAGCCCTTCCTGGAACACAAAATTAAGCCAGCATAAAATTTGTTAAGTGCGTTTATGCATAATGGATTATGAGGCTGCAAACTCATGGTTGGAAATCTACTGGGACTTCACTGTGTTAAAAAAACAAACCAGAACTTACTTTCGGTGTCACGCATGTAAAAATTTCCACCTGAGCCAGGAGATTACAGGAAATCAGTCTGACATCACAGGTCATCGCTGCAATCGATAACAACAGAGCATCAAGGTTTCATTAGAACTGACATGCGTTTAGTCCTCAACAGTGCAACTGTGCAGAAATTTCCAGTGAGAGAGCATGAGATGTCCTTGCTGTGAGCAAAATGACGACAGTAAAAGGTGCTTTTGAAGAACAATGCTCACTCTGCGGCCCTGTGGGACAGATCGGAAATTCACAGTAAGCAAAATACAAGGAAGGCAGGTATGTCCTGGTGTAGTGTGTTAATGACAATTATAAAGTTGCGCTTATTCCAGGTTATTTTATATGGCTTCTTTGCGTATAAAAAATGGGTTGTATGGAAAGCGGCACACTGACGCTTTGTCCTGGCCAGTGTTGCGTTGGATCCCGGGAATGCTGGGCATAAGGAAAAAGTGGAACAATGTCAAGGTGGATAGAATATAAAACACGCAGAAGCTAGAAGGAGCTTCTAAATACGTCCTACCAAATGAGAATATTACGGTATGTGCATCACAGTCAGTAGGAGGAAGGAGATCATTAGAAGACTGTCAAGCTGCGGACAAAAACCCTACTGGCGTTGCTCAGACAGAGGCCACCACTGTTTTGCTGGATTGTTTGGATATATATGGGAGATTACTCATTATAAATAAGTCTATCATTTTAAGAGTCGAATGCCAACAAGGCCAGGCTTCCTGAGCATTGGAAATAAATGAGATTCAACAGCCTAATGATGCAGGAGATGAGACATAAGAAATAAGTAGACCGTGATGAGGCAGACCGGGGCCGGACCGAACTGGCAGGTGAAGGGGTAGATTTAGAAATAAGTACAGACATAGAGACTGAATCGGTGTAAAATGTAAAGAGACAAGTGCTTGAAGAAATACAATTCAGAATGAAGTGGTGATATGGGTACTGAGGAGAAATGATTGCACTTATTTTCTTTTCGTGAACTTGGAGAAAGTTTTACACTGAGCCAGAGAACAGCAACTGCTAGGTTTCGGTTTCTTCCTCAATACATAGTGCTGATTATTATGGTCTAACTGTTACATTGTCGTTATGCCGCAACAGCTGGTAAGCTGGTCTTAGAATTCTTCGTGCAGAAGCCTCTTGGGTAGAAGATTTAATGTTGGATCTACTCTACATGTTCGGTACCTTGTTGTTCCGACTTGAGGGGGTGATCACATCAACAAATTTTTCAGATTATTCCGACACTGCACGAATGCACCTTTGGTAATACCAGGTACAATTACACATGCGGCAATACGGTGCGGAAGGGAGTTGTATAGTCGTTGTATCCTTTCCTGGGGCAAGTAGGCCTGCAGCTGTTGTAACTGGCTCTCGTGATCCTGCAGATTGGCACTGGGTTTGAGTTGACGTTTGGGGGACCTGGCTGGCCACGGGAGGACGTCAACATGACGCAGACCGTCCATAGATACACGTGCCATGTGTGGACGGGAATTGTCTTTTTGAAAGACTGTACCAGGGTGCGGTCTCAGGAGAGGTAAGGCATGCAAACGCAGGATGTCATTGACGTAGCGCTGTGTCATCATTGTCCCCCGAATCACTACCAGAGATGACCTGAAGTCATCTGTAGTCAACTTATGGCTCCCCACACCATGATGCCAGGAATAACACCAGTGTGTATCTCCACAACATTGGACCGATTGGTCCTCTCCCCTTGCCATACGCGAACATGGCGTTCATCTGTGGTAATGCAGAACCGAGATTCATCACTAAACGTGGTACAACGCCTCTCAGCATCTGTCCATGCCTCCCGGTTATGGCATCACTCCAAACACAGCCGTCTCTACGCTGGTGTTAACGGCAGCCTACACATGGGACGGTGAACCCGTAGTCTGGCTAATGTCAGTCGTTGAGACACGGTGCAGGATGACACAAGGTGCTGTAGAGAGTCCAATGCCTGATGTCATGGGGTTCTGTAATGCCTGGTGCACAATACAACGATCCTCCCTTGGTGTGGTCTGTCTTGGGCAACCGGAACTTTCATGACGTGTGTGGGTGCCTTCACGTGCACATTGGTCTCAGCATCCTGCCACTGTGACATCTGTATGCTCCACATGCCGAGACTCAATTGCACGATACAGCCACCCGGCCTCATGCAAACCCACAATTCGACCCCTATCAAAATCTGTCAAGTGCTGGTAATGCTGTCTAATGCGTCTAAGAGGCATCCTCTGTGTCTGGTGACTGGATGTGCCAGCTCCTTGCAAATTGAATCATTAACATACCCATCGCTGGTCTGCACGTGTACTGAATTGCATCCAAATCGGACCATTCCTTCTTGGCGCTTAACTTTTTTTTTTATCACTGAGTGTAATTCATTCAAATATCAATGCATTTATGTAAATATACAGTAACTTGAAGCCTGTTTGAGTACCAATAATAATAATAATAATAATAATAATAATCAAGGCCGATAACAAATCCAGTCAACAATGGAGTGAAACCCTACAATCTTCCCTAACCAACGAGAGAATGAATGTCCAGTTGTACTTTTGCAGTCCAAATGTGGTAAATGCTGTAAAAATGGTAGCAGCTTCGAATTTGGGTTCCAGCCACGGGGCCTTTGCTCTAATCCACTGAGTCATAGATGTGAGTAAAGACCACAAATGTAGCCCCTTTACCAAGAGACTGGTGTGGGATATCGTTCATCAGCCTGAGGAGGCTTTCCGTTCTCTACTAGAGTGAGTAAGAAGAAGACAAAGAGCGAGAGCGAGAGAGAGAGAGAGTGATGGTGCATATTGTGCAAAACCACTGAATTTATTACCCATGGAATTGGACTAGAATTGATTCATTTATCTGCCATAAGCTGAAAAATGAATGGAAATTATTAGAATCATGCTGCAGTGTGTGTACGTGTGTGTGTGTTGCTGTAATTTTAGGTCAAAGCACAAAAATATGTCTTAAATATTGGAACAAACCATGAACTAAAAGGAGAAGTATCGATTCAAGTAAGCAGCAGTCAGGTGTACATTCTCAGTAACATGATGCTCACAAAAACTCGCAGGACCGACGCAGGTGCTGAACTGTATCAGGGCAGTATTTCCACTCTAATTCCCCCGTAATGAGTGTGTAATGGCGAGAGCGGGGAGTCTCCGTGTGTTATCCCAGTCATAAAATCGCCTCTATCTTTAAAGAGCACTCACAGAAGCACAATTACCCCTGTGACATCTCTTACTGCATGATTTATGAAGTGAATATTGCTTTTCCTCTTCTTTCTTCTGCTCTCTCTCTTCCCCCCACACCTTACCCTCCGACTCAATCCGTCCTCATACAGCAACAAAGTTAGCAAGCATATTGATTGGAAGAAAAAGCCCTTTGGTACGGTCTGGGGCATTAAGTGGAATAAGTAGGTGTGTATTTATGTGTGTGTGTGTGTGGTGGAGAGAAGAAGGAGAAGAAAAGAAAGAGGACAGCTCCCAGCAAGTTTCCTGCTGTGTCACTCTCTCATGGCGATTTGATCACCCGCAAAGTGTGAAAATGATTTCACCTCCCATAAACATCTCCACCTTCACCCATAATTGGCCATATGTGTCACCGCCACACTATTGCTTGGGTGTGTGTGATAAGAAGCTGAGAGGAATGAGGGTAGGGTCGTGCTGATATGGAGGACATGTTTAATTCATCAAACGACAATAATATCTTGGAAAGGAAGACAAAACACCACACAATCCAGACATAAGATCTCAATTCTGATTGGCCAGAAGGTGTTGATTCATTTTTTTCTAGCTGCAGCTCTGACTGTATTTCTGACTGCACAGTCATAGGTTTATTTGAATTCCTTCAGTCTATCACATTCGTTTCGGAAGGATGCTGAATTAAAAATATGTGTAAATATTATAGTAAATATCTTGAAGCTTATTTAGCGTTTACGGAAGGAGTCTTGAATGTCAGCGGTTTGTACTCGTCAAAGGTAAAGCTGCAGGTTTTCGGACACGGGAAAGTCTTCAGGATGGATAATGTTGAGCTTTACGATTACTTGGCAACATGACCTATTTTTTCTCTCCTATTTTTGTTAGCGAGAGAGAGAGAGAGAAAAGAGAGGCTGGTGAAGGAATGACCGTTTATAGCTGCTATAACCCAAGTAATAACAGGAAGTAACGTGTTTGATAAACATTTAAACTAAAATGCGTCGATCTTTGATTAAGGTAAAAAAAAATAATGCAATCGTTGACAAGTTATATAAGAGGAGGAAAACATTTTGGGATGTCCTGTTATAGAAACTTCAGTGCGGTAACAGTATCTCCGCCTCACATCTGGCCATACTCCACCACCAGCTCACTGATTTTCATGCCCCTGAGTGTTTTATTCCTTACAATATGTCTATCTGTTATGTTTTTTATGGTAGTCTCATAGCTTTATGCTAGCGGCACCGTTCATAACTTTTGTTTCTTACAGCTCCATAATTCACACTTACTTTCTCCACTCTAGTGCTACTCCGAGTATTTATTAATTTATGAATTATTTATGTTGAATATGAATATTCAAACAGATAACCTAGACCTAAAATCAAGCCTATAATGCAGCTAGCAAGCAAGACTAGTAGAAGGATTTTTGCATCTTAAAACAATAGCAGAGGTTTTATTTTTCCGCCGTTGGTTTATAGAGGACAGAAAAAACACTGAAAGTTAAAAATCTGAGGTTGGTAATGAGAGGTTTTGTTTTGACAGCTCCATCATTTTCCATTTGTCAACCAGCGTCACAAGCCTGACTTTTAGATTCCGCTGGAAGATATGGCACTTTTCATCACTGAAAACGGAAGAGTGCCGAAATGCCTACCTTCACAGGAAAGACGAAAGCTGTGTGAAGCGTATTATAACAGGAGGAGAGTTTTTGTTCTGGGTTATGCTGGAACTACAGAACACTCCGCGGGTTTAGTGACACGTCACTGTTTTGAGTCAAACTACTAATGGAAAACTAGCTCGCCATTCATGGAGCAGATTTTCAAAAATGGACAGCTAATTTATCCCTGACCCTTCCGATGGGTGTCAAAATGTATTTGGTGCCCACATATTCAATTTTCATATCATAAGAAAGTCACCATTTTCTCAAGATGTATCGCTGCCATTACACAACAGATGGTTTTCTGCTTTGCCAGCGCACTCACTTTATTAGACCGCTGTTTGCCTCTGACCTTTAAGAAGCAGCTCACTTTGTACAGGCATGCAAAAGAAACCTATTTCCTTCCCCACGTGACTGTAATGCCCCGAGGATGCCGTAAGACTCGACTTATGCCAGAGGAATGTTAAATTCTCTATTCTGATTGGTCAGAAAGTGTTAATTAAAGGGGATGTTATTGAGTCTATAGTAAGAACTTACGCGTTGAGGATGGCACCATATGACATGAGCAATTCTACTACAATGGTATAGGACTCAAATCATCATCAACAGTCTTGCACTCAAAACCTGACCCTATTACTAAAGTGTGTTAGTTGTAATACAGTGCGATCCACATGAGGATGGGTTCAATTTTGAGTCTGTATACTTCTGTGAAGCTGCTTTGTGACAATGTCTGTTGTTAAAAGCGCTATACAAATAAAATTGAATTGAACTGAATTGGATGAAGAAGTAGCATTTATGGAAGGAGTCTCCAGTGTCAGAGGTTCAGGGAAAACCTTTGCTGTTGGCTATCTGGCATGCAGAGTCCTATAAGCACATGACTTCCACACGTGATTTCTGGGTTTCTTGGTAACAAGGCAAGCTACATTTTCGATTTCATTAACATACTGTAGAGATATGGAAAAAAAGGAGGTCAGGTAATGACTGTCGATCGCTGAAATAAGATAAGTAACATTCCATAACATTAATTGTATAAAAAGAACGTCCTCCTTTAGTAAATAAAAATGGGAAATCACTGAAAAATTGCCGTGATAAAAGATAAAACACTTTAAGATGCCTTGTAATCACAATGTTATTGGTTATTTTCCTGTATAGTAAAACATATGAAAATGAGCAAAACTTCATGGTGGAGCTGAATGAGTGTGTGAAGGTGCCATGCTATGACCTAGAACCCCATCCGGGGGTCAGAGTTCCTGGGATAGACAACGAACTCACTGTGACGCTGCCCAGGATGAAGAATGAATGCAGTATTATATTAGCACTATAGGGCAGAGAGGTGTTACTATGGTGTGTGTGTTTGGTGTGAGAGTGTTATTCTCAGGTCTAGCTACATGAGCCACCGGATCAGCACTCACTCCTGGCTCATCGTCAGGGCGACCAGTCAGGAAAAGGTCAGAGATTTGGATTGGGGGAATACACATGATGCTGACATTGAAGCAAATGCCAGTGGAACTAAGGGCTTAGTGTGTGTGTGTGTGTGTGCATTTGTGTTACAGAGAAAATGTGCTTCAGCACAGCTAGCACTTATTTAATCTGACATCAAAAATACGCTCTGCATTTTTCTACATTAATTCTAGCAATCGTGGTGACAGCTAAGCCGTGTGATTGGGTCTGTGCCTGCTCGGTGTCACTCTCCAGCCTGATAATAGCACATGTAATCCATGTAATGGCAGCCTGCCTAATGGGCTTCTCATTCAGAGATCGGACACAGCGTGTTAACCAGATTACACACAATTTCCCACCAGAGAGAGAGAGAGAGATGTACCATTCTCCATTACATTAATAGATACACTACATTAGAAGAATTTACAAATAAAAAATGGCATTTCTCTCTTTCTCTACTTTTTCTTCAAATAGAATGGTCCGGATTTCCTGAAGCTCTCAGACATGTTACCTAGCAACCTGGCTGGCTGTCAAGAGTTCTCCTCACTACTCTTACCAGCTCTCATCTTAGCAAAGTAAACTCAAACTGCTACTAAATGTCATTCTGACATCAACATGCCAACGTCGAACCTGTCCTCGAGCCGAGCGCCACATCCGCATCAAAAATGTATGATCTCCCTGGACACCGAATGGCATTTCATAATAACTCCCACCTGTAGGATATATGCCAGTGCCTCACCACCCAAAAATGCATTACGGATTGAAAAACACACCGCTCCAACGCTCTCTAGATACCCATCAAGCTCCAGCCTGAAGGCACATCAGGTTTTTTGCTAACAGCATCGCACCCCACCCCCTAAAATAATTCACCCGCACTCTTCACCTTTGTCCAGCGCAGTCCCGTGTCTGCAGGCACAGCCTCGGGCTGGAGAAATGGTGTCCCGGCCACCCACAATGTGCTCAACCAGACCAGGACTGAGACACCAGAGAGGCCATATGGGCTCAGATTGGCACCCTGGATCTCTGCTGGGAATGTGCCAGCCTGTCAGCATGGATGACTTAGCCTCTCGCCGGTGGCGCTCTGGAGAGGAGCGCCATCTGGTGCAATCCCTGCACCAACCCCGCTGTCCCAGTCCACACTGAGTGAGAATGAGGGAAGGGGAAAAAAAACTAAACTTGTAGCTGGGCAACTTCGTAGATCTCATCACGTCCAAACATAGAAGAATATATTGTTTTAGGATTGGAGTCTGGAAACCTTTTGAAAGTATCCCTGATCTTCTCCAGACATTCACATTTACATAAAGTGTTCAACCCTGAGCCCAGAATACTGTCTGATCAGAGTTTATCATGTTTGCATGCTTTCCTTCAGGTTCTTTTGGTTTCTCCTACCTCCCAAAAACATGCCTGTAGGTAGATTGGCCATTCCAAATTGGAAATGAGTGTGCATTGTGCTCTGTGAACAACTGCTTCCCATCCAAGATGTATTCCCCATTACACCCTCCCAGGACAGGCTCCGGATTTACCACGAGCATGACCAGGATTAAGAGATGAATGAATGATTAAATTGGCATCTTGCAGGTACCTTATTTGTCAAGGCTCATATCCCAATCTTTTCTTAATTCTGCCTCTGGTGAACACATTTATTGCTTCATATTAAGTTTTCTTACATTTCTTACATTTATTTATTGGCAGAAGATTTATTCCAAGAGATGCATGACTGAGGCATGAACCATTTGAAACATAGAGTTGATTAAAAATCTGAAAAGTTTTCTTCTTTATTGCTGCTTTATTGTTGCTGAAGGCTGTGGCTTGCATTAAGATACCCTCTAAATCCCCATCCCCAGGGCGTAATTATAACCTTAATTTTTAAACTTGAAAATTTTACATAATCTGTCTGTAAACTGAGTCATGCATGACAAATATATTTCTACAGAACAAGCTAAGCTGGAGACAAGCGTGCCACTTCTGGGGGAGCTTGGAAGGAAACCCTAAATGATTAAAGAGGCCAAGAGTTACACAGCATCCCAGGGGCACGTGTCTTAAAGGTGGGGTCAGCAATTCAATTTGTAAGCCAGATCTTTTGTTTTGTCTCTCTAGTAATATTTCTCCAAGATTTATGTGGCACAACTGCTCAGAGAAGAAACTCCAGGCTTTGTAACTTTAAACAAATGATGTGGCCCTCCAACCAGTTAGGACTAGGAGAAATCTCTACTAGGGATGTAACCAAATACGAATACATTATCCAGGAAGAACAGATAGAGTGTTTTAAACAGATGCAAATGTAGATATGAATTGGACGCACGCTACTAAAAAATATTTTTTTCTTTAGAGCTTACTATAATTGTCGAAACTAGAGATGTGCAACAAAGAGTACGTGAGTAGAAGATTCTTACCTTCACGTAGGTGAGCAGTCAGATATAAAGCTTACAGGGAAAAGAAAGACCGTAACGTGACCATGATGCTCATTAACGTGAACGTGAGTCACTGCGTGATGCACCTCCAAGGCTCAGTCATTCGTTCGTAAGTGAATGGTTGCAGTTTGACGTTACATTTTATATTTATTATATCGCATATTACATATACTGCATAAAGCATATTGAAATGCACATTAAGTTTGCAGCCAAATAGTTCTTTTTCTTGTTAATACATTGAGAAAGACGGACGCTAATCGCTTCCCCGTGTCACGATCATGGCTGTCACACTTCCTGTTGTCAGATTGTGTTTCTGATTAGCTGAAGATGGTGAAACTCATCCCTCTGTGAGATGTTTTGATCTATAATGATTTTTTGCACTACCAGTTAAGCGTGCTAGTTTTTTAAATGTTCTTGACCGATGTTTTACTATTGATGCTCTGATTAACTTGCTACTGAAGTCTAGTACAATATTTGAATTGATGGACAAACAGAGACTGTACGGCAATGATAATATCTCTAGCTGTATCTGTTTACTGCCCCAATCAAATCTGTGTTCAGATTTAAAACGGAAGTGGGTGTGGCCTTTTTGGGGAATTAAATATGAGCCTTACCACTATGCTCCCCTGTTTAATTTTTTTTAATTGCATTTAATTTTGCAAGCTATATGGGTTTTTTCCACCAATATCTGTGGGTTATTTTAAGCTGATTCATAACATAGAATCCAAATTTGATTCATTTCAGTTCCAGGTTGTAAAAGTCAAGGGGTGTGATTACTTATGCGACACATTGTACAATTTAAGATTACATTGAAATTGTCACCATAAACTTAAACGTAGTAACAATTACATCCAAGCTATGCTGAGACAGAGTTTGTTCTTGACTGGTGCGACATACCATGTCAGGGGGATGCTGTATTAGTTGCAGCTTTAGGTTTCAGAGCAACTAGTTTCCTCCAAAATATTCTCACGTCTAAATGTAGAAATAGAGCCGGTTGATTGTTTTTGTCTCAAACCACATTAGACAGGATCAGAAAATGAGCCAAAGCTTCTAATGTGTACTGGATAAATGGCTTATTTGAAGAATGGACTATTTCAACTGAGCCATGCAGGTTATTGTGAGACTTTGTGTTGGAAGAAAAATAATAATAGCTAGCATATTCAACCAAATACCAGCTATTTCCAATCCAAAGACCATTTTCTTTTCTGGGTACAAGATGTCCCAGTGTACAAAGATTGTAAACAAACCAGAGACTCTGGAACCTACTCTTGTTATTGGGGGAAATGGAGAATTTCACCGACAATGTCCACTGGAGAGAATTAAAAAAAATCTATCAATAAAACATTTTTTTGGTTCTATGTCCATACTCTTTAGCAGCCTCTGCCTGCGCAGGCTCCTCTGGCAGGAGAGAAGAACAAGCAGCCCTGCATCACTCCCCAAGGTTTAGACACCAAACACCCACAATCCAATCTGCCTATCAGTTTGACAAAGACATTTGAGCAAGCCACATGAATTTCCCACACGTTTTTTGCCCCTCCGTTGCCATCACGTACAGTCACAGTGCAGTTATGAACAGATCCTTTCGAACAACAGCAATCAGAAAAGAATACAGGATCTCAAGAAGCAAGCTGAGGATCTTTATTTCTTTCCTCTCTCAATCACGTTTATCCATTCTCTTTCTGTAACCATTTATCCTCTTGATCTTCCTCCCTGCATTCTCTTCAGTTTGCAGGTCGCTCTCTTTTGTTTTTCCTGGTTCTAAGCTCTCTATCTTCTCTCACCGTCTCTCCATTTCTCTCTCTGTGCTGAGATTTTGTTCTCCTAGCTCCAATAATGCCCTGGATCCTCCAAGGCCTCTCCTGCTCCCAGTGTACCAGTGCAATAAAGCTTGGATCTCTGAGCTACACCACTATTTAACTCAAATGCCTGTCAAAGGGCTTTCCAGAGGGAGCACTCCAGTTGGGCTATATTTATACTTATCCACCCTGTCCATTATCACCACATCCACCCAAAGTGGTTGAGTATCTTCTCACCTGGTAACTCCACCACTTTTTTTCTGCCAGGATTTCATCTAGATGATATTTTGCGAGGAAGATTTTTTAGATTTGAAATGCTTGCCAATGAAACCGGTACTCACTGGTAATATTTCCTCTTAGTAATTTGTTGACAAAATCTTTTTTCCTATTGACTTTAACACACAAACTGGTTTGTCTAAGAACTGTTCTCTCTAGTTATTAATAGGAAAAAATAAATTTTTCACAGGAATATACTATTCTTACAAATCTTAGTCTTTGGCTGTATTGCATTCACGTGCCATGATGTAGGACGTATCTAAACCAGTATGCGATGTGTACATTTGAAAATTCTCACCAATTTGAAACCTGACAGCTGTGACTGTGACTCAGAGCAGCTCGTATAGTTTTAGGTAAATTTATTCCTCCTCTGACACAATACTGTATATTACACACTAACGGGAAAACAAATGTGCCCTTCCATGTTTGAATTATGTGCTGATACCTACCACTGTCCACTTTAAACACGGTCCGGTTATAATTCATTTCAAGTCGTACAAGATATAAGATCATATAAGGCTGTTTCTCTCAGCTACAATTTTATGAAATACCTTTTCAGACAAACACTTAATGTTAAAAACAGGTATTATAGTTTTAGGCACATGGCTTGAGTAAGGAGAAGACAGAAGTCGTGTGTGGGGCTTTTATTTAATGGGAAATTGCAGCACTTTAAAGCGACACTGCAGGTAGAAGTGGTTTTGGTCATGCTAATCATGTTTTTGGAACTCTCTCTTTAACGCTCTGATACTGTACATAAAAGCTCCGCTGTAAAATGTATATTTTGCTGTTTTCATCCACTTATGACCAAGGCATTATCGGAAAGTCATCGATTTTGATAAAGTTGACGTCTTTAAGCTCCGCCCACTTCCACGTCACGTATTCAAGGAAAGTTTTCTCAAAAAACTTTCTTTTTCTGCTCAGATCCCCAAAGTCTGTTCCAAGATGACCCGTAGTGTGAAATCCTGTTTCGAATTTACCTTATTTTATTACAGCGAAAGCTCTCAAAATGATTGATTATTGTTGCATTTATAACAGAATTTGTACTGAAACTTTTCTTTCTTTTTAAAAAAGGTATTTTTATAACCACACATGGTCTTGCCTCGATGAGAAGTTAGATAAATTATTTACCGAAAGAAATTTCTAAATGCTGTAATTCTAACATTACCCAAGGGGTGGATTTAGGTTTTAATAAAGGATGCAAATTTATGCTTATTTAATTAGATGAAACTTCATTTGCATAAATAAATCCACACTTTTTAAGACTTACATGATATGTTTGTCTGATATATTTATGAGAATATCTTCAATCCGCTGGCAAAGACTGATTATCACAACCTTTGTGTAAAAGAGAAAATGTGTTGTCGCCGTCGTCGTCTTATGGATGCTGGGAATCAAAAGGAAGAGAAAAAAAAAAAAAAACCTTCAGGCTGCAGCTTGAAGTGATTTTACATGAGCTGAAGCCACGAAAGTTCAATACCTTTTACTATTAATTTTACCCCTTGCGTTATATACAGTGAGTAAATAGAAACTTAGCTAATGCTGCTAATGCTAACAGACCTGCACGCAGAATGTAATGAATGAGCAAGCTGCTGCTTCAGCACAGTTACAGTTTTAAGAGAGGTGCGCCGCTAGCTCAAATTTACCTTCGCCCACAGAGATGATCTGAACCTAATGGAGAAGGAGAGATATTGAGATCGACCATCTGCTGGAGGTCAAACAGAGCCCTGAAAACTTTAATTAGCCTCGTGTTTGAGCTTAGCAAAGCTGTTTACTCATGAGAGCGCAGCAAGGCGCCTTTTGTGCAGCACGGGCCCAGCGCTAATAACCATCAGCCCTTTTTCTGACACTCCTTTCATTTGTTTTGTAGCTATGCTTGTTGTTTCAGGAGAGTTGAGCTTTTTCCCCCCCCACAATGTTTTTTTTCTCCTGTTATTAATTTGCACCATCTGTCTCTCACCGATGTCAGTGCACGTGGCAACATGACGTGAGGCTCTAGCATCTCTCGTTTATTTTTATCTCGTAACATGAAACCGCCAGAAAAGAGACAGCACGCCACTCAGACACCTTCGCCCAGACACTCCTGGACCATATGGCTGGGAGAGAAGCGAGTGTTTGACTCGGGGTATGAGTACAGTAGGCAAGCGTTCTGATGCTAGATTTACCCTTGTGATGTCACCTAGTGCCATAGCAGCTAGTCCAATAGCCTACAGAGCTATTAGACACATGTGCCCTCTGCTTCACACGTTAAATCCTGAGATATCAGAGTACATAACGGTTGGTGCACACACACCTGATTTATGCTCTTTAGTCACGATGAATTTTAACTAATAAATATTATACAACATTTGCACAAATTCGCCACACAAGTACAGCTTGAATAATTTTATTGCAGTACACGTCATTTTCCATTTTACTACCTTACCTTTGAGTGGCACAATTTCTTCATTCCACTTTCCTGCCCACGGGTTTGGGAGAGGAGAGAGCGATCGGCGGAGGATGATACACCGGGCGAGGAGGCTGATGCAATCCCTGAGGGCCAGAACAACGCTTTGGCTCCGGAGCCCACATTTGTCGACTTAGCTCTTGATGAAAACATGTGTCTCAGGGAGCGGATCCTCCAGCTTAGAAAACAAATTGAGACAAGGACTGTAAAGCACGGGTTTCGCTGGCCCAGACAGAGACGTTCAGGTTTTCACAAGTTTAGCTGACCTGCAGGCTCAGATTAAAGGTAGATAGAGCTTACAGACATGTTCACTTAAAGTTGAATGGCTAATTAATGAAATGCAGATTTAATTTTTATAAATGAAGGCTGAATGACGACGGATAAAGCAATCACGTATTTGCCGTACTTCGAAGCAGCTGGTTAACTCAGACTGCGCATGGGGTCAGTTGGCGAAAAGAAAACAGTCACTCGAACAAAACAACAGAAGGAGCAAAAAAACACCAGTGAACTTCTGCATACCAATATGGCATCAAGCAAATAGTCCCGTGATTTGGTGACATCATCACTATGTGTGAAAGCTGCGATTGGGAACAGCTGATATGCAATTAGGTGAAGAACTGGAGTTCCTGTTGAGCAGATGTGACAGGCATAGGTAGGCTTGAAGGCCTGAAATACATTTTCACTATTAAATATTAAGTGATTCTGTTAAAATCTCATCAATTCAGATTATTTCATCAATTCAACATGTACACAATGAACGCATTCAACGCGAAGCCAACAAGGGATCATTTGATGGAATAAATAGTGATAGATTTTAGGGTTTTCTTTTCTTGAGTAGTGCTTTCATGCATCCATGATAGCGAGAGCGACCTGCCATAGAGATTCATGGGGCGTCTCATTATCGTGATGTTTTTAATTAAGTCACAAGAGATACGCAGTCATATTTGATTGACACCTGGTTGGACCTGAGGGGCAGGAAGGGGGAGATGGGGGGTCATAACGAGGTTGCAGTGACACTCACGTCAACTCCATCACTCAACCCCATCTCTGTGTGTGTGTGTGTGGGTTTTTTTTTATGACTAATTAAATGTTTTTGAAATGTTGAGATCATTACAGATTGTTGGTGCTTAAATTTGCAACACGTCTGGCAAAGACGAGACACATTGGCAGCCATCACTACACACACACACACACACACACACACGGTTTTCTTTCTACACTTGTGAGGACCTTCCATTGTCATAATTATTAATTAAGCTAATTAACACTATACGACACTTAAATCTAACCCTAACT
>JAQQZR010000008.1:2802942-2813541 GCA_030068235.1 Notoglanidium macrostoma
TCATGTTTATCGATTGATTGATTGACTGCAAAAGGTAAAAGATTCGAAAAATTCGATTGATGGACAGAAACTAAATATTGGTTTGCATAACTTGCTACTCATATTTGTGTTACAGAAACATTCATTTGGATGAGCAGCATACCGTAATCAGAAGCGCCACACATGCGCTGTCTCTCACATTCTCTCAAAGTTTCTTTTTATATTATTAGTATTATTATTATTGTTAATTGCAGAATATTAATGTAGGGTTGCCAGGTCTGCAGAACTGGGCTTGTAAGTGCAGGTGAAATCGATACGTTGAATCTTCCTTTGTGTGCTTTTATGTAGGCAATTTTTCTAGAACCGGACACTGAAGAATCAATCACAAGCCGTGTTTCCATTAACCTGCTTAATGTGCAATTTGAAATTGTGAACAAAGGAACAACGAGTAATGGAAACACATGAATTAAAATCAAAACTCTCAGACATTGCAAAAAAATAAAAAATAAATAAATAAATAATTACACCCGTATGAGGTGGCACGTGAGACGACTGGATAAAGCAATATTTTTTTGTTAAATTGAAATGGCAACACACTTTTCACGCTTAAGTCACATGACATGACATGAAGAGCAAATGGAAACTACCTTTCTGAAAAACGAGCGCTCTGTAAGAGCTGTCACGAGAGGAGAAAACCCAGCCTTAATCGATTATCATCACTCGGTGGAAACATTCGCGATTGTGTTTTGTCGAAATTTTTCGCATCTATTTTACACAAAATTGCAAATGGAAACCTGCTTACGGACTGATTGATTGAATAAAATTTACTGGTTTGTTCATTTATTCGTGTTCATATAAAATCTAAACAGCATGTATGTTAAGAAAGGAGTAAACAAAACAATTACCTGTAATATTTGGAAGTCTGCCTGCATAAAAACTGTTAAAGTGACGGGTAACACAGAACCACGAACAAATGACATCAAAGAGATCCTACAGAAGTGCTTGAGGATTTAGTCCTGTCTGTGTGTGTGTGTGTGTGTGTGTGTGTGTGTGTTAGCTGGACTCGTCTTGCCCTTTGAGGCTTGGCGAGGTGAGAGAGGTGGGTAATTGAAAGCCACGTCATTATATTCATCTTTGTCTTCTCTTCCACCTCCATCTCCCTGCGCTCGTCCTCTGCTCCGGTCCCATCTCACGCCTCTATTGTCTCCACAAAAAGCCGGCTCTTTCTCCCCGCAGGCCTCGGAAACGACCGTCCTCTCCAAGATCTCAATCCGGCAGTTTGAGCTGTTTTCTTCTCTCCTTTTGTTCCGCAACCTTCCGGCTGCCGCAGCGGGCCTGAGGGGGGCTTCCTGATTAGAGTCATTGGACTGTGTGTGGAGTCAAGAGATGAGCAGCCTCACACATACACATACACACACACACACACACACATATACACACACACACACACATATACAGAAGCAGTGATTGGCATGAATAAAGATCGGAGTTTTATCTTAGAGACTCGAATCTTGAGACTTAAGCAAAAATGATAAAAAGTGTATCCAATTATTATTTCTGATCTGAATCTGATTGGACAACTTTCTATAACATCAGCTAGAAGGTAGTTCCGGCTGTAATTCAAATCACAGGTTGATATTAATGCGCACGTTCTAATGCATTATTGTCTCTATGGTAACAGTTGCTTTTTGTCTGGTTAACTTAAAGAGAGGGAAAAAATGATGCTGGTGAGAGAACGACTTTTTGTTTCTAGAGTTAGTGACTCATAATTCCCGACGTCTGACTAGGAAAAACCAAAGAAAACATCCGCTCAACTACTTGGTACGGTCTCATGATCTTCTTACCTTTTAACGAGTTAGGATGTATAGACGTATTGGCCTTTCGATCAAACAACATAACAATATACACCTAATTAACACTGACTAAACAGTTCACTGTTACATCGCTCATCACAGCTGAATAGCTTGGTGATATAAGATGAACATGGAGGTGGGGTTTTTTTCTTCCCGATGTGTAGCACATTGAATGCACAGAGTTTAAAAACAACCTAATTCTAAGCTGCAATTTCCCATTTCCGAGGTAAGAAAAAGAAAAACCACAGAAACAGGGCGCACAACATGGCGAAAATACGTGATGAGACTTCTCAAGGAGACAAAGACACAGGAGAGAGACAGGCGGAACAGGGACCTGGGGCACGTTCAATCTGGAAACGGTGCGCACCATTTTGCTACGGTTTCCAGGTTGAATGGCACGTTTCCTCGAAACAGTGTGAAACGTTGTGCAACGGACTTTGACGTACATTTTCTCTCGTTTAGTGGGCGCGTCAGAGGTGTTACAAAATCTATATATAAACCCTGCCGTATGAAAAAGACATTGCACACAATGGAAACTACTAACGTCCCATACAATTGCATCCAGTGCAGTTTGCAACAACTGAAGACGTTAGAAGACATCTTAGTCTAAAGTATTATATATTAAAGGTTTTTTAATAGAATGAGATACAGCCTCCGGAAAGAACGTCAAGAATGGCTCGCTAATGCGTGACACAGCGGGGTGCACCACCGTTTCTGTTTAAATAAATGTTTTGCTACATTTTGTCGAGGCTGAATGTAGCCTAGATGTGCACCGTCTGGACATATACCAGTCAAGACAAGACTCAAAGTCAAACAAGGTGCCGATATTCATACACTCGCATGACAAAACAAAACCAAAGTACCAAGAGAGGAAATCACAGTAACTATAATCGGATAAAAAAGAGCATGTTAGTATAAAAGCTGTTGGCAAATTGCTGTGATGTAAGAGGAGAAAAACACTTCAGGATGTGCTGTTATTATAAAATAATCGACTTCAGGGTATTAACAGTAACTCTGAGTAATCCCGCCACCTCTTTACTGATTATTTTCCCGTAACAGAACACCCCCGGTGGTTTATTTTTTACTTATTACACGGCTCATTTGAATACTCAATTCTGATTGGTCGATTACGGAATTCCACAGTCTGTTATTTTCCTATATAACAGACCGTTGCTAGGTATAACAGGCCGTTGCTATGGACCGTGTCATTAGCAGAAGCAGTAAAGTCATTTCTAAATTTGTACGTTCCCATGTAATACGCAGGATAATGGACAGTGAGCTGGTCATTATTGCAAAATTAACCCCTTTAGGGTGATTCAAGATCTGCATCACCAAGACATGCCTTGGGTTTATTTCTCAATAATGACTGGCTCGCTGTACATTATCCCTTACTTATAATGCATGAAATGTTTCATGGACTCTAGAAGTTATTTAGGAGGAATGAAATTAGAATCTGTGCCTGTGACACATTCGTTGATTTTATTGGCTCGGACTGCCCTGAAAAGCTGCAGACTCTGCTTGGATGTCTATCATGGCTATAATCAGGGTGTAAAATCGTGTAGTGTAGCTGCGACACGAGTCGTGTAGCTCTTAGGAAGCAACCATTGGACACCAAACCAAACCTTTCGTCCTTTTAAATCTAGACTATACATTTGGTTTGATGTTCCACTGTGTTCATTTCATAGCATGTCTTTGTTTTATTTATCTCCTTCCTTATTTCCTCTCTTGCTTGTTTAACCTTAAGCATGCTATGTTCACCGAACTCCAGTCAGCCAGCTGTGGTTCAGCGGGGTGCCACATGGTATAGCCCGTCGGCACCCAGGCTCTCGGGTAAAAAGTCAGAGTGGATCCAGGGTGAGGCACTCAACAGCTGTGGAGTCCTGCTGGGATCCAGGCCTGGTCTGGACTAATAAGAAACGCCAGGGTAATTCCGAGGGTATGTGTGGATTGAGGTGATCGGGTAGATAAGCCTAATAAGATGCAAATTTACGCCTGGTTTTATCGTGCATCTAGTATTTGGATTGTGTTCTGATAAGATCTTAACAAATTCAGATTGGTAAATTAAACGCATGGTAGTTGACCACTGACTTCCTGTGTTGCTGGGTTGCACCAACAAGGCATAATGTACTAACAAGACCAATCTCAACCTAATTAAAAAGTACAGATTTAATAAAAGATATAAAGGAGCAAATATGTCCATCCTGGGTGGTGGTGCTCATTTCAGGGCTGGAACAATGTAAACAGAACTCTGAGACTAAAGCCATGTCGACACTAATACATTTAAATTTTAAAATGTGTTTTGCTATATATATACACCTGGCGTCAATACTACACTGGAGGTTTGAAAACCCTGCTAGCTTCATTTCAGTTTGACATCATTTTAGTGTGGGCAACCAGAAACGGAGACACCCACTCTCGCTTCCTGATCTAAGATATGACGTATCCTTCGGTAGAAAACAAAGCCTTAATTTCTTATATACACATTACAGCACAGCAAAATTAATATCTTCCAGATGATTGGGCTTAGAGCCCAGGGCCACAATGATACAGCACCCCTGGAGCAGAAAGGGTCTTGCTCAACAGTGGCAGTTGGGCAATGAACCCTTGATCTTCTGATCAATAACCCAGAGCTTAAATCAATGAGCCAAACTGCATCAAGCTCAGCTATCACGACTGAATGCAGCATGGATCATGAACTACAAGCATTGCTGACCTTGTTGTCTTTGCTAGCAGCTGTTGTGCAGTTAAATTCTGCATTTTATAACGCTACAACTGCCTACATGTGCAGGAGGCGAGCTATTATTACAGCGATCTGCAACTAAACAACCAATTACAGAGTAGACAATCGACTTCCTGTTTATACCGGCACGTTCATGTCTAAGCATCTCGGTATGGACAGAGATTATTTCTAATATGGAGCTAAAACACCCGTCTGAATGCAGATTTTCTGTTCTAAAATGCCATTTTAAAACTAAAACAGATCAATGTGGACATAGCCTAAAAAAGTAGAGCATGGCAATATTGCAAAACACCATTTTGCAAAAACCATATCATTGTTACAGGGCTGGTAACATTTTTAAATAATATTACAACCTGCACCTTTAAGAGTAAAAGAGAAAAGGAGCTTTTTTCCCACTTTAATAAAGTGGTTAGGAGTTCACAACAGCTTTATATGATGTCATGTACACAATGTGCAGCGTGACTAGTGGAGCTTAGCCAAATCCCCGGTCTTGCAGTAACACCTGTCGTCTTCCATCCATGTCAGAGGAGCGGGGTCTCATGGGAAAGCAGATTCTTGCTGAAAAACTCGGAGGCTGGTGTTTTCTCCCATCTGGCGGCTGACAGTGACCACGGCCTCTATTCATTTCCCATCCCAAAGTTCCGTCACACAGGAAATGAATCGTGCTGCCTGATGTGTAGGCATGTGAGACTTCCTGCAATAAGAGGCGAGCGGAGGAGTGATGGATGGCGTCATGATGCGATTCTGGAAAATTATTTATTCCTTATATGTCACCGCTGGGCCTCTGAGCTCGGGAAAGTTATACTGTAGAAAATTTATTTATAATTCTGATCAACATTGTGGATGAAGAGGGTTATTTCAATCTAAAGTTGAATGGGAGTCGGTCAGCTAACAAGGAACGTCCCCATAACGTTATCAGGTGTTTTTGGTCTGCTGGATACGATTGTAAGAACTTTTACAGAACCACTCGAGGACATGCTGTTACAGGAAAGTAATAGCAGGGTGTGTGGGAGTCACTGTTACTACTCCGCAGTTGATTATTTTCCTAGATTTTATATCCTATATATTTTCCTATATATTATTTTCCCAAAGTGTTTTATTTACCACTCTCATACCACAGCCCATGATCATAATTTCTAATTCATTAATGAATAACACATCATACGTTTATCTATTTTGAGTTATATTTAATGTTAATTAGTTCCTGTTATTTTCACTTTTATAGCAGCTGTAAACATCTGTTCCCTCTCTTTTTTCTCTATTTAAGTTCACCAGACAAAAACTGGAGCTTGTCATGCTGCCACGAAAACCACAGCCATGAAGATGTTTCCCATGTTGGAAACTGTTACAAAGCGGCGACACTGGAGGCTCCTCCCATAAAGGATAAATTCATGTATCCTTAGAGAAAACTTTGAAATATTAACAATTGTACTGCATATTTATTATTGTTAAGTAGAAAAAAACAGCACTTTTATATTTCTTTGTCAGGCTTGGATTTTATGGCGCATCCACCGGTAATATCAACCAATGATGCTGGAAGTTAAATTAATCAACACCTTTTGACCAATCAGATTTGAGAATTCAACTGCGATGGGGTGTAACTGCAGGAGGCCATCCAAAACTGCACATATTTGGTCCTGCATGTTTAAACCTCTGTATAGGTGCAAGAAGGAACACTCAGATAGTTCATAAGATTAAGCAGCCCATAAAAAAATTTAACCTTCTATGGATTTTCAGAGGACATCCTGAGACATGATTACGTTAGCCTGCTTGAAGGAGAAACGAACGATGTTGACCACCAACATCCGACCGATCAAGACAGATAGGCGTCTCTACTCACCTGCCAATCATGTTGCTCAACATGCTGGTGTTGTATGTTAGGATTGTGAGCGTCCTCTATCCACCCCTACAAATCCTGACTGCACCTTTAAAAAGGTTTATTGCTTGTCTTTCATCTTCTCATATACTGTAGCCGCCTGTGTGTACCTCTCTCTCTCTCTTTCTCTCTCGCTCTCTCTCGACCTGCCACTTCTCCTTAATCACACGCACCAGGTTATTGATCACAGGATGCATTTTTCAGAAAATAACACTTGACTGATGGTGCATCAATAACCAAAACAACATTATCTTTTGCAGACAAGACTTTTATGTGGTGTGTGTGTGTGTGTGTGTGTGTGCGTGTTTATACACCCTTATGAGGACCAAATGTCCTCACAAGGATAGACTATTTGGATGGTCCTCACAAGGAAAGTGTTTGTGTTTTAGATTTTCAGATTTAAAAATCTAAAACAAAAATTTGAAAAAATAAAATAAAATCAAGCGCTCTCCTTTTCATTACTGAGGTGAAGGTTAGGTTTAGGTGCAGGTGTAGCGTTAATTAGTATCGTTAATTAGCTGCGTTAATCGTTACGTCAATGGAAGGTCCTCACAGGGATTATAAAACTAACGTGTGTGTGTGTGTGTGTGTATGCAAAACCCACCATCAAAGTTTCCGATGCAACTAAAACTTAACATTTAGTTTTTTTTTTTTCTATGGTTGCAATAAAAAGTGGTGAATCTCGAAAATCGTTAAAAGCGCTCAATTTGCGCGAGCGTGATTAATTATCTACCCTTCACGGCCTCTACGTAGGGGATGGATCGCCTTTTAGAATGGAAAGGAAGGAGGATGGGAAAGTGTCTGGGGTCTGAAGGTTGAAGACAGCCAGCTAGAGATGCAGAGAGGGAGCTTCATTTCCCCTGACAGCTGGCAGACCAGTAGAGCCCAGGCTAGAGTCCTGTATATACCAGTACCTCACACACACGCTGCCTTACTATCCTTGCAAGGACCTTCTAGTGAGGAAATAATGTAGCTAATTAACGTTTGGCCTACACTTGACATTAGTGACTAAAATGAGAGTTTTGGGATTCTGGTTTTCAAATAATACCAGCAGGTTTTTTTTTAATCTATCATTGGTCCTTATTAAGACATAAAACCATGTCCACATACACACACATACAGACAGAGAGAGAGAGAGAGCAAAGAAACACAAGCAAGCAATAAACATGTTTAAAGGTGCAGTCAGTGGCAGTTCAAGCTCAAAATGTTATAGGCGAAGCGTTTTTATAATACACCTTTTATAATAATAATAATAATAATAATAATAATAATGTTCAATATTATGTGGCATAAGATTTCAAATTTACTTTAAAGTGTGTGTGTGTGTGTGTGTGTGTGTGTGTGTGTGTGCGTACAGGTGGAAGTAAAGATCAGTACATTACATTTATTCAGTGTTATCCAGATACTGCATACTCCGGATTCAGTACACATGAAATGCTGAGGTGTAAATAGGGGATTATTTTCAGTTGTAGTTCTAATGACTGTTGGTGAACCTTGTGAGATTCTCTGAGGAAAGGTTTGTTTTGTCCAAACACTGTGACAGAACGGAGAACTGCATCAGTCGACTAACCAGCAATCCCGAAAAAACGTAAATTTGGGACCTTATTTGCCGAACACCTAACGACGAAGGATGACTGACATTTTACAAGTGTGCAATCTCCTTTATATATGACAGGTTCAAGAATGACCCTTTTTGTCAAGACTTCGGTCCTTAAATTCAAGCGCTTGTGTTTGTATGAGTCGTTTTTGTTCGAAAGTATCTTCTTTTGTTTGAGTGGAATGATTGTGGGTGACGTTTTCTTCACGCAAACATTTTTGCTCGTTTTCACCAAGGGTGCCAATAGTTATAAAGTCTGTCTCTGCACAGCCGGTATGTTTACAGTCTCCAGCACACCCACACACAAACAATCATCTGGAATGCAGTGTACATGTCACCTGTGTCGCTTCTCTCTTCTCGCTGTGTCATCTACGCTGCCTTTTCTCCAATTTTCAGTTACTACATTTAGCACTATGAGCTGCTAATTATATTCAGCGAGGTGAGAACGAGTTCTTTTTTTCTCCCTCTCTCACTTTCCGTCTTTGAGAGCTCAAATGTCATCACGCGTTTATTTAATCTGTTTCGTCCGTGTTTTTCCAAACTCTTCTCAGCGAGAGAGGCTCACGTGTAAAGGCTTCCTTCCTTCCTGCCGAAGCAGAAGCTGAGAAGTTTGAAATTGCTGGAGCTGAGATGTTAAGAATACACACACACGTGTTCATATTCAATTTTTCCTTAAACAATTTGCAAATTTGGCAGAAGATCCTTGAAGTTGTCTGATCAGCAACATCGCTTGACGCGTGCTACTTGCACAGCTTCTCTAACATATAGCATGGATTATAGATACACACATCACTGGATGCTGAATATCTTTCACCCACGCATGAAAACCTCAACAGGTTCAACAGTTGTTAATAGAAGCAGAACTCACAAGATGATTTATTCTGTTTTTACAAGCCTGGAGTGTTTCTCCTAGCCCGTAACGGCTATTAAGTTTTAATTAAAGCACATCATATACCGCTCGCATGTAATAGATGTATTTTAACCAGTTACTCATGGTTTAACAAGTTTTGTAGGTTAGGATACAATCACATACTGTACGCTCATGTAACGTCCTGATATTACGAGAAAAAAAAAAAAAACATTATGAGCATTGGACCATATGTATTTTAACGGCTATCACAAGTAACTGTAAAAAAAAAAATTATAATAAAATAAAATAAATACATAAAAATTAAGGAAATACTGCAGCAGTTCAGAAACCGGCTGTTAAATCTTTTTCTCAATTTTTCCTGGTGTAAGAGTTCTAGTCATAGTTAAAAAAAAATAATAATACTGTGTATATAACGGTTAAACGACAGACAGGCTTATCAAATGTTTTAACACTGAGGTTTGGTGTCCCCGTTAATTTGCATGTGCATTTGGATAAATTGTGCATGCAGTTTGCGTGTGCGTTGAATGCGATTGAAGGTAAAAGGAACTGTGTGAATGATGCCACATTTAAAATAGCATGTGTGTGTGTGTGTGTGTGTGTGTGTGTGTGCTAAATGTTCTCGATAGTCACAGCGGGTTTGATGTCAGAGAAACTTTCCGTGGAGTCAAACTGAAGCTGAAACCCAAGCACAGCGAGATGCGTCGAGTACAAAATGAGCAAAAAATAGAAGCATTTATACCCGATAGTGTGCTACGCTAATAAGGTATACAGAATCAGTCGCAGTAAAACTTGCTAATAGAATGGCTTTCTTCACTTTTGTTACTGTTTTCTACTATTTTAGAATACTAATGAAGAAAAAGCACATTGAAATTCTTTTATTTACATATCACACCTCATTAGGAAGCTGCAGTCAGAGCACAGGGTTAGTCATGAGAGTGTACAGGTTAAGAGCCCTGCTCAAGTGCCCAAAAGTGGCCCCTTTGCTGATGCTAGGGCTTGAACCTTCAACCCTTTGATAAGTAACCGAGAACCTTAACCGCTGAGCCACGACTATCTTCGTTTTCTGGAAAATAACAATCCTTTGTTTGGATTCCGAAATGCCACCGTGGGAATATTCGCAAGGCAAGGGTGCTTGGCAAGGCATGGAAACTGCCCATTTCAGTAGAGACCAATATGTGCTGCCTTAACACGTTTGCACTTCAACGCAGAAAAGTGTTAAACAAATCCAAACTATTTGATATTTTAAATACCCACCGTTCCTGATGATGCTTTGCAGACTCATCATCTTCTCAACCAGCTTCACGAGGGAACTTAACACAGAATTTTTTAAAATCCTCTGAGATTGTCACGGCTTGTCCTGCATTCTACGATACAACTTGTTTAGAGAAGGTATGTAATTATGAGTAAAAACCTCCTAAACTTAAAAATACATTTTGAGTCATTATTCTATTCCCTAAATATGACTATTTACATACACTATACTGCCAAAAGCATTCACTCACCCATCGAAATAATTAAATTCAGGTGTTCCAATCACTTCCACGGCCACAGGTGTAGAACTTCAAGCGCCTAGGCGTGCAGACCGCTTCTACAAACATTTGTGAAGGAATGGGTCGCTCTCAGGAGCTCAGTGAATTCCAGCGTGGTACCGTGATAGGATGCCACCTGTGCAACAAGTCCAGT
>JAQQZR010000008.1:2814320-2833614 GCA_030068235.1 Notoglanidium macrostoma
TTAAGAATGGGATGTCACTTAAGTTCATATGCGTGTAAAGGCAGGTGAGCGAATACTTTTGGCAATATAGTGTATGTCTCAGAAACTAATAAGTAAATGTCCTTATAACAATCAAAATTATACAAGTTCTAAATGTGATCAAAGTCTCGGTTTGTTTCATGTTTCAGATTTGAATTAACATCGGCTATGTGTACATGCCGCTCATAGTGGTAAGGGGAGAAATAAACTACAACAGATCTGTTGTGTGAAAGAATATATAATAAATAAATACTAGAAATGTTTCTGTTGTTTCAAGAGAGATAGATGTGCTGACAGAAGGCCATAAGGCTCGCCAAGAAAAGTTGAAGACAAGGTTTCAACAAGGAATGGCCTCAAAAATGAAGACAGCAATGAAACAACAAAAATAGGAAAAAAACTCTGGTGTAGACTTTAACTTATATCCTGCTTCTTTAGCTGGTGAACAATACATACCCAGCTATACGACTACCCCTCAACAAGAACGGCTGCATGCTAACCCTGTGAGCAAATGCTTTAAGGCGGTAAAAAAGAGACTGGAGAACTGTCACAGTGTTGATATGATAATCACTCTCAATGCAAGCCAAAAGAAGGTGATAGTAGTGGGCTACAGGAAGGTGTAGGGGGAGGGATACCAATGGAGCTGTAGTCTAAAGAGTCCCACGGTGTACACATCATTGACGATATCACCTCATGCCTCCATACTGACACCTGAGATTCTGTTTCCTGAGGTAGCTCAAGAAGTTTGGAGATGAAAGTGGCCTACAGGAAGTTGCAGGGGGGAAAACACACATCAACAAAGCTGTCATGAAAAGACACCGCTCTTTCAAATGCCTCGGGGTACACGGACTCTATTACCTACAAACACTCAAGGACTTCCTCACCAACATCCGCCACTGTTCCAGACAGAGCTTCCCGATGGTCCTGGAGCTTCCTCGGCACATCATTGTGAGGTGCAGCAGTTGCTCTGCCCACATTCACAAGGCTCTCCAGAGAGTGTCGTGAACAGCAGAACTCCTAGTTTTACAGGACATTCACTGGTCATGGTGCCTGAATAAGGCTCACAATATCGCATCAGACTTTAAATGCCCAGCACTCAATCTGTCGTCCGAGCATCTGGCCGATGTTAGCAGAGCATCCAATCACAGACAACCAGGCTAAAGAACAGATTGTACCTGCAGCCTATCAAATCACTGAACAGCCTCTAGTCCATTCGAACTACCAGTTCGTTATTGTCACGTCACATGTTCATTGCATTTTAAATTAACAATTAACAAATTAGTTTCATGTAACTGTCATTTATAGTGATTTACCATCAGGTCTGAGCAAAACAGCAATTTTGCTTGTCTCTAATGTCACATTATTTATATAAAAGTCTATAAATCACCTGTTAGCTTCTTTAGCTAGCTCACGCTCTGCATACCTACGTTCTGATTTGACCACTTGAAAGGCAAGTACTGTATATTGTGTATTTGCACAATTTGAGAGTTTAATATGTGTATAATTACACTATGACAATATTATCGAGCGTACAGTGGCTACTTTCCCCTGTATACACCGGCAGGGCCGTGTGCATCGGCCGCTGCTACGGTGTATAGCTAATGTAGCTAACCAAATACAGGTACAGGTGATAATATTTGTGGAACCTTCGTGACTAAAGAAATGTGACGCTGCATAAGTTGAAACTGCATTGGTAATGTGCTCACATGTTACGCATATGAGCCAGATATAGCCTCCAAGCACAAATTGTCCATTTTATTCTGTAGTCCACTTCAAAAAAAAAAATTGGAATATAAATGAAGAGCAATGTGTTATTTAAGGATAAACCTGGAACAGATTTGCCAGCATCTGCAAAAGGCTCTTGACCCTCAACAGGTGCAAAGCGCCATGTAGGCGGTTTAAGACTGTGACAGTTTGTCTCACACTCCTTCGGAAAGCTTAAGGCCAGGCTCAGCTGAAAGGTGAGCGCAGCATCGTTGTCATGTTCTACTCTTTAACAATAATATCATTCGGTGTGACATGCAGGCCTTGTTTTTTGGAGACAGGCTGAAGCATCAGCTCCGGCCAGGCTGCTGTGTGCCAGCCTCGGGCTTGTTACTTTACCCGCCAATCTCCGTGGGTGGGCAGTGTAACAGTGCAACGTGCAGCGCTGCCCAGGCATGACTCTTCTAATTACTGCATGTTTCCCTGCGCTCACTGACACCACGCTCTTCGGCAATCTGTCATCCTGTCTCTGCCAAAGAAAATATGGATGCTGTACGAACCAATTCTTAGTATATATCTCAGTCCTCAGTCCTGCCTCTGTTTATTTCATAACCTCTCTGCTTTATCAATCATGCTATTTTTTAAGTCTTTGGAATGCTGCTTCAAGGCTTTTTAGAAATTTCCGAACGATAAGAACGAACGCCAAAGGGCACGTGCGTATATTGGAAATCGTGAGGGTGCCATCTGCGGGTGCGCCAACACAGACTCGAACTTCCCCGCGAAGTCTCTCACGCCGATCGATCCCTAATTATTCCCCAGCTTCCTCTCCTGGCTCAACGCCCTCCCGGCCCACTCACTTAATTACTTTTTTAAAGTGAAAGAAACAATTATGCAAAGATCACTCTCTCCGTTCATTTATGGATGAGTGCCGCTGGGAGGAGGAGTGCGCCAAGAGGGGAAGTTAATCAGCGGTCTATTCCTCGCTCTCTCATTCTCTCTTAGATAAATGAACAGATAAACAAAGTGTTCTCGCCAAACTGAAAGCGAGCGCAATCCCAGAAGGCATTGCAGCAACTGATTTTTTTTTGGCATGCTGCTCTGATTGGACACTGAGCACAAGCAGGCATCGTAAAACCGTTGCCAGAAAGTTCCACCAGTTCGATAAGGTCTGAGTTAATAGCGAATGCTGTTTCCTGCTTGTACGCGATTGTGTGGTGTTAATTAGATTTGTGGCCTGTGAGGCTCAGGGATCAGATCAGAATATGTATTACACCCCATATATTATAATGTATTGATTAATCCCCATTGCCGTGGCTCCTTATGCACTTGTGAGCAGCATGGGGTGCACATTTATCTAAAGACGGAGAGTGTTTCTTTGCTAAAAAGCTATTTTCATCACCTAGTGGGAATTGGAACGTTTCCAAACTCAAAAAAAAACAATTTAAATAATACATTTCCAACTCGTAATTCCCACTCTGATAGTCGGGACTGTCTCAAAAGCGTTTGATATCTCCATTTGGGAATTCCACCATGTTGTTTAAACAAGGAGGTGCCCATAATACAAAGCAAGAACAAGGAATAGTGACGGGTCGAAAATGTTAAACAGACCTTCTTTCCTTCTTTCATTGTATCTGAAATTTAAAAACACACAATTTATGAGGTTTTGCCGCTCAGTAACTGTGACCGCTATACCACCAGTATTGAGGATTCAGCAGTGCTCTGGTACAATTAAAGCATTTTTTATTTTTAAGTTTTTAAAAATGGGTATGAAAATGTGTGACGTTTCTAACTATCCCGCTTTATTTAGTGATCTTGAAGCGTTCCGTAGCTCCTCGCGTCTTTTCCCTTTCTCTTTAACTCTCACTTGTTACTACAGCTGTGATACGCTGCTCGCTTAATTGTTTTTTAGCCGCTTATTTAGCCAACCGTTTCGTAGCAATTCCCACTGCACTGCTTGAAAGTAGGGATGAACTTCCTGAACGATGCATGCGTGCCCGTGTGTGTGTGAGTATGTGTGTTTTCTGACTTGGTGCAATTCTGTGCTAATGAAAATGAATGTGTGTGGAGTGAGCGGCCTGTGCGCAGATCAATAGGTTAGCATCACTGCAGGCCAAGCAGAAGCTGATTATTGCTGATTGGGGCCCGGAGCTGATCAATGACTCCGCCTGCAGGGCTTGGGCTCTGATGGATGCTCTCTCTTCGTAATCTATCCACAGACAACAGAACTGACAGGAGCGTTTGTTTAACCGCATGCTGACAACTGTGACGCCGAGAAGACTTTTGGC
Organism: Notoglanidium macrostoma; assembly: GCA_030068235.1. Taxonomy (NCBI): domain Eukaryota; kingdom Metazoa; phylum Chordata; class Actinopteri; order Siluriformes; family Auchenoglanididae; genus Notoglanidium; species Notoglanidium macrostoma. The sequence goes on from JAQQZR010000008.1 coordinate 2,818,325, forward strand.
GGTTTGAGAGAACGAGAGAGACGGAGAGAGAGAGAGATGGCAGAGCCAGAGTGTATGGAAGTGGTGGAGAGTGATGATGTATGATGGATAGAAAGACAATGGGAAAAATAAATAAATATGCACGTAAATAAAGAAATCCGCACTCATATAAAATCAGCCAGGACGTTACATTTCTGACTTTTGCTCTGAAGTAGCGAATTGAAAAAATATTGCCTAAATCTAGTTCAATTAATATTCTTCCGAGACAAGATATCACACAATTTTTAAAACACATGGTTCTTCCAGATGCTGTAGATTACAGATGCACGGAAATCCTGTTTTCAAACTTTGATTCATTCTGAAGAACAAGACTTTCCAGATTTTTCCAAAGTGGACATTCTAGTAAGCCCGGTGGAGGTAAATATCCAAGTAATGAAGCACATGGGGGCAGGTATGGAACTAGATCACAAACTTTACCTTCACTGATTCAAAAAACTAAACTGAGTGGCATTAAAACCTCTGTTATTATTCAAATAATCCAAGCCTGCAATGAAGTATAAATCTAAGCAACCTGATCCTTTTTGACCATGATATTTGTAATCTTTAGATGTGCTTTTCAATGACAAACTTTCTTTCTTTCTTCATGTCAGCCTTATTCAGTGCTGTTTTTTTCAATGTCACTACAGTCAACTTACTGTCTCTGTTTTTTTTTTTTTTTTTTTAATTTGTTTATTATTAGCATTAGATAATGTTGAGCCTTTGTACACATCCATATTTATATTACTACAGAAATGATAATTCTGCATTCTGTACTGAAATGATCACATTAACATAAATCTGTTATATACAGTACCTTGGTGTGTGTGTGTGTGTGTGTGTGTGTGTGTGTGTGTGTGTGTGTGTGTGTGTGTGTGTGAGAAACAGGATATGGTTCATGACTACCGAGACTTGTTAGCAATAATAGATTTGTAGTTAAAAAAAAAGCAAATGTCAGACACCAGACAAGAAAGTACGGAAGCCCTAAAAGGCCATGCATTTACATATTTTATTCAGCCCATTTTGTGGTGAGTTATTTATGTCATTGCCATGACATAATGAAACATTGTTTTCCTGTGATAATGACAGCATTTTCTTGAGATCACTAGGTAATGAAACTCAGTCTACCCAAAAGCATGACTGAGTCACTGCCTGTGCAGCAATGTCAGTACTGATCGGCACGTTGCATTTCGGTTCAGTCAAAGTTGAAATAGCTTCACGTCTTGCCGTTACAGACAATGTTCACATTAGTGTACGTCATTTAAAAAGGCAGCAATCAAAGTGAGCCCGATTCTGTCGTGAACTACATCGCTGAATGAGGCCGAGGGTGACTCCATGGATACCGGACGACGACAGAGAGACGCAGATCGGCAGGATTACGGGTAAATTATGTCATTATCATGGGAAAATAGAGTTTCGTTAAGCCAAGATCTTGAGAAAATTATGTCGGGAAAGCCATGTTTCGTTATGTTGCAATAATGAGAAAAATAATTTGTCATCACGAGAAAACAGGCCAAACAAAAAAGCGTAAATTCGTTTGTGTAAATTTTTTTTGCTAAACTACTGATTTAAGGCATTGGTGATGATTCAGCAAATGACATTTTGGTGAATCCAAACAGATGAAAGTGTTAAAGATAAAGCTAAATGTTACGAACATGTCCACCTTTTCAGACCTTCTCTAGTGCACAGCAGGATAAAACCTCCACTAGTTGTGTCCAAACCATTCCAGGAGGGCTTCATCCTTTTACTCTCACACACTTATAAATGTCAAATGACATGACGTAGTAAAGAAGCGATACACACCCAGCACTCTCAAAGCGTTCTCGTTGTTTTATAAAGGACATCTGTCTCATTGTGTGTGAACTATATGTGTGTGTAGTGTACATGGTTTCAAGCACACTTGACATTTCATGTGTCACCAGGCAATCAGGCTCACATCTGTCATGTCCTCTGTGTCATCGTTTTTAAAGAGCATGCGCTCCTCTAGCGGCTCGGCACTAATCCTTTCAGCCTTGTCGAAATGGCGATGTTTTCACAGACTAACCGATCCACGTCGATGTTTTTTTTAACCACATAAACTTCATGTGATCGTATTCAATCAGTATTTCATGGCTGAGAAGGTCTATCGGATCAGTGCTGTTTTTATTACGGCATCAGGATAAATCCAAGAGCTTGTTATCGTGTTGTTATGAGGCTCATTACGGTACGATGCAACATTACTTGACAATGACCGCCTCTGGCAATCGGTGTCATTTCCATTCCCGAAACAAGAGCTCTCTTTGAGTAAGCATGGTTCCACTTGGTCAGGTTGTTATCAGAATCAACAATTCCAACTAAGTGCATGAATTTACACTGTATCATTTCTGGCCCAATTTTGCTGTCTAAGAAAAAAAATGCACATCCTAAAAGAATTCCTTGGTCACTAGTCATTTCGACTAGATGCCAGATTAGTGTGATTTTAACCAAATATCATGCGGAACTCACAGGACAGCTGCAAATAATGGTAATGGTGAAATGTAAACAAATCCTGTCTTTTCATTCCCTATTTACAGATGCTGTGAACGAAAAGTCTTTCCATGCTTGGGAATTCTCCTCATTGGAGATGTCTGTTGACGTGACTTCTGTTAATGTGGAGAGCCTGGTGCACAGACAGCCACCACATGGTCCTTGACAGAGCTGGACCTGCGTCCAATGCCAAGGACTCCATGACATTTGGAGATCCCACCCTGCTGCAGCTTTCCTCCACCTTTGGATCACCATTGTAGCAATCCACCTGTTTGCTGGATACCATCTTCCATCTGCCCTGCTGTTGATTTCTTTCTTGAGTAGCGCTTTGCCTGGTACTTCCCCCTTAACGTTACCACCAAGGGTGGCCCTACCAGGGGCAAAACTCCAGACAGCATTGTTCTTGGGAACTTTGGTACACACTGAATAAGCCATTTTGAAGTGATGTACTATACACTGGGGGTTTCTGATAGGGATAAGTCTATGGCAACCACTTATGGACACATCACTCCATAGATTCCTGCATCCACAGGCTTAAATATAGGTCAGGTTCAAGTAAGAACCCTCATACTTAGCAACATAACTTAGCAATGTAAGAAAACTGAATAAAATAACCCAGAGTAGCGCTGTGGCAAATTACCTCAGGTAAAAGCCCAGCGCTTTGGGCATTTGTATTCTATTATGTATTATATTGCCTCTGCAAATTTCCAAATTAATGATAAAAGCAAAAAATAAATTAAATTGGTGGCATTGTTATTGCATTTTTTTCTTATTAGTTAATTTGTTCATTATTATATTGTACTATGTGTTCTCAGAGTTTGTGACAGTGCAGCCATAAAGCAAGCTTATTCAGCTTTATAGCATGGTATTCAAGTGCAGACAAGGAGGTAGAGCCTTCAAAGGGAGTAAGAAATAGACACAATTACTTCAGAATGTACACCTAATCTCTGTAATACAGAAAAATACAACTAACTATTTATCAAATTCACTTGAGAAATCGAGCCAAAATTGTCAGGTGGCAGGGGAAAGGAAATAAATTCTTCAGTATTGTGACCTGAACACAATATAAGGGTTAATGACTCACTCCTTAAAGCTCAGACTGCCACTTCTCCTGCATTAGCAATAACTGTCCTAGCGATCCCCAAAGCACTGTTCTAACAGCTAGTAAAAAGCTGGAGAATAGCAGAAATTCTCAAATTCATCATAGGATGCCTTTAGGTGCTAATGAGCACTCGCACCTGATGGCCTGTTTAATTGCGGGCACGGAGTTTAACGGTGGTCCGCGGGGTGTGTGAGGTGTGGAGGAGAATGATCAACAGCTCTGTGTGGCTAACAATTATTCTGTTTGACTAGAAACCAGTCCTCATTTTCACTTATGCAGAATTAATTAGTCTCCACGGAAAAGGTAATGGGATAACTACACGCTGGAGAGAAAGAAAGGAAGAGAGAGAGAGTAAGAGTAGTTTACCCCCTCCTCCTGTCCCTTCATTTATGACAACCAAGCATCATGTAGTGAAGAAGACAAAGCTGATTTGGTATGAGTGAGTGCCAAGCCCAATTACTCCTTATTGCTTTCAGAGGACGCGGCGTGGGAGAGTGTAAATGAAATTCGCATGGCTGTTTTTATAAGCCCGGCACATTGAAGGTCACCGTGTGCGTCGGAATTACATTTTGATTGATTTATTTAGTGATAGGGTGTGGGATTTCATTTTCCTTTTCTCGGGGTCAGCGGAGATGAGCACAATTTGTCTGTGTGTTCGACAGCATCCAGCATGCCTCGGGTGCATCTGGATTCCACATCTGTGATGGTATATTTTATGAAAGCATCAATGTGTGGAATGTGTCTTATTTTTTTTACGGGCCTATTTAAAAGCAATTCTGTGTATGTGAACACTTTGGATTCTTCAAGTGATTTTTTTGGTCCAAAGAATTAAATTTGAATGATTGACAAATTTAATGCTCTAATGGCCTACTCGATGGTACAAAACAGTTGGTTTTAGGGGTAAAGGTCACATGAGTAATGAATGAAATATAAATGAAAAGCATTGACTTTGGAAGCATTCATTTCTAGAACTGAAAAGGAATTTTAAAATTCAGGAAACGGTGCCAGAGTTTTAGCTAAAACCTTGCATTGCATCTAGCTTTCTCCCTTATCCCTGTGCTAGAGGTATGCATTGGGACCAGGATACAATGGTACCCAGTCAAAACTTTCTGCAGGACAGGGCAAGTTTGGTCAATTTTTCTGTGAGAATGGGAGGGATTTGTCAAACTTTGTGCAGGGGGGACTGATCTTAGTAAAACTTTCAGTGGTGGCAGGAAGAACTGCTCAAACGTTCTGTGGAGGTGCATGGAACTGCTCAAACTTTCTCCCAGAGCAGCCAGGATTGGTCAAACTTTCTGCCGGAATGAGTGGAACTGGCAAAGGTTCTAGGGGAATGGGTAGGATTGGCCAATCTTTTTGCAGAACTGGGCTGGATTGGCCAAACCTCTTGTCAGAGTAGGCAAGATTAGTCAAACTTTCTGCAGCAGTGGGTAGAAGAGGTCAAACTTTCTGCAGGAGTAGGTGGGATTGATCAAACCTTTTGTGGCAATTGGAGGTTAATCCAGAAAATGGGCGGCTTTGGTCAAAATTTCTGTAGGAATGAACAGGACTGTTCACACTTTTCATGGGAATCGGTGGGATTGGAAGTAACTGGTCAAACTTTCTGTGGGACTGGGTAGGATTGATCAAACATTCTGTGGTAGCAGGCAGGACTGGTCATAACCTTCTGCAGGAGTGACAGGAATTGATCAAAATTTCTACAGCAGTGGTAGGGACTGGTCAAACTTTTGAGAAACAGGCAAGATTGGTCAAACTGCAGGAATGGGTGGACTGGAGGTTAATGCAGAAAACGGGCGGCTTTGGTTAAACGTTCTGTAGGAATGAACAGGACTGTTCACACTTGTTATGGGAATAGGTGGGATTGGTCACACTTTCTGTGGGACTGGAAACGACTGGCCAAACTTTCTGTGGGACTGGAAATAATTGGTCAAACTTTCTGTGGGGACTGGGTAGGATCGGTCAAACTTTCTGTGGGGACTGGGTAGGATCGGTAAAACTTTCTGTGGGGACTGGGTAGGATCGGTAAAACTTTCTGTGGGGACTGGAAATAATTGGTCAAACTTTCTGTGGGGACTGGGTAGGATCGGGCAAACTTTCTGTGGGGACTGGGTAGGATCGGTAAAACTTTCTGTGGGGACTGGGTAGGATCGGTAAAACTTTCTGTGGGGACTGGAAATGACCTGTCAAATTTTCTGTGGGACTGGAAATAACTGGTCAAATTTTCTGTGGGACTGGAAATAACTGGTCAAATTTTCTGTGGGACTGGGTAGGATTGATCAAACATTCTGTGGTAGCAGGCAGGACTGGTCATAACTTTCTGCAGAAGTGACAGAAATTGATCAAAATTTCTACAGCAGTGGTTGGGACTGGTCAAACTTTGGAGAAGCAGGCAAGATTGGTCAAACTGCAAGAATGAGTGGAATTGGTCATATTGTCTCTGGGAACAGACAGGACTTGTCCAACTTTCAGCAAGCACAGCCATTACTGGTCAAACATTCTGCAGAAATGGGTGGTATCGATAACATTTTTGAGTGAGCAAGCAGAATTGACCTTCATGAGTGGGTGTAAGTGGGATTTCAAAAACAGTCCTGTGCACACCTACCACAAGTGATATTAAAAATGTGAGTTATCCAGATATAATGACAGAGAAATAACCCCAACTCTCTGGGATCTCACAGAATTTCTCATGAATGTGACGTCAGAGCAGAACAAACAGATAAGCTCAGTTATTGAGTCAGTTACAACTTGACTGTATTTAGATCAGCCAGGTCAAAATTGTACTTTACAGATCTAGACCAGCCTAAAATACTTTTGGAAACCTTTAGCATTTGCCAGGAAGGGAATTCGACTACGACTTGAATTCGACTTGAATTGGCCTAATCTGTTAGTTGTATTAACACTGCATTGGCAACCTTGATGAAAATCCATAACTTCCAATGAGGTATTGTGGAAATGATATATAGTTGTATTCAAAATTATTGGCACTCCCAAAATAATATTTACCACATTACTTTGTATCTGAATGCATGTATTGACCTAAGACTTCAGGTGTTCTATAGGATTCAAATCCAGAATGCTATTTCTTTTCTGATTTCAATGTAAACTTGTTTTATGTTGAAAGATCCATCAAATGGCCAAGTATTAACTTCCTGGCAGAGCCAACCAGGTTTTGGGATAAAATAAGATGGTGATAAGTGGGATTCATGATGTATTGTTAATTAAGGTAGAGGTTTTTATGAACGTGATTTTTTCATGGAACGATAACCAGCTTTTCCAATAGTATGAGTGGAACGTCGAATTATCGGTGTCATATACTTTATTTTTTTATAATTATTAGGTTGAAATGTGCAAATAATTTTGTTGGCTTTACTTCCTGGCTACATTAACTTTACCGCTTCACTGCTAAACTAAAGAAGCAAACTTCAGACACTAAAGGTGTTTCACCCTGCATTTAGGAAACAATTATAGAATTTTGAAACATGACTAATAAACATGTTTGCGACAATTTTTTGCTCGTTTCTTTGTTTGGTTCATTCTCTGCTTAGTTTTCGCTGTGATCCAAGTCAGGCTAAGTATAAAATAAAGTCAAATGCTCAGTGAGATAGGTGGGACCCACATTAAATTTAATTCAAGCTCAGCTCTAACAAGAACTTCATTGATTCATCACCAAAGGCCAATTAAATGGCTTTTAGCTCAACACCAAGCTTATGTTGTAGCCCAGACCTTTGGAGTTGAGAGCATATCTAAATAATATATTGCATTGCGAGGAAAGCAGGCATGCTAATGGATTTCATTTATATTGTTAGATCTTGCGAAGGCCTGGGATTAATGGAGATTTGACTCTCTGGTTTTCTCTTTCGCATGACCTGGACTCTCAGAGTTATGTGCTTTTCAAAGACTGGACATAACCCTTTCGTTCCACATTCAGTGTACACTCACATATATTCAGTTCCCATTCACATCCTAGCCATACAGAAAACTACACACACACACACACACAGATGCTGACAGAGATGGAGCAGAAACCCTGGATCACACGCTGCCCTTTTAACATGTCACCTCATGATTTAAGAACAGTGTAAGAGTGAAGATCAGCTCGCCTTAAGGCCACAGCCCATCACTCTACACACACACACACACACACACACACACACACACACACACACACACACACACACACACACACACACACAGAGGAGAGAAAGGCAGACTGTGTAAACAGATGGGAGACTCTGTAAAAAGCATCAGCATATTGTTTAATTGGGTTTATAAAAATTAATCCTGTATTATATATAGACTAAATTTGAATGTAAAGTTTGCACACTACAACATGTTTTGAATGGTGGGAAAACTGTCAAATGAGCATCTATTTAACAATTCATCTACATTTCATTTCACATGTGGATGTGTCATGATAAAAGACAGCTATCCCAAACATGATGCAAACATTAAAATAAAAGAATAAAAACGATCTGATTTGAAGAAGACAATGGCAGTGTTGCAAAGAAGTGTGTGTGGTTTATGGTTATGTTTAGGCTAATTCTTCATCTCTGTGATGGCAACAGATTTCACATGTGGTATTTCAGTGGTTTGCCAAATTGTTTGTTCTTATTTGTTATAGATAAAATTGTTCAGTCACTTGTATTTAGCTGGTACAGTATTTGGGTAAAAGCACCAGAACCTTTGCAAAATCAGGTTATAAGAAACGGGACAGGATGTTTAAGGTATGGGAGGCAGGAATGTAAGCACAATTTTGGACCAACATGAATCCAAAGTGAATTTAGGAAAACCCACTACATGGGTAAAGTTTGCCTGCAGATTTCCCCTGTTCCTCCCGCGTTGTTTTTAAGCTCATGTCTGACCATGAACAACAGCAACAGGGTGCACATTAATATTTGCTGAAGTGAGAGAGAAAAACAGAACACGAGTCTCTTTCTGTAACATCTAAGGCTGAACATCATGGACCCTCCTTCATCGAGAACATTTCCCACTCTGTTATATTATTTGGTTTGCTCATTCGGACACGCCTCTTCAACTTCGGAGACCAAGACAGCGGTTGCATTCACATTCATGTTTCTCATTGATCTGAATGTATGTTTGAGATCAAGATCCCTCTATGGCCATGTTTTAACCTCCTGGCAGACAGAAATAAGATTCGGTGTAATATATGCTGGTGGGAATTAGGATCTCAATAATGTACAGATGTGAGCATATTTTTTTTTAGAGGAAAGGTAAGTAGTTTGGGAGGTTTGTTTAATAGGTTTACAAATAGTTCTTTAATGATTGTTTGAAAGTTACCAAAAATTTGGTATATATTTCATATCATTATTATTATTATTATTATTATGGAATCCAGCCAGACCTCGTCACTCTCCCGTCTCTTTGGATTCATGTTTGTTCAGATATGAAATGTCACATCTTCCTTTACCAAACACATCCTCTAATTGCTAAGGAGGTTGAGGGAGAGATGGGATGCTGAACACACACACACACACACACACACACACACACACACACACACACACACACACACACACACACAGTCAGGCTTGACAAGTAAGGAACAAGGCAGAAAGGCAATGAGACTGATAAATGACTATAAGCCACACAGGTGCCCTGGACACACACACACACACACACACACACACACACACACACGAACACACACACACACACACACACACACGCACACACAGTAAGGCTACAGGTCTAATATTGAACTGTGGTGTGTTTACTGAGTAACACTTCCTATTGGATTTCTGATCGATAGGATGGGATTACAGTTTTTATAAAGAAAGTGGTGCGTGTGTGTGTGTGTGTGTGTGTGTGTGTCCAGAGCACTTGTGTGGCTTTATAATCATTTAACAGCACAAGAAAGAATAACAGAACAGGAAAGCAACCGGAGAAGACAAAGGGATTACCAGTTCCTCTGTTCTTTTCCCTTTATTAACATTAACAAAACTAAAAAAGCTTGTCAAGTTACTAAGAACCCAGAAAGTGCAATTCCGGTTGTGGAAAACAGCGCTGAAACTGGAGACTCCTTCTCTAAAACGTCTCCCATATCAACGATTATACGTTTTTATTTATTGAACAGTACACAGGATTGTGCAGAGTCTCCGCTTTACAAACACCTGTGAGTTTAACGAGAGCTGTAACTACAGTCAGAGACGCCGTTATGGAAAATTAATAAACACCTTCTGACCAGCCACACTCACGACCCTGACACACACCTCCACCAGAGGCAGTGGTAATGTCTCTGTCAAGATGGCCATGAAAGTCCACTGTGGAAGAGAGCGAGGGATAAAGAAGGAGACGTGCAAGCTAAACAGAACCACAGGACGATGGGAGGGAGAGGAACTGAGGAAGAAAGGCATGTTTGTCCTAAATATGACAACGAGAGAGCACAAACAACCCGGACACGCAAACCAGAGTTGTTTTTCTTGCCAAGAGATGAATGAAATAGAGGAAAACAATATCCTTCCCTGTGGACCTTGGGTGATTTGACAGCGCCTAGTTGGAGTCAGAACCCTTTCTTCTTTCTGAATTGGATTGACGAAATCTGTAAACATTTCTCATTTTTAAAGGATGCTGCGCTTGAAAGACAAAAGCCAAGGTGAACATGCAAAACAGGGTTTTGCAAACTTGCGCAAACATCCAAAGCATGCTTCTTTTTTTTTTTTGCTAATGAGAATGATGATTTTTTTTTTAGCGTGGAAAAATGAATGCTCATCAGAGGGCAGGAAGCAACCAGGATCGGTATACGTGCGGTTTTGATAACGCTGCGATTTACTGACACTGTCTAGGTAGCACATGGTGTCGTGGTTTGTGCATTTGTTTGGCATTCATTTTGAATTTGTAAAGCAAAAGAAGTCTTTTTTATTAGAGTTAAAGTCAAAGGCAAGTTTAAATTACAGTGTCTTCTGGGAGTCTTTCAGAGACGTGAGACCTGTTCGAGTGAACAGGATTGGGTTGTTGAGGATCTAGATTTTTCTAGAAATAGATATAGGTAGATATTTAATAGAAAGGTCATCCCAAAAACCTGCACCCACACCGGGCCAACATGGCTCGGGTCGCCCACCCCTGGCCCACACAATTATTTTATTCGCACAATTATGCAAAAATCAGTAAATCGGGGCTCCAGAGGGAGCGTGCTGAGGGGTTCCTGCATCACAGACTGAGGCTTAAGGCATTTCTTGAAGATTTGAGGAAATCTGTAGTGAGAATGAAGCTGTGAGATTTATTATAACACACCAACACATAAGCACCAGTGAGAACACTCTGGTTTTAAACATCCTACCTGTCATTTTTGGTGAAAATATATATAATAGAAAGTTCATTTTTATCCTAAAACGCAATTTTCCACACTATAGTTGAACAAATATTACACAATTTATAAAGGTGTAATGTGACTCAACTACCATTACTGCTCTCCTGTCAGTCCTGCGATAGTGTAATTAATCAGCAGGTTTTTGGTCTCACACACACACACACACACACACACACACACACACACACACACAGATGCCTTCTGATACAATTGCACTCACATGGCAGGCTGTATTATCGATTACTACTCAGAGAGGAACTGAAGACAACAAAGTACAAATCACAAGAACAAGCCTTGGCTCTTTCAGCCCCCGACCCTGACCCTCCATCCTCCAACACACACACACACACACACACACACAAACACAAACACACACACACACCCTGTCATGTTTTTGCCTGCCGCTAATTTGCTACCAGGGATGCGAAATCACGCGCTGTCAAAGACAAAGCTTGTCATGTGTAGTTAGAATCACACACACACACACACACACACACACACACCACACACACACCTCAAGAACACTAGAGATGTGATTAATGTCAAGGATTTGCACCGTGCCGAGAATAAGCAGGAAAACATTACACTGATGTAGAAAAACAAATGTGTGCCTCAAACACCTGTCCTTTTATCTATTACATTTCTCTCTCTCACACACACACACACACACACACGCGCACTCAAACACACACCTTTCAGGCAGTCAAATGAACGTCACATGTAAATGATTTAATGATTGTCATTTGAATTTGGTTTCACGTTTCACACGTCTTGCACATTTAATCACTTTATTCTTTTTCCCCGCATGACCCGTTTACCTTCACATATCCACATCTCTTTTTTTACTGTGCATAAGTATTCACCCCCACTGAACCCTTTCACATTTTGTAGCGTGGAACAACCTGGAACTGAAATGGACCTAAGCTGCAATAATGTGTCAAGTGGGGGGGGGGGTGAATACTTATGCAGCACTCTGCATTTTTCTTGTATTATAAGATGTCATATGTCATCATGATGTCATACGCATTTAGTTGACTTGATGTGTGCAATTTCAGGTCATAATTTCTTTTCAAAAGGCACACACACACACACACACACACACACACACACACACACACACACACGCTTCCATCAGGGGCTATAATTCCTCTATAATAGGTGTTTAATATTTACGTGTTGGTGTAATAGCTTAAACGGTGTTTCGTCTGCACTTGGAAGGCGTCTGACAGCCTATTCATCACAAAGTGAGCACGACGAACCTCTCACCCGCCTCGACAATCAATCACCTGACAACACACACACACACACACACACACACACACACACTGCTTCATGAGAGAGGAGCCGACCCTGTATTAATCACCCATTCAAGTTTGCATAACCCTCTTTCCAGCAGACCTTCAAGCTAACACCCATGCACCCATACACACACACACACACACACACACACACACACACACACACAAAGAACCCGTGTCCTCCGTCTCAGCATGATCCACGGTTAGTTCTGAAAAGCCGTACCTGCGAATGCTATTCTACAGACGGAGACAATTAATCATCTGTCCATCACACCGGACGGATCTGTGCGTTCAGAGGACACGCTCGTTTCACCCCGGCTGTGGGCGGAAATACATCTAATCACAAACGTGATTCCGTTTTAATGGATTGCTCGTCCAAAATCGCTTCAGTGAACAAGCGCATCAGCCCTTCACTAAGAGTAGCACTTATCCTGAAGCGCGGCAGAAACTTTCCCACATGCTGACCTCGCCATATTTCAGCTCCGACAGGACGGCACACAGAATCTGACGCAACTCTGGATAATAGCACAGACCTGTACATTTATTTATTTATTTATTTATTTATTTCAATATAGGATGAATAGGAAATAAGGAAGAAGTCTTGAAGGAAAGATCCTGTAGAAATTACCGGAATGATTCTGATTGGTTTACATCAGCAGCTTTGAGAGTAGTTCCAAATGTGAGATGAAATAAAAAAAGGTATCATTGCTAATATGGTCAGGTGTTTGTTTAACATTTAAGGAAGGAGTCTCCTGTGTCAGCACTTTATAACCGTGCTGACACGGGAAAGTAGTCAGGTTATTCTTTACTTTCAAAAAAATTTAATGATTTATTCACAAATTAATTGTGTGTCATGAGGAAGAAAACATTTCTGGATATGCGGTTGTAGGAAAATAATCAACTTGGACCACCACGTGGTTGAATATTCTCCTATTACAGCCTGACTCCAGGTTTTATTCATGATCTCTGAGGTAGAAAGAGCAGGAGAAACTATCAAGAACAGAATTATTATAATACTGGACATGAACCATTTGTTTCATTCTAAACTGTAGGAAAAGTTTCATAAAACAGGGAATTCCTTTAATAAACAGAAGGAACCGGAGAACTCCATGTGTCGGACAACACCTCGGATAAGTGTTATTGCATCATACATTCAAAGAGCCAATCATTTTCCGGTATGCAAATAAAAAAAATCGGTATGAATTCTTTAAGCAAACTGGTGGAAACGGTTTTAAGTGTTAAGCCACTGTGGGAAAAGAAAGAATAAATCTGCCGTACACCGACGCTCAGAAGTTTTTGAACCTCCCGAGTTTCTTGTGTTTTATTACAGTTTATTATTTAATTACATTTATACTATTATTAATCACAGACAAAACACAGAACAGCAATTAAATAAGGAATGCTAAATCTGTGAGGAACTCATTAACCGCTCGCTCTCGGATCCTAATGGGACTCCAGATGAGTGCTTTATTAAAGGAAGGAGTACTTGGAGAGTAAACACGATAAGCCTATAGATAAAAGACTCGTACAGAGCCATAGACTTACAGACTTAAACCCCGTCTAAGTATATATTTAGTACCAATACACTTGGTATTAAAATGTGTCTTGGGCGATCTGATCACAACTGGACAGCGCTAAATACAAGTGTAAACGGCCTCCAAGACGCATTCGCTCGAACCGCTTGCCGAGGAGAGAAATTCAACGTAACTTTAATGTTCACATTCACAATGTGACATGGTTGTGAGCATTCCAGAAAAAGAATCATATCACGATGGAACCAATATCAATGAGCCGGTGCTTATTCGTTTAAAAAAATGAAATAAATGAAAATGTGGGTGCATCCTTATACTGAGACGTAGGCAGGGGGAGTGTCATTGCTCGATTCAGTCTATAAACCCTTTCTATCTTCACCACATCACAAAATAAGCTATAGAGCACGCACCAACCGGTTTCCTTGCCGAACTCCTCTTCTATTTATTCCAGGCTTTGTCTTTAAAGTCGTTATCTTTATTATTTTTGTCAAACAGCGCAGTTTTTTGAGACACAAAATGAACGAGACTCGGCCATGCCTGCAGCAGAGTGATGACGTTTCCACAACCTGTGCCCTGATTGGTTGATTGCATTCCTACAGAATGTCTGACTGAAAAACTGACCCTGTTGTGAAAAAAATTTATGTCGTGATGTGAAAGTGTTAGCCATAATATATATATATATATATATATACTACCAGTCAAAAGTTTGGACACGCCTTCTCTTTCGTAGGTTTTTCTTTTTTGTTTGTTTTCTACATTGTAAAACATTTTATGGTTGAAATGAAACAATTAAATGCAAAGTTCTAAAGTTTTAAAATGCTAAAACTTTTTCACGAATCTCATTTCAGTTCACACTGCCAAGTCAAAATATCTTCAATATAATTACATAAATTTAGAGTGTTATAAGATTACAGTAAGCCAAACACCTAATTATTAAACAAATATCTAGACATAAGTATTAATTTATTTACTTAGTGTAAAGTAATCTTGGCCTACATTTGGCAGAAATTTTAATCTGAAGCAAGGAAAAAAAGCAAGATTATCCCCTGATACAATAATAAAAGTAAATAATAAGAAATACTAGACGCATTTGCTCATACTCGCAACTTGTGAGTGTGAAAGCAAAACATGAAGAACCATAAAACTGATATTCTAGGGTCTGTTTGAATAAACTTTATTATTAAATATTTTAATCACAATGCCTGTAATAAATGTATGATTTATGCAGCAATAGGTTTTTGGCTGGCAGTAATAATTTCTGTCTGCTAAGGATTGAGATTGTAATTTTTTTTTTGCTGTTTGTGTGGAAACTCCAGAGAGGAAGGAGAATTTATCAGGTATTTGCTGCCCCCTGTTGAAATAACTGCTCGAATCATCACATATGTGCTTATAATAACATATCAATGCATAATATACATTATATCATGAGGGGTATCCACATCTGTGTGTGTGTGTGTGTGTGTGTGTGTGTGTGTGTGTGTGTGTGTGTGTGTGTGTGTGTGTGTGTGTGT
>JAQQZR010000008.1:2846454-2858330 GCA_030068235.1 Notoglanidium macrostoma
CTCTTCCCTACACAGTCCTCCACAGTCCTCTTCCCTACACAGTCCTCCACCGTCCTCTTCCCTACACAGTCCTCCACAGTCCTCTTCCCTACACAGTCCTCCACAGTCCTCTTCCCTACACAGTCATCCTGTTGGTGGATCTTAGACGAGCGATGCTACGATTTTAGTCAGAATTTTCACTAAGTTGGTGAGCGTGTCAGAATATGCCTTCTAAAACCAAAGAATTAATTTACAAAATTAACAGCAAAATCTGGCCAAAAATCATACAGTTCTTTGGTCCCAGCTCCAAAAAAATGCAGGCTGAGCTGGTCAAACTGATGTTTCTAATGCTACATGGTAGGCAGGTTGTTTAGTAAAAAAGCAAAACAGTAAGGCAATTTGATCAAGTTAGTCAGTAATCAGGAAGCTGGGAAAGAAATTAACAGCTAGCAAAGATGGTCTACCAGTTTGGTGAGATCAGCCAGTGTTTTGGTAGCTAAACCGAGCTAGATTCTCTCGGAGGCTTTACTAAACCATGTTGTAGTTATTATCAAACACTCATTTTTAAGAGTGTATCTTCCTCATGTATCCTAATCCAAGGATGTAGCAGAGGATAAACTCAGAAAAATTATGTTAGTGTCAAGTTTCCCACCCTTATCTTGTAGAATATAAAAAAGCTAAGTTTATATGTTTAGCCAAACACAGCTGTAGACTGTTTTGTTCTCGTCTGTTCTGTTATGTTCTTTTCTAAACTTCACCTCCTCTCACAAGATATACACACACGTCATATTCCAGGACAGATATGTCAAGATTCATCGCACTAATTCTAGGCCTGGATGAAGTCCAAATACATGATGGCAGGCAGCCAGTCAGGACAGAGAAAGGCTGCGTTCACACTGCCATGCTGAAGTGTCTCAAATCTTATTCTTGACACAGATCTGAGCTTTTCAGGGCCGTATGGACACGCAACGCAAACCTTGTCTTCTCAAATCAGATTTGAGTCACTTGCATATGTGGTCCTATGCGACCTGAATGTGGCTCATGTGGCTTTTTGCCTACACGCATGTGCTGAGCGATGACATCGTCAGCCAGCACAGTGTTCTGACGATTTGTGCTACTTACAGTATATAATATGTGCTATTCATATGTTAATCAGTGGACTGTCTCTACTTATACATTCTCTGACGCTACATTAAACAATTAGCAGTTCCACTATTATTTTTTTCACCAGAAAGAAAAGGCTACAGTCGTCCCTCTTGCTTTCTTCCAAAGTTCGCCAACTCCTGGGCTCAACCTAAGCGAACTCGGTGAAGAACGACACTATCCAGGACCTGAAACCTTTCCTCTGGTAGCCTGTTTACGAATGTAGCGGGCTGTTCATGCCCATAACTCATATTTACATTTACTCCCGAAGCATGTGGCAATGTGCAGCGTGTTTTAGCTTAGGGCTTTCCTCTCAACAAAGAAATCTGGTTTTTATCACTGAGGCTCTACACCACAGCAACGGTCTCTGAGTAAATGAGTAGCTGTTTCAGCACATCTAGTGATCTATTAACGCAACTTTTAACACACAGCTGATTTTATTTAGTGTGTTGCTAGTTAACTTTTACCAGAACTAGATGACTAATTTACAAGAAGTAGAAATATGAACTCACTCTTCCTAGAAACTGTCTGTGCAGTAAAAAAAATCCATATCCTTATCCGATCTAAATTACACAAACATCCTGACCTTTGAAATCTAAGCATGAAGTGTAAGATATTAATTACTCTGTGGGCGTATGCAGACCCCTGGGAGCAGTCAGCTGTGGCAGCTGCTCTTTAGTGCCACCACAAGCCTCCAGTTAGGTTTATATTCCTGCTTGTAACACCAATGTTCATTCTTTAATATAATATAGTTGTATCTTTGACCAACTTTGTAGGCATTGCAACAAAGAACATGTGTGAGACGGCCTGAGAAACATGTCAAAGGCACTAAAACCGGCCCGAGAAATGTTCCATGACTCAGTCGGACGTGACGGGCTAAGCGTGAGCCGATGCCCTTGATGTCATATCAGGCTAGCGCGCTGTGTTTTGACAGCTGTGTGTTACAGGCTCTCTCACTTGTTGTGCTTAACGGTGTGGTCAGGACTCCTGGGAAGAGGGGGGTGTTGCCCAGACCTGGAGTTCACACACACACACACACACACACACACACAAAGAAAGAGACAGAGAAAAAAATTACGGTTTTTGTGTCACGCTGAGGTGCTAGAAGTCCAACATTTCTCACTCAAGTAAAAAAAAAGTTCAAATATCTGTTTATAAATGTTTTCTAGTAAAAGCTGACATGAATACGAAGGAACGTAAAGGTACAAGCAAAAAAAAAAAAGAAATCAGAAATGGGAGGTTTGTGTATTAAACCACACCGTGATTTTGGTTGCAAATTTCACCAAGAAACCAAGCTGGCTGACTGCAGCTAATAGCTCTGACAATCTTTTTAAAAAAAACTAGCTTGCATGCTAGTAGCTAGCTGTCACGATATAAACTAGCTACATAAATACAAACCATAGCTAATGACAGAAGGATGCTGTGGTGGGGGGAGGGGGGTGTTTTGTAAGAATGTAAAAATTCTTGAGCTTACAAGAGCTTGTTGAGGTTTGTTGTTGTTTCCTTGTTTTTTTTTCTCTGTTATCCCTAACCCTTTTCTGGTGAAGTATATTGTTCGTATTTTCTTAAAGGCGGGCCGCAGATCATTATTGCTGAAAAATATGTTTTGGAGGGAATTTATTTTCCTAGAAATAGTGCGATCTTGCTTCAGACGTTACAGTTTCAAGTGGAGCGCAAAGCAGCACTCATAATTGTGCCATCCGTGTGCAGCGACTACGCCAGCAGCTATGGGAATTAAAATCCTAGTACAGGAACTAAAGTTTAAGAAAACTTTTCAAAGGTGAACGAATATTGGCGCAACACAGCCTTCTGATTCGCCGTCGATTCACCATTTTCGACCCCTTCATATGGCCCTAAGGGTGACACCCAAAAACTGCGCTTTATTGTTATTTCAGCCAAAGCAGTGGTCAGAATGAGGCAAATTAATCTCTCCCGTTGGACATGTCATTGAATTCACTGAATGGGAAAGGACATGGACTATGATAGACACATTTGTGATGACGTTACGTAAATGAATGTTAATGTCTGAACTTACGAACCTTGGTTTTGTGAACCAATAGCGGTTTAGAGTGATTTCTAGTTAATGTACCGCAGGGCAGAATAGCTGTTTATCATTTATCATGCCTCATCCTACCCCGTGTAGTGAAATTGTTGTTTTTCTCTCTCTGTGTGCATCTTCCAACGCAGAAAAATACATCTGATATCATTTAAATCAAACACTATATTCGGTTAAATACGGTTATTTAAAAAGATCTCACCGCGCTGTTCTTCAGAGCGTTTGGGAGGTGTGGCTTCACTCGGGACGAGTGCCTGCAGCTGACCAAACATCATAACCGTGCAGACTGCGAGAGAGGAGACACGGGGTTACAGACACACACCGACATACGCTCTGAATCAAGTTATAATGCAATAATGCAATCCACTAGGGACCCATTCTGATCTCAGAGAACCGTTCAGGTTTCAGAGAGAGAAGCAAAGAACCTGTAATGATTTTACAACTCAAACAATTCTAACGTTGAAAAAACAAAACTATATATATATATAAAATGTAAGCTTGTTTATGTTGTGCTCCTGTCATATCCGCTACTTTTGTTTTACATCCAGTGAATCATGGCGGATACAAACGTCTGCTCTCGAAGCTGAGGTGGTGCCCAAAAACATGGATCTCTCATCCTGATGTCTTTTGGAATTCGTGGATGCTTACACACACATTTTCTCCCTCACACAGAGGAAAGGAGGAGAAGTGAGATAACCGGTGATGGCAGGACTGCATCCTCTCTTTGTCCTGTTCGACTGGCACGTTTCCTGATCTGTCTATTTTAGAGTTTCTCCAATATGAAATGTATGCAAGATCTGGATCTGAAGGAGAAAAAAACGATATGTGCCTGACCACCTGTATGCTGCACAACTTGCACGAGTTATATATAAATATCGAAATAATTATTATTTTAGCAGCCCTGGTCTTTAGCACCAGGATATGAACCTGCACGCAAAGGAAATAGGAAAGTAGGCCAAAGGAAAAAGTACTAAACTGTACTGTACTATCAGTGAGACAGCCTTTGTACCTTTAGTATGTCTTTTAACGTGGCAGTGTACAATTAATTGAAAAATATGACCTCCCAAGCCAGGTCTGGCCCATTAAAGTTTATAATCCGGTATACTAATCGAATTTATAATCCATTTTATAAGTTAAAGTCGCCTTGTGACCTATAAATGAATTGAAAAGAAAAGAACTATGCTCTGTTACTCCACTAGGGGGAAATATAGAGCGATAACGTCAGGACCATCGATTTAGCTATCAAGCAAATCATGCTACTGACGCAATTCTTTATTAGCACACAAAAAATTGACGCTGTAATCAGAACTCTTTTGCAAAAGAACAATTGAATGTGTGAATACTTATGCAATCACAGCTTTGATATTTCGGCTAAATCTCGATAAATGAACACATTTCAGAAGAGGTGATAATGTCTGTGTGTGATGTTCTGCTAAACGTTAGTTTGGTACCTTTATTTCTGAGTGCGTTATTACAGTCTCTAGATTTACAGTATAAACTCAACCCATAGCTCGAGTTCAGAGAATTTGTATCTGGTGATATAAAAATATCAGAAACCTGGAGGCGGTGCATTGATAGTACTTACCCCAAAAAGAGGGGCTCCATGTTGGCCTTAATCGAGGTGAGGACACTTGAGGCGACATGGTCCTTTAGTCCAATGCGAGCTCTGTGTGTGTCTCAGTGAACACTGATCACATGTAGGAACCTTTATGCAGGAAGACTCGACTAAAACAACAGGATGTGCTCATTTCCTTAAAGGGGTGGTGGACTCACACAATGGGACAGAAGCCACAGATAGGGCGGGCTGCTGTTGTGTAGACCACCTCTCCCTCGTTCTCACTCTCTCACTCTCTCTCTCTCATATTCTGTCTCTGTCACTCTTTCATTGTTTGTCTCCTTTTTTTTTTTTGTTTCTCTCGGATCTCCTCCAAAGCCAACACTGGCCGCTCCAATGGAACCAATTTCAGTAACCTCAAACCCACATTGATGTGACTGGCTTATTTTGACTAGGATGTCACAGCATTAAGGTCAGCACCTGCTTCACAAACAGTCCAGCAAAGGTTCAATGAAAGGACAAAATAGTTCCGAAGGTATGCGAAATAACACTGCTCGGCTGCTTTCGAGGCTGCTGTGGTTTTAGAGGTTAAGAAAAGCGATGTGAAATGTTCATCAAGAGAAAAAAGTCCTGCAGGAACATTCTGAACCTGATGATCTTGACAGTGGGAAGAGCTTAATTTTACAGCTTGACTGTGTCTCTCTAAATATTGGCACTGTAGAAGTTGTTCCTCTTATTTTCATCCAAAATCTTTTTGAAGGACTAAACGTTTATTTTAACGATATTACGTGTGGGAACTTTCTTTTTTATTTTCCATCGTACCAAGCCATTCTTTCACAACTTTTTAACCGATTTGGTTAGAAACCAAAAAAACCTTGTGACCTATAAAGGAAACGTGGATGCAAAATACAGCCCATGCTTCTGAGTAAAAGAAAAGAAAAGCATTCATCGGATCATCAGGAGAACAGAAGTTCAAATCTTGATGATGTCACAGCCATCCTTGGCTGGGAACCAAGACAGCAACATTGGCTGAGCTCTCTGGGTGGAAGGGATGGCTTTATTCTCTCTCTCTCCCCTGTTAATTACAGTGACGCGATCAATTGCGAGCGTCGGTGAGCTCGTGTATGCAGAAGAGGGCGGGTAGCACTTTTCTCCAAGCGTGTTACACTGTAAAGTGATGAAAAGATGTAGCTGATATTCATATTTGCTTCATATGTCTTGGAGGGAGTGTGTTAGCCTTCACCATCTCATTTATATCTGTCGTATATCAGCAGAGAAATGGGAAATAAATAAATAAATACAGTCAAAGTCGAGCAGAAAAAATAGCAAACAAATCTAAACACAGGAACCGGTAGTGTCATACAAGGAAGTGGGTTTTAAGCACATTCTTGCTTATGGAGGAACAGGTAGGTGCAGGTGTAGAAAAAGCAGGGCCAACGATTAGAAGGGAAGAGTTATGATGAATCTGAGGCAAACAGCAAATGACAATTGATGTACGCCAACTTATGAAAAGACGTTCTAAAGCATTTTCTAACCAATACGACAGAATTCCTAACTCGGTTTATATGCAAGGTTGGTGGTCATAGCAGTTGTTTCTTTTCTTATGCCTTCCATA
Organism: Notoglanidium macrostoma; assembly: GCA_030068235.1. NCBI lineage: Eukaryota > Metazoa > Chordata > Actinopteri > Siluriformes > Auchenoglanididae > Notoglanidium > Notoglanidium macrostoma. The sequence continues at coordinate 2,852,803 of JAQQZR010000008.1, forward strand.
AGATAAAACCCAACAACATTCAAACTCTTCCAACTTTTGCACAAGACCAAGTTCTTTTGTTGTCACTTCACCATAATTGAACTTTTTTCTTTATCTCTCTAAGAAAGCCCATGTATTAATACAAACATTGAAAGTAATTTAACAGGATTTAGTTACAAATTCCTTATACAGAAAATCTAGAGCGAGGCTGTGATCGAGTCTCCTCAGCAATAATCTGCCTTCACAACATTAGACATTTGTGTGAAACCGTATGGTTCTTTCTGGTTCTAATGCCTCTTGCTTGCTTGATTTTATGCTATGAGCATCAACTTATAAATCCAACAATGATTTCACCTCTGAGGTTATCTGAAATCTCATTCTCATGTCATATTGCACACAGAGTAAGTAACTAACATTGGATATTATTAATATAGCATTGCCCACAGTATCTGAAACAACAAAAACCCTCTCGGAAATGTTCATTATCATGTGATACATCACGATATCCTTATCCATCACTCAACTATCGCAATAATCAGATCAGTGAGAAGTAGAAAGATCACTTTTTAACAACCCTTAAAGCAGAAATCCAGATCTCTCTCCAAATGGTTAATCATAGAAGACATGAGAGCTGGCTTTGCTCGCAGTTTCAATGTTGAAAGACAGCAATTGAACCCAGAACCATAAGGCAGATGTTGGGAAAAGCAAAATCAACAATTTTGATTATGTTGCAGCAAAAACAAAAACCCAGTGGTATATGATACAGGCACTCAAGGACAAATGGCCGGAGATGCGGGGAATAAAAAGTAAAACAACTGTCACTGAAAATACCAACAACTTCCTCAGAGCAGAAATGAGGAACTGTTTACAGAGGGCAAGATGCATTTACGCTGAAAAACAGGAACGCCACGGTGGAGTTTAGCAAGAACAAAAAGTCCTGAAAGACGTTTCTATGGACAGTAAAACCAACAAAGAAGAAAAGACATTAAATTGAGGCAATTTGACATGTATTAATTTTACAGATTTTTTATCCAATTGCGGCACAGAGCTGAGCAATCAAGGGTTAAATGATTGCTTTATCAACTGTTTCTGCAACACATGGCATGGCATGTTACTTTAAATGAGAGCACTGTGCTGTGCTGAATAAAGAAGCAAATGGCTTACGTAAAATCGAAGTCTAAGACCAGTTGTTGAATTTTGCCATGGTAGATCTATGTGAAACACATACAGTTGAAGGTATTTGTACATTAAGCTATCTATCTAGAAATGGATAACTGGTCTTTTAAAAGGGCCGGCTCATTCTGGGCTTCTGGGAATCCAGGCTTTAGAGCCTTTAAGATATGGGCTTGAAGATTTGCGGTTATGATTACCTACCAGGGCAGTGCAATGGATAGAACTGCCACCTCACAGCTCCAGGGTCCACAGCTCCATCTTGAGCTTGGTTTAATGTATGTGTGTAGTTTCAGATGTTCTCTGGGTTCTCCAGTTTCCTCCCACTTCCCAAAGGTATGCTGGTTAATAGACTGACTACACTAAATTGCAATTTTCCCAGGACAGACTACAAATCCAGTATTACCAGGGAACTGAAGATAAATGAATGGATGAAAGATTGGTTTTCCAAATTAGTGTGTGGGTTTGATGCATGGAAACCTTTGGAAAAGTTCAAGCATCAGTGCCAAGGATTCTTCCCTTCCCATTGCAGTTCCCAAGGCAACAAGCACTGTGTGTTCAAGTTTGCGTTGGTTTCTGTTTTGTTCCTGTCTCCACCCACGATTTCGTCATTTGCTTATTACCTGATTGCGTGCACCTGTTTCGTATTAGTTCCTGATTAGGTTGCCTCTTGTGTCTTAGGTTCATTGTGAAGTCTTGTTATTGTTATTGTTATTGTGCGTTAATGAGCCTTGGTTCCCTTTGTTCTCATTATCTGTATTTCTAGCTACTTCTAGTATACCGTGTTTTCTTGATCCTGAATACTGATTAGGGACATTCCTGTGATGGCCTGCCTCGCCGTGATCTGATATATGCAATGGCTCATGATAATAATTACTGGATTTACTTCAACAAAGTACATGATGTTATGCAATCGCATCCTGCCTCAACTCATACATACAAACATCTTATTTCTTTGTTACAGACGCTACCTGGTAGAACAGTGGTTTTAGCTTTGGGTAGCTTTAAAATTCTTGTGTTGTCTTGTGTGTTTTTCATACCATACTACCTCCCCAAGGTTTTTAGACTGATTAGTCCCTGACCTTGTGAAATAAAAGAAGGATGTATTTATTGATGGAGACTCTAATACACTTCCGTAAATCACTCTGGATAATGCCACGAATGTGAATGTGGTCGTCAATTCATCATTTTCTGTACTTCAACTTCTCAGAACTTGGAAATGTGTTGAAATTTGTAGTAATAAATTGATCTACAGATGTAGTGGATAGAGATTGGTTTTTTTTTTTAAAAAAAACACTTGAGTGCTCCTTTAAGGAATTCACAGAATTTGAACTTACAGCATTTTGGCTACTATTGCATAACTTGGACTGGAATATCTACAAAAACATGGCTTGAAAAATAGTACAGAACTAAAGAAACAGATTGTAATTCTACACTGGAGAAAACAAAGTGAGATTCAGGATGGTGTCTCAACTCATTGTTCTGTGTTTTCAATGGCTCGACACACACTTAAGTACAATGTTATGAAATAATCCTGAGAGCGAGAGAGTTTACTCCAACCTAATGGGACCATGCTGGGGGTTCTGGATGGAGAACGCCAAATTTGTTTCAAAATGAAAGACAGACAGATGACAAATCTTCACCCCCCTTTGAGGAACATGTTATTGACGCATGTTCAGTGCGAGGCCTGCCACTGACGCATATACAGTGCAGGTCTGACCACTGGCACACATTCGCAGCACGGTGCTGATGGTGCAAGAAGAAGCAAAAGTCATTTCCCCAGGGCAAAGCCTCGAATAAAAGCCACACACACACTGATACATACATCATCAAGCAATTCCCTTTGCTCTCACTCTACTGGGCTCAGGCCCTGCATATTGATGTCAGCCAAATGATTTCCACATTTCATCCAGGATGCTTTTTTTTTTCCCGAGCGCTGCTTTGTTTCTGGATATGATGGTGGATTGAGTTACAGAGACCAAAGCGTGAGGTTTAATGCCATTTGCGAACAAGATAATGTGTCAGGGTTTTAGTTCTGTTACCGAGTACAGATGGTGGTGTATGGTAGATTATAGACATAATGATTATGGTTTTGATTCTGGCTGAAATGCATGTGTAGTGCTCTGAATATGTGTTGGGTCTTTTTTTTTGTTTTGTTTTTTTAAGTCTAAAGATGCTGATATCACAAGCCTGAGCAGGGAAATCTCTGCTTAGCCCTGACAGATTATGCTCCAACCCAGCAGCCAAAGCCGACATTACTAGGTTTACATTACGCAAAATGCCAAACATCTGACAGATAAGCTTATGCCTTATCTTCCTGATTACACTTGCTCTTGTTGTAAAATCCAGGATAAACTTGACATAAATCAGAGAGCAGCCTTTGAGATTCATTAACTGTTCAAACCTCCATCCATCATCAAGTACCATCCTTTGCATCCCCCCACAAGGACCCTGAAACACCTGCATGCATCGAATTAACCAAGATTTCCACACAAACCTCCCGAGGTCTAATCCACAATTCCCAAAAATTGCATAATGTTAGGTCCACACAAAGATCTACTCCACTCCAAAATAAATATCTGCACTACAGATCTGCAAATAAATACTCAGAGGAGCCAATTTATTAAATCTCCTATTTATACAGCGAGGCAGTTGTGATTAAATCGTTTTCCCATCGGTCAAACCCACACACATTTGGACCTCCTTCTGAAAGCTACAGAAAATAGAAACATGATGTTGTTTATGCAGCGCGTATGGACGGTCGGAATGATGGGAAACCATTGGGAATGGTTCCAGGAGACGTTTAGAGGCATATTTGGAATATGGAAAGAGGAGCAAATACAGTGGATATAAAAAGTCTTCACACCCCCCCCTGTTAAAATGGCGGATTTTTGAGAAGTAAAAACAATGAAACTAAAATAAATCATGTCAGAACTTTTTTCACCCTCAATGTGGAATTACAACACAAAAATGAAGTGAAGAACACTCACATTTTAGGGGAAAATAGAAAAGTTATAATAACCTGGTGCATAAGTGTGCACACCCTTTTATAATTAGGGATGTGACTGTGATCATAATGAACCAATCAGATTCAAACTCATGTTCAAAAGTAATTATCATACAGCTGTCATCGATGGAATTATTCTGATTACCCACAAATAAAGATCAGCTGTTTCTGCAGGCTTTTCTTTGCATCTTCTTGGTTTCATCCGATTGCTGAAGTCGTGGTCATCTAAGAGCTCAGAAAGCCTGTATGCTATCTCATTTGTTGAAAGGTAACAAAAAGGCATGATGTAATAAAATCAAAAGGTGCTCCAACAAAGTATCAGTGTAGGGGTGTGCATACTTTAGGCACAGGTTGTTTCTCTAAAATTGTTTTTCACGTTCACATTGTAATTTCACATTGAGGGTGGAAAAAGTTCTGCCATGACATCTGACATCAGCCATTTTAACAGGAGGTGTAGATTCGTTTATCCACTATTTCTGGTGCTGATAAATCAATCTTGGAATAAAAGCCAAGAGTCTTCTCTGTATTGCTTCTACATTTATATGTATTAATTTGCTTTGAGGTTGAAAGTTCTTGCCCAAGGGACAAACAGTTGCTCTTCTGGGATTTGAACTCACAACTTTCCAGTTGAGCTGCCACTTGTATGGGGCAAGAACTGAACACCAATAAAGGTCAAGAGCTTTGCCTTTATTTTTACCTTATATTTTTGATGCTTTAATCCAAGTGATTTGTAACTGAGACAAGATACAACTGAGCGGTTGGGTTAAGGGTCTTGTTCAAGGGCAGGTTGGTCAATCAGTAGCCACGTGCAGCACAGGAAGTGAAAGTACACCTAGATAGACATAGTACACCCTTGACATAGACATATCCTGGTGTTTGGACTTGATTCTACTGTCTTTTGAAAGATTTGAGTAGCAGCTTAGAGCAGCTTAGATTGGATTTGGCTTGAATGTGAAGGATGAAATAATCTATTAAAATTAAACCCTGGTGTGTTTTGCCCTCTTCAGTCAGATGAGAACACAGCAATTACTTGGGGGCAGACCAAATCAACTAGCCCAAGAGCGTCTAAAAGTGGTTCTAAGGAAACGCAAAAGTTTTCCAACTTTGAATCGACTTGAATACAGTAAGTGAACCAAAAAGTGCCATGTGTATTGGGTCGGAGCTTTTTCGACCTGAACCAAAGGACGGTACAGCTGCAAAAATGCCAAGTTTGCCTGGTAAACTGCACAGAGAAAATCTGGATGTGATACTCATAAGGTTTTAATTATCAAATCTAATCCATGACTTTTGTGAATACTGTCTGCACTTGGTAAACGTTTAGAGATTTGCAAGTATATTTTCAGCCAACTTTTTTTTTGGTCTGTTTGATCGT
>JAQQZR010000008.1:2875336-2885684 GCA_030068235.1 Notoglanidium macrostoma
ATTCAGGTATTAGTGAGTTTATTTGTGTCAGATTTTTTTATTTGTGTATCGGGGAGTTTATTTGTGTATCGGGGAGTCTATTTGTGTGTCGGGGAGTCTATTTGTGTGTCGGGGAGGTTATTTGTGTGTCGGGGAGTCTATTTGTGTGTCGGGGAGGTTATTTGTGTGTCGGGGAGATTATTTGTGTGTCGGGGAGTCTATTTGTGTGTCGGGGAGATTATTTGTGTGTCGGGGAGGTTATTTGTGTGTCGGGGAGGTTATTTGTGTGTCGGGGAGATTATTTGTGTGTCAGGGAGGTTATTTGTGTGTCAGGGAGATTATTTGTGTGTCAGGGAGATTATTTGTGTGTCAGGGAGGTTATTTGTGTGTCAGGGAGATTATTTGTGTGTCAGGGAGGTTATTTGTGTATCAGGGAGGTTATTTGTGTGTCAGGGAGGTTATTTGTGTGTCAGGGAGATTATTTGTGTGTCAGGGAGGTTATTTGTGTATCAAGACTTCTATGTGTATATCAGGTAGTTGTGTGTGGGGAATTTTCTTCAACCCAATGTATCTAATTCAAATATTTGCTATGGAGTAAACATAAGATTGTAAAATCTAATAGCTGTGGAACATAATTATAATAGCCTCAAACAGCTTCCCTCAGTGATTATTTAACAATCGTTTTTGTCTATTAACCTTTTTTGCTTCTTTGCTTTTCTGTGATTTAAATTTACTCAAAACCAAATCAATTCCCTTACATCATGTGTAAAGATCGTGTATTAATGTGTGTGTGTTTGTGTACAGCATTCCACGCCTCCCCTAACGTATATAAGAGGAAGACTAAGGAGATCCGTAAGGAGACGGAGCCGTGTGGGTTAGACTGCTTCCTGCTGCAGGTTAAAACAAATCAGCATTCAGCAACCTTCCCCAAACTCCACCCACATCATCAATGACTTGCCCTCTCTCTCTCTCTCTCTCTCTCTCTCTCTCTCTCTCTGAACACATGTAGAAAGGAGCGAAAGAGTTTGCAGATCAGTACATGCTGAGGTCCCGGAGGTCCCGTCGACGCCGGCGCCAGCCGCGCCCCTCCAGCTCAACAGGCCCCGCCTCCTCAGGTTCAGCCGAGAAGAGGAAAGATGGAGAGAGTGACCATGAGACCACAAGTTCCTCTGGTACACACACACACTCTCTGTCTCATTATAGACATATGAAAAACACAGTGATGAACACACACATACACACACACGCCTTCCATGCAGAAGCTTGGCAACTGTTAAGAAGCAGCATCTGTCTAGACAGATGAAAACATCTGGAGTGTCTAATGGGAAAAAAAAAAACCTAGCAAAACATAACCCTGCTCTGTTTTTTTTACTGAAGTGAGAGAGAATTAATTTCACATCTGTGTAATTTATTGCATAAACAGAATCCTAAGTCTTGAGAAACCTGTTCAAATCCGCCACTATTCAGGTTTTTGTTTCAGCTTCATTGATTTTCAAATGAATTCTCTGTTGACGAATATTTTGTTAACAGGTAGCTTAAAGAACTAAAACACCAGCAAGTAAAAATCCACACTTAAGTTCTCTGGCAGCTGTGTATTAATGCTGTGTGTATTGTGTGTGTGTGCGCGTGTGTGTGTGTGTTAGAGAGTAACTCTCGGTGTCCCACCCCCACTAAGCTGAGGCAGGGTGAGGAGCTGATGGAGGAAAGCGAGTCTCCTCTGCAGTGGAGCGGCGCAGACGAGTCGCTCTTCAGAGTTCTGCACGGGACGTACTACAACAACTTCTGCTCCATCGCACGCCTGCTAGGCACCAAGACCTGCAAGCAGGTACACACGCAACACACACACACACACACACACACACACAGTGTACATGTCAGATTTTATTGGGAAAACCTAAGCTTTTGTTGGGGAATTTTCCCCAACCTAAGCTTTTGTTTGGGAATTTTCCCCAACCTAAGCTTTTGTTTGGGAATTTTCCCCAACCTAAGCTTTTGTTTGTGAATTTTCCCCAACCTAAGCTTTTGTTTGGGAATTTTCCCCAACCTAAGCTTTTGTTTTGGACTTTCCCCCAACTTTAACAAGATTTTTTGGGATGTGAATTTAGCTTGTATTTGGGAACTTTCTTTAAACTTAGAAACTTGGCTCATGTTTGGGAATTTTCTTTAACCTTAGCTTAATTTGGGAATTTTCTGGGGCAAAATATTGTGTGGTGTCCCATTCAGGGTGTATTCCAGCCTCACACAGAGTGTTCCTGGGATAAGCTCCAGATTCTCACTGAAGATGAATCAACAAATGAATTCGCTTTTCTTCGTGAATTTACTCCAGCCATAGCCTTCGTCTGGGAATTTTCTCTAGAGATGTTTTAAGACTTTTCTGCCAGGTTGGTGAGGTTTTGTTAGGGAATGTTCTCAGTAAGATTCAGTTTTCTCCAACCTTAATTTTGGTTCGTCCTAAGCGTAGCTTTTGTTCTTGGAAGGACTGGAATCAAATATAGGGTGTATTTGGAATGTTCAGGATAGACTCGATCCTGCCAGGCTAAAGTGGTTACTGCAGATGAAGAAATTAATGACTTGGCCTCCATCATTCGCTTTTGCTTTTAGGAAGTATTTCTAATGTTTGCTAGCTTTTGTTTGAGAACTTTTCCTGTCAGGGACAGACTGGTGTCCCATCCAGGGTGACCCTCTGGATCAGCCATGATGCTGACAAGGATAAAACACTTACTGAAGATGAATCAATGAAGGAATTAGCTTTTGTTTGGGGAATTTCCTCAAACATTAGCTAGCTTTATGTTGGTGACTTTCATCACTCTTATTCATATTTGTGTTTGCATGTGTGTGTGTGTGTGTGTGTGTGTGTGTGTGTCTCAGGTGTATGAGTTTGCCGTGAAAGAGGTCCTAATTCATCGAGTTCCTCTGGAAGATGGAGGCATCTCACCCCAAAAGAAGAAACGAAAACACCGGTAGGACAGAAAACTATTATCGTTTATTAGTTTTAACAGATATTATTGTATTTATTGGATATTTGTTGTCAGTAGATCACGAGTTTAAACCTCAAAGATGCCACCTCCGTCTGTGGTTGGGTAAAACTCACTTTCAACAATTCAGATTCAATTCTTATTCAAACTATCCAGAGCACCTGTAAAGAGGAAAGAGGAAACAACTCTTTTTTTAAAGCGTGTCGGTACAGCGTAGCCTAGTGGCAGCTAGCGTATAGACGGTGTCTCATCTGCATAGCAAACGTATCATAGTGAGGATGTATATATTATACCATTTGGTTGCAATGACAGCTGATATTATTGACATCTTTAATGTTTGTGTTGTGTATCCATTGGTTTGAAAGATTGTACATATTGCATCACTGCGCATCTTATAGTCTGTATGGCACAATTCATATATTTTCAAGTATTTATATTTGACATCATATGAGGCACCAGAACACATCCTGATCACGTCTCTCTGTCACTCAGGTTATGGGCCAAGATCCAGTTAAAAAAAGGTGAGCTCTTGCTGTTTAAGATAGCAAATCAATCATATACTAATAAGCATTAAGGAATCATGGTCAGTTATGGTCATGTTTTGTTCACCATTTGTTTTTGGTTTCGTAGATAATTCATCCAATCAGGTGTACAACTACCAGCCGTGTGACCACCCCGAGCATCCGTGCGACAGCTCATGTCCCTGTGTGATGACCCAGAACTTCTGCGAGAAATTTTGCCAGTGTGATCAAGAGTGTGAGTGCACACACACACACACACACACACACATTTGTGTCAAAGAGCCTTTTATTCCTGTGGAATGAGGAAATGTTCTCATGAGGACAGGTGAGACGAGGACAGGTAGACTCATTTAACGCGCTTTTTGCCTTTTCTTCATTTTTTCCCCGTCTAGCTATTCTCACGTCATAAAGATAGATTTTTTTTTTTTTTCCCCTTTATCTAGTTTATTTACTATGAAAACATAGACTTTATTCATGTAAAGTGCTCATGACGCAGTTTAAGGGATTTAAGAGAAGGCAGGTGCGGTTCAGTGTTTAATAAGAACAATCAGGCAGAGGGACAAAATCCAAGACACACGGGGAGCTAGCCTACTGCTTCGCAAACTTACTTACAGACTGACTGAGAGTCCTTATATAGAAGTCCTGAGTGTGTGTGTGTGTGTGCGCGTGTGTTAATTGGATGCACCTGCATCAGAGTGTGTCTGCTTTGATGTCATCGTTGATGCCGCAAGTGTTCTTGGGGATTGGATTTTTCTGTGCAGGAAGCATGACAACTTTCCCCTGTTCCCAAGCCGTGAGTAGATATATTCAGACGGTATGATTCTAATAAGCTCCCCTCGTGACATAGCAAGGGGAACGGCTTGTCTGAAGCACACACTTTCTGAATTATTCAGCCCAAAAGAAACCGACTGGCTCGTCTTATTTCAGAGTGTGCGAGTTGGTAGTGTATGCGCAGTATATGTGCAGCACTGAAAAAGTGAGTTTTCCGTCGTTCAGTTCACGTTTTGTCCACATGATGAGAAGCCATGTTGTCAGATCTGCGAGCTAAAACGAATTATTCCTTTTGGGGTTTTGCGTATAACATTATCTCCACATTTCTCCAGAAGTTTCGTGTTCCGATATTAACGCATTTCATGGCACAGAATCCATTCTCTACCCGAACAGGACTATGTTACACATTAGAAATGGGTGTGAAGTCACACAAACAGGCTCAGATGTGTTTGTACTTACACATTCCATTCTGCTTCTGTCGCACAAGGACAGCTGGGGTTTGTTTTTAGCCACAATCAGAGACTTTCACTGAGTCAGAACAGCACTCATTAACCAAATACCTACAAGCCAGAAGAGAAATGTGAAGGAAAATATAGAAAGATAAGGGTTTGCTACTCACATCCGCTTTTGGGATCATGTTGGTCGCCTGGTGAGACATTTCACACTCATTCATTTGGCTGATTATTTTTAAAGCTACTTAGAGTAGGGAAGGCCAGATGAAGTTTTAGGGTTTTACACAAGGACCTAACTGGGCAAAATAAACAGAAGTTTCCTGTAATGTTTCGCTAAATGCTGATCTAGGCAAGTTTTTCACCACCAGAGGGCAGATTTGAACAAACGAGTGGCTCTGCGACACCACTGTAACGAGGCATTACAAGCAAGAGATAGGACAGTTACTGAAACAATATGCAGTTCAACTGCTATAAATTTTATGATTGATTTTATGTTATTTTTAATTCTCTGGTTTATTTCCGCATAGATTGCATCACCCCTCACGAATAGTAAGCTGAAGGGTCTTCTAATGCAAGAAAGCATGTGCATAGTTTATTCCATATTTATATAGGGTTATACAGTATATGGTTGTAATTAAAGTGCATCCATAAGCTTAACATAATGAAACATATTCTGTGGCTACTTTTAATGTAAAGTATGTGCTGTGCATCAGTGAATATACTTTAGTACACTTTATTTATGACAACGTGTGTAGTAATGTTATAAAACCATTATAATGAGTCCATTATAAAACCAATCATTATATGATGTTGCTTTGTAAATATTATAGCATTTTTGGCACTGACAGTCATGGTTTTGGGGTTTAATAGACAGTTTGGGATACTTAGATGGACCGTTTTGGAAATGGACTAGTTTGATTTATTATTAGTTTATTTGTGGGATGGGTTTGAATGGCCATTGAACATTGCTCATGATATTGCTACATAAATGTGAAATCATTTGACTATGATATTGGGAAACAAGGGAACCAAATATATAGCAAATATGCATGCCTTAAACATGTATGCACATAGAACGACACTAAAAATGGTTTTGTCCTTGAGTTTCCGCCATACGAGTAACTGTAAACGCGTCTCAGTAATCAGTTACTCGATTTTAGTTCATTTCCTTGTGCAGGTCAGAACCGTTTCCCAGGCTGCCGCTGTAAGACTCAGTGTAACACTAAGCAGTGTCCGTGTTACCTGGCCGTGCGCGAGTGTGACCCCGACCTCTGCTTGACCTGCGGAGCTTCGGACCACTGGGACAGCAAACAGGTTTCCTGCAAGAACTGCAGCATCCAGAGAGGACTCAAAAAGGTACAGGTTTTATTTTTTTAAAAATTTCCTCACCCCAAATTTAGTCAAACATTAAAGAACAGAAAATCCACTATGTAAATGTCTTTATAACATGCAGTTAGAGAATGCCGGATACAAGTACATTTAAAAAAAAAAAAGGAGAGATCCCAAACCAGGAAGAACAACTAGAAATGAGAAAATGGAAAAAACGTGAAACTGAGGCTCAGAAACACACTTTGAACGAGACATCACCAAGACCCTGTTTACACTTGGTATTAAAATGCGTCTTGGGCGATCTGATCACAACTGGATAGCGCTAAATACAAGTGTAAACGACCTCCAAGACGCATTTGCTCAAACCACTTGAGGCGGTCTGGGACACATTTAACCACATATCTTCTGTAATGTAAACGCTAACGTGTCCCGATGCGTCCGCAACACGGACGTAACAGGAAAATACGTCATTGATGCTGGACGCGGAGGTTGTTTTTGTAACAGAGCAATACGCTAGAAAAAATGGAGAGGAGCAGCGATGTATGTGGATAGAGTGCAAGAAAATAATGAAGGTATGTTGCAGGTTTTACATTTTAATATAATGTTGCGCAGGGACCTTTGACCTTCTAGCGGAAGTGATGTAGGCAGTATCAAAATTTGAACAAAAGTGGTCAGCTGGACACCTTGGAGACGCATGATAAACAGAGGTGTAAACAGCGATGTGTCTCTGCTGTCATTTTTGACCTGAATGCTCAAGACGCATTTTAAAACCAAGTGTAAACAGGGCCCAAGTGACAAAGGAACTGAAGGGTATAAACAGATAAACTAAGCAAAGGCTGAACTCAAAACAGGTGCACACACTAGGAAACGAGACGAATGATAGAGTGGAGACACGACCAAAACACAGACACATGGCAATGTAAACAAAACACACATCATGGTCACAAAGCTAATCATAAAAGCATCAGTCATTAAACTCAGTATCAAATTCAGTATCAAATCATTTCAGCTTGTCTCGTAGCATGTAAATCATTTTAAACTTCCTAAAGCCATGACCTCTGACCTCTTCAGCACCTGCTCCTGGCTCCATCAGATGTTGCGGGATGGGGAACTTTCATCAAGGAGCCGGTTCAGAAAAACGAGTTCATCTCAGAGTACTGTGGAGAGGCAAGAGATATCCAACACACACACACACACACACACACACACACACCTTCACATGTCTTCTTAAGGCTCATATTTGGTCCCTTTACGTATGAAAATAAATATGTCCGTTTCAAACGTCGTAACCGCCACTGCCCACATACGTCCATGTGTCCTTTATGTTGACATGGATGTTGAGCAATACATCCACTAGGGGGCAGCTCAGAGTCATAAATGCTCGACTCCAACAAACATGGTGACATTGGAGGAGGTTGTAATAACGTACCTGTTAAGAAAGAGGTAGCGTTGTAACATATACACGTTTAAAATTTCTTACTCAATTGCATAACCTCTCTTCAAAATGGTCCGCCGTGTTTAAAACTTCTTCCTCGTGTCTGGCTCGAGCTATTTTCTTTCCGGTGGTACTGCTCCATTTCATAAGTATCCATAAGATTCCAGAAAACGTGCACAAATACAGATGAAATGAGCGCAGAGCATGGACACATGGACACATGGACACAGCGTATCCGTGTACGTATTTAACTCCTTTACAGAAATCTTCACCATATCACCAGATGCACATTTTTCTTTGCTAAATCAATTTTTATCTGTTTAACCATTAGTGTAAATTTACTTTCCTTTTTTTCTTGTCAGTTTCTATGCCTCAAAATGCTTCCTTTCATTAGTTATCTTTGCTCAGGCTAATATTGGGGATAGAGCGAAATTTCAGCTTTCAGATATTTTTTAAACCCAAGTAAAGAGTTCTACAGTTATTTTGTTGAATACCATATAAAAGAAAAGAAAGCGATGTTCTGTCATTGTAAGTCACAATAGTGTTGTTTTTCTAAATGATCTTTTCAATAATGTTTCATTTCAGCTAAAAATCAACATTTTGCAGCCCAGTATGTCCTGAATTGGCCAAGGAGTTTCATTTCAGTTCATCACTATTGCATATAAAACTGGTTCATTTGAGTTAAATAAATCTTCCCGCGTATCCTTTGACAGTTCCGATTTTTTGAGGCGGATCATTTTCATTTGTGATTATTACACCAAGATGCGTCTCTGTTATCCTTTTATGCTATAGCAAGTGCGTTCTAGAATAACATAAGAAGAAATAAGTACAGGGAAAGTTTTATGCAGATTTTCTTTCTCTTCCGTGTGCTCAGCTTATTTCCCAGGATGAAGCAGACAGAAGAGGCAGAATCTACGATAAGTACATGTCCAGCTTCCTGTTCAACCTGAACAATGGTACATATTATACCTGTTATGTTTTCTATTCCTCCTTGCTTTATTTTACATGTCTACACCTCCACATGGTGAGAGCTTACACTTCTTTTGTCTGTGGTTGGCCTCAACAGACTTTGTGGTGGATGCAACACGAAAAGGGAACAAGATTCGCTTCGCTAACCACTCGGTCAATCCCAACTGCTACGCAAAAGGCAAGTTCGGGTTAATAGTTTAGGGATGACGTGAAGAATATTTTTTTAAAAAGTCCTCATTTTGATTGGTGGACTTTGTTGCAGTTGTCATGGTGAATGGTGACCACCGCATCGGGATCTTTGCCAAACGGGCCATACAGCAGGGAGAGGAATTGTTTTTCGACTACAGGTATTCTGTAATATTGATTAGGGCTTCAGGAAAACACGAATCAACACGAGTTCACGGTCTGTTTCATGTGTGGTTTTGTATTCATTTTGTATTCATTGAAGCGTTTGGTTGTAAATCTAAACACACCCGACTCAGCGCATCCAGCTAAGAGAAGAGCTCCGTGGTTGCATCCAGTACAGCAGATTGGATCTGGAGCTGAACAGTGTAAAAGGATTGTTATTCATATTCACATTTGGAAAAAAATTTGCATTGTGTCGTTTCCTTCCAGTGGAATTAAACTATGCCACTATGCCATTGCACCCGTGTGTGGTGGGTTGGGGAAACCTTTGACATGTCGACATTTTCTCATATATTGTTATGAAAACTACAGATTTTCTTGACTTGTCTGTTTCATAATGGATTGTATGCCAGCAAGCAAAGTACACTGGATACTTTGATATCAGCAAAGTGGTGTCAAGATACGTTATAGGCAGAAAAAATCTAATTTTGGGCAAAACCCAATTTCAGAGTTCAGCCACAGAGATGTCCAGTGAGTTTTCCCAGCCCACAACACATAGATTTCTGTCTTTCTGTAAATATGTAGTATTTTCATTTATAATTCATTTTTTTAAATTAGATTATAGTTTTGTTTATATAATCTACTGCTTGATGAGAGAAATAACATTGCTCTGTGAAGGGGTGTAGGATAAAAATAGGTGGCGTTTAAGGCTGCTTTTACAAGGACATTTTGGTTCCTGTGAAAAACTCATTGATGTATTGCTGGTGTGTCTTCACTTCCATGACCAGAAGTGTATAAGTGAACACTGCTGGCAGTTATTGTTCTTCTTAACACAGAATTGAAAATGCAACATTTTGGTAAAACATGCATGGAATCAAGAAAATGCTGGAACTTATGTTGAATGCCATATTGACAGAAATGACAGAAAATTCCCAAACAGAACTTCTCACAAACCTTGGAAAAAATTTCCAAACAAAACCTCACAAACATTGGAGAAGATTCCCCAAACAAAACCTCACAAACATTAGAGAAGATTCCCAAACAAAACCTCCCAAACAAAACCTCACGAACATTAAAGATTCCCAAACAAAACCTCACAAACATTAGAGAAGATTCCCAAAGAAAACCTCCCAAACGTTAGAGAAGATTCCCCAACAAAACCTCCCAAACGTTAGAGAAGATTCCCCAGCAAAACCTCACAAACGTTAGAGAAGATTCCCCAACAAAAGCTCACAAACATTAGAGAAGATTCCCAAACAAAACCTCACAAACATTGGAGAAGATTCCCTAAACAAAACCTCACAAACATTGGAGAAGATTCCCTAAACAAAACCTAACAAACATTAGAGAAGATTCCCTAAACAAAACCTCCCAAACATTAGAGAAGATTCCCAAACAAAACCTCACAAACATTAGAGAAGGTTCCCAAACAAAACCTCACAAACATTAGTGAAGATTGACCAAACAAAACCTCACAAACAATAGAGAAGGTTCCCCAAACAAAACCTCACAAACATTAGAGAAGATTAACCAAACAAAACCTCACAAACAATAGAGAAGATTCCCAAACAA
>JAQQZR010000008.1:2905648-2923887 GCA_030068235.1 Notoglanidium macrostoma
ACCTAATCTGCATGTCTTTGGACTGTGGGAGGAAACCGGAGCACCCAGAGGAAACCCATGCATGCACGGGGAGAACACGCAAACTCCGCACAGAAAGGCACCCTGGGTGACCCGGGGATCGAACCCAGGACCTAAGTCCAATATTATAATCTTTATTTAATAATAGAAATTGGTTTGATGTTAGAGGAATAAAACACTTGGGGATTCGCTGTTATTGGAAAATAATCAAAGTTGGGGTGAAAACAATAACTCCACAACACCACCCTGTTGTTGACTATTTTCCTAGAACTGCATGCTCCAAGTGTTTTATTTCTTATTATAAATTTTTATTTACTATAAATATTGTTCAATTATGGCAAGTATAATAAAATACTACGGAAGCACTGTAGTCACAATAATGAGATACTGTGTTAAAGCCTTACTTAGTCAAAAATAGTGGGTTAGTAAGACACAATAATGAGATAATATCGTGAAATAAATAGTTACTGAGTCAGATTAATGAGTTAGTAAGACAATAATTAGATATCTTGAAATAACAAGTTGCTAAGTCAAACTAATGAGTTAGTAAGACACAATAATGAGATAATATCTTGAATTAATGAGTTACTATGGAAAAATAACGCGTAAGACACAATAATGAGATAATATCTTGAAATAGCATGTTAGTAAGACACAATAATAGATTACTAGGGTTAGGGTTAGGGTTAGCCTAGGGTTAGGGTTAGGCTAACCCTAACCCTAGATTAATTACGTAGTCAAAATAATGACAAAGCACTTCAAAAACATTTTTAGATCTTGAAGTTCAGGGCTTACATAAAATACAAGAACTCATAGTATAAATCAAAATGGGTTGGGTTTTTTAAGTACATAACTTTCACACAGATGCCAGTGTAGCAATGAAGCTATTTGTTAATCTAATTTCTGAAAAACTATGAGTGAAAGACCAAGAAAGAACGAGAAACAAGCAAGAGAAAGAAAGAGAGCAAACAGGATAAGAGAAAACAGTGGAGAGAAAGAGATGCGTCTGTGGTATGACTGGGTGAATTAACAACACGCTTATCCAGAAGAGCAGAGACATTTTCATCAAACTTGCATATAGTGTCTGGAAAATTAATAAAGATTCTGGAAATTATGAACACTTACATGTCATCCAAGGGGGAGTCACATCATCGTGAATATAATAGAAGACTGAAAAGAAGCAAAATATATATTGGATATATAATCACAGACTATTTACTTAGTTCACTTAAAATGGCATTTTAATTCTGTTTATATTACTATTATACAATGTTAAAATATATTACTATATAATTTGGCATTTTGCAATTTATATTTACCATTAGCCATATTCTTTTAATGGATTTTATGTGAAAAATATTTGTTTTTTTTAATCAAACAAATATGGGTGAAAGTAGTAATCATCATTAACATTTTTTTAAATAGATCAATAAAACCTGACTCTATCACATAAGGTTTTTAAAGATGTTGCAAAGTACTGCCAAAAAAGAAAGCAATTTGTGATTTTCTTTAAATCCAACAAAGTGAAACTTATACAACAACAGGATTTCCTGGAGGAAATGATATTATTACGTAAAGCATTTTAACAGAAAAATTAATTTATAAAAAAAAAAATGAGCTGCTAACAGGAAACATATAAACACTTTTGAAACGCATGTTCATCAAGAGTGATGAAAAGTCGATAGTCTTACACAGTCCAGTGAACCAGGGGTCGTCCTCCCAGGGCACGTAGCCTAAGACAGGAGGGAACGCAGCACAGTTAGACTCCACCACGTAGCCCTGGATGGTGACAGGTGGGTTGGTGACGTTGGGCCGGAAATACGCCTTCAGCGGTGCAAAGATGTTGTAACGGACCCCCGATAGGCAGCCCACCAAGCCTGGACTGTTGTGTCGCTGAATGTCATAATCGATATCACCAACCTCTGAGAAAAACAAGCAGAGAAAATCATCATCTCTAGTATAAATCATTCCACACATTTCAATTGAACATAACCAGCGTATTCTTAGTCAATAAATAACTGCCTTAAAACAGCAATATGTAACTTTGTATCTTAAACATTAATCGGTAGCTTGATTATTGCATTACCGCCCCGAGTTTGATTATTTTCCAATAAAAGCATCCCCAAGAGTTTTCTTTCATTTATAGCACAGCAATAAGCCAGCACGCCCTGCTTTTTAACATTTACAGTTACATTTTATGTCGTGGCTTGTCCGCGAGACAAGCTAGTTCCTGTTAAAGTCGCTATAACCATTCTCTTCATTCCTCTCTCAATGTTTATAAAACAACAAAGCAGTTTATCTTTTTTTTCTTACAGAAAAAATTGGAAAGCGGGTCTGGAAACCTTTCTGTCCTGAAGACATTCCCGGGTCGGAAAATTGAAAAGAGCACACTGGAGATTACTTCCTTAAAAGTTCAAAAGTTCTTCTTACAAAAAACTGCTGCTGTTATAGAAAATGAATCAACAGCTGACCAAGCAGAAAGCAACATTGCTGTGATGTAATACAATTCAGTCCCAAAAAAAGAGAGTTCTCCAATGCCCAAATTTCCAAAAGTTACATAATCTAGCTTTAAAGTTTAAACTTAGTTAGTGAGTGTGTTTGAAGAACACAAAAGACACCAAACAAAATGACAGCCAGTCTTTATCTTACCCATGACGCGGCCAAGAAAGATACTCTTCGGTGAGTCAAATCTGGGAATCTCCCCGGGAGTTAATCTCTCCACCCACGGCTCCATGTAATCCACCTACAACACACCTAGACTTCAGTGTACATTGATGTGGGCGCTACAGTACTTCAGTGGCCCTTTTTTTTGTTTTCGTTAAATTCCTGCACTGTAGAAATATTTGCGATGCATTAGAAATCGTACCTGGGTCCATACGGTGTAATTGTGCCTGGTGATGTTGACAAAGTGAGGGAAGCCGTCCGCCAGGTTCCTGGTGGTCAGCTGAAATTTGTGCGTTATTAAACCCAGACGATACCTCAGGGAGAGGGTACCTGGACAGGAAGTGACATCATCAGCAGCCTTAATATAATATCTGTCCTGATGATTGGGTAAAGGAGTTTTTAAGAGCTTGTAAGAGGCATGAATTAGTACCATCTTTCTTGAGCAGCACAGCAATGTAGTCTTTGTGGAAGGAGCTGATGTACAGCAGCACAGCTGGAGTCTGTTGGGTGCTGAAGCTGAACTCAATGTCATCAGTGGTGGTGTTGTATCCCAGAGTGAAGTTGTGCCAGTGCGGCTCGATCCAGTAGTTAGCCCACCAGGCGTCCTCTGAAATGGGCTCTTTACGGATGTCGTAGCGCAGCCAAGCACCCACGTCAAAGAACCCTCCTATGTCTAAGAGCAGACAGGAGTGTTGTGATGCACCAGAATTACAGAATTAAGTTGGTTGTTACGGTTAAGTTATCAGGACCTCCATAACGACATGCTGTGCAAAAGAAGTTGAGGACTCACCTAAATGGCAGTAATAACCGTCGAAGGCTGTGTTGTTGCAGTCGCAGGTGTACGCGGCATAGCCGTCAATGCACTGCCCTCCATTCCTGCAGGGGATGGAAGCGTTAAGACACGCTCCAGTGCAGTTCCTCCGGATCCCAGTGCGCTCGTCTACCTTCCCCTCCAGATCCACAGGGACGCCATTCATTCGCAGGCCACGCAAGCAACCCAGGAAGGGCCTCAGAGTGTGATTTGCAGCTCCTGTGTACAGAGCATATAGGGGGAAAGAAAGTCTTCAGAGTTTAAATGATTAAAAATATCTGACCACCTCAGAGTTGTTCAACATAAAAGCAATGCAGTGGAGGTTTTGCTTTTCAGTGTGGTACATTTGACTGTTTTGTTTTTTCACTGCTGTGATTTCAATTCACTCTGCATTGGAATCTTCCATCCATAGGCTCCTGCTTGGTTGTCAGGAAAACCTGCAGCCATATACCATCCCTTTGCAGATAAAACTGAACACTTCTACTACGGGAGACCTGAAGCTTTTCTTGGTGATGCCTTTCACATTTACATAAACCCAAAGCCACCCTAACTTGCTTTCGCACCTACGAGCAGAGGTTGAGTGAACTGCATGGAGATGTAGGTTTGGCCAGGGAATTTATGGATAGCAGGAGGATAGAAGTCCACTTTGAGCCGTGCCATTTTGACATTGATCTCAGCCTCCACATAGTGCCACTCGTTGTCGTTGAGAGGTTTGATGGTGCGCAGGGTCACGTTCCTAATCCCGTCACCCACCATGAAGATGAACACCACCTCGGTAGTTGCTGAGAACGAGAAAGAGTGAGAGACAAAGAACAAGAGCTGTGAATGTGTGCTATGCTTAGTGCTCTTGTTTATGAAAACGTCCACAGAGACGGGCATTTTTACAATGTTATAAAACTTATTGTATTTTTTTTTATTTGCTTTTGGTTAAAAAATTACAGTTCAGCTCGATCCTGATGAAGTTGCGCAGATGGTCATCTGAGTTTTCTAGGAAGACCCCGTTGGTGCGGTAGGTCCTGAAGTGGAAGGTGATGTCAGCGCTGGACCCGGGTTTAAAGGTGGGAAAGGTCATGTGGGTGGGCTTGGTAATGGCTACCGTATTCCAGATACTCCCTATAAGAGCAAGACACAAACCCTAAATAGTCTTCAGAAATGAAAATATAAAGTATGCTTCCTGGACTAATACCGTCCTAATGCCTTTCCTTGTGTTATTAACAGTACCAATCCTGTCAGGTAAATATGCCACCAGCATCTTGGGAGAGACCACCATGTTGTTTGAAATCAAATAACCATTCTGTACTTACTGTTAATTATTTGGTGCCAAACAATAATTATGGTAGGGTTAGGGTTAGGGTTAGGGTTATAGTATATATATAAAATATATATATAGTACGTGTTTACATTTTCTCCCTGTGTCACTGTGGGTTTCCGGTTTCCTCCCACAGTCCAAAGACATCTGGATTAGGTCAACTGGCTACACTAAATTGCCCATAGGTGTGAACATGAGTGTGAATGGTTGTTCATCTCTGTGACAGATTGGCAACCTGCCCAGGGTGTACCCCCGCCTGAAGTCAGCTGGGATTGGCTCCAGCTTTCCCACGACCCTGGCACATTAGTGGTATATATACTGGATGGATGGATGAGGGACTTATGTATGGAGGTCAATATCAAAGTTCAACATTACAAATAAAATATTTACAGATTTCATACTGTTTGTACTGTTGTGTGGTTTCCAAACAATCGCAATCATGGACAGTAATGATGGGAAAATGTATTTAACAGAAAATCATACAAAGGTCAGACCAAATAATGAACAATAAGGACTGAGTGGTCATATGATTGAAAACATATTGGCACTCTCTGACCTTTGCATAGTCCTATATGTCAGTGTTTCATTTGCTGTTCCAAATAAGTGTATCCTATTAAACATGTTGAACTATCTGTTATTTTCCAGATTACACCCTTTTCCTGCATTGTAAAGTCCTTATTATGACCCATTTTTACACAAAACTACCTCTGGTCGATGGAATGTGCTTTTACACTAGAGACTGTGGTAGCGCAGTGGTTAAGACGTGGAACTACTGATTGGAAGGTCATGAGTTCAAATCCCAGCACTACCAAGATGCTATTGCCCTTGAGCAAACCTTTAACTCTTAACTGCTCTGTTGTATAAACAAGATAAATAAAAAGTCACCCTTGATACGGTGTCCTCCAAATGTTATAAATGTAAATAATACATTCTTCCAGGTGTGCTGCTATTGCAGCTTTTTTTTTGTCGAAGTAGCCTACACTGAATATAGCCGGTTATAGCAAGAAAATTTTGAAATGCTCTGGCAAGCAACAAAATTATACACTGCTTATTTTTAGAGCATGATGCAGATTACTCACTGTCTCCAGAACACCGCAGTGGTCCGAGGCTGAACTGTGCCTCTGAGCCGGGGCGGATTGTGTCGCCAACTACAACCCTCCTGACAGGCAGATGGTCCCGGAACATCAGGTAGCCCTTATCTGCATACCTGTTTAACAGACAAGCCAGCAAATTAGCATGTGTGTTGACCCAAAAGTCTTTGCAAGTACCCTTATTTCGAATAACCTCCCTAAATACAATTTAATGCTGTCTAATGGTAGTACAAGCACAATTTAGTCTTCTTCATTCAATTATTTGCTAATTTTTGAAGATTCTTCTATATTCACACTCACTTATTCGTTCATATATTCATTCATGCCTACTCTTTCATTCTCTCTCTTTTACCATTGGCGATAATCCGCATCGCAGTTGCACCAGAACTTGGAGTCAGTGCAGGTGTGATTGATGGCACAGCCGCATTTCCCACTCTCGGGGAAAGATCCACCCCAGTATTCGTGACTCTCATTATGTCGACCAATCCAAAAACTATAAGGTCTTCCATCTAAAAATAGGAAAAAGGATGTTGAAAAGTAGATTACTATTAATGGAGCGATTTCTGCTCTCCACTGTACGTTAAAATTCATGTCTAAGTAGTTTTCTTATAATAATGTCAGCCATTTTCTCTAGAATTCAGGTCATGTTGGTTACCTGAGTGTACATATATGGCGCATCACAGTATAACTTTGTACAAATGTAACTAGCTACAGCACAAATTAATGGAATATTGAATCAGATAATTGGTGGTTAGCCTGTGACTATTTACAGTAGGGTGCCAATAATTCTGGAAAGCAGCAAAAAATTAACCAGACTTGTTCCTTGGAACAGTTGCATAAATATAACATTTTTAAAATTATCTGCTCCATCAAGGTCAGCCTATGGTCATCTAATCAGATACTTACGTGGAGTATTTAGAAGGCGGGACTTGTAGCACGAGAACTCGATCCACTGTTCACAATAGAGTGACGTGTTGGCTAAAGCAGTGACCTCATCCCACGAGGCGTTCACATACTGGACATCCCCTATATAAGGCCGATCCAAGCTGGAGCCGGTCACTTTGGTTCTCTCGAGACGGTTGTGCTCAATAATCGTCCAGGCTTTGTTCACTGACAAACAGGAAACAGACTTAATGAGCCCAGGAATTTATTTCAGAAAGGATCCAGCTGCTGCTACAGATGTTTAATAAAGATAAGTGTGCTAGAATATTTTCATAAAGGCTGTCCAGAGATAGTATCGATAACAATTGTGTGAGGCGCACTAAAATATAAAATAACTCCGCATTTTAGAGATAAGCGTTTGAGAAATGACTGAGGAACCTCGTTATCTGATTTCATATTGGGCTCCATTTGATGTCGGGAGCAAACAGACGTGTGTTTAGTCTTCTAGCACTTGATTAGCTCATTACAGTGCCTTCCAAAGAACACGACTTTGCTTAATTGCCCGCACTCTCTCATCTAGTTAAAAATAACAGCACAAAACACAATTAACCTCTGAAATAGGCTGAGTGCATGGACTTCAGGACATCTAGCGTCAATTAAGTGTGAAGAAATTACTCATGCAAATGGGATATTAAACTAATTATTCTTGAGCATTAAAAAAAAGGAGTCAAGGGAGACATTAGAATATTTGAAGATACAATGGTTGACTTTGAACCACTTCTTAATCTTTTAATAGTAGGAAAAGGGGCTACGATGTGTATTTATGGAATCCTTTTATACAGCATCAACTGATATTACATTTACGATGTTTAACATGAACAACAAACATTAATTATAGTGGACATATTGTGCACTGGGTTCTTCAACACTGTTATGTTGCACCCCTTGTAATGAGAGTGCACAGTATATCACTACGAAGCCACCGATATTTGAGATTCAGTATATGTTTGTATTGGAACAGCACTGGATGAATTTTTATGTAGATTAGGAATCTAATCCACATAAAATGTTACTGATCTGATCCCTGAAACAAGTACATACCTAATGGTCTGGCTAGCCAGATTAAGAACACCTGCATGCCATTTCTACCCCTTGTTATTCATTCATTCGTCCTCAGTAAATGCTTTATCCTGCTCAGGCTCATGATGGATCTGGAGCCAATCCCAACCCACTGGAGCCAACCCAAGGAACACTGGGTACAAGGCTGGAAAATGGGTCAGGATGGGATGCCAGTCCATCACAATATATCTCATACATTCATTCATAATTATTTGGGAGGTGCCAATTTGGATTAATAACTGTGCCTCCTGGTATGTTTTTTTGGGAGGTGGGAGAACACTGGGGGACCCAGAGGAAACCCATTGAAACAATAGGAAAACATATTAAAATCTGCTTATTTATTAACCAGACTGCAGAATCGAACCTTGGACCCAGCTGTGCTACACACCAAAATCATGAGGCCAGTGTTAATTGTTCTTACTTTATGATTCATAGTGTAGCATTGCCTGGTTGATTTATGTGTCTCGTACCATGCTCTATCTATTGTTATGCTAATCACTTCAAGGTTCTCCAGGTTCTAGCCATTACTTCCAGTTCTAATACCCCTACTTACCTTTCATTTTCTAGCCTTAATTTAGCTCCACTATTTCTGATCTAGCCCTAAAACGTGACGCAACCCTGACAGGATGATGAAGGAGAAAATGTGGTCTTACACTTCATCTTGCAGTAGACAGTGAAAGGCTTGAGTGGGCCACTCAAGTCCGGGTCTATGGTGTAGTTGCCTGACCAATACTTCCCATTCAGTCTGTAGGCCTCACACGACTCCCTGTAGACAGCTGAGAAGAGAAGGACACTGTGAGGAAAGATAAATGGAGTATGAGACTATTTATTTAAAAAGTGAAGCCTTGCGAATGTGGCACTTACAGTTGTGGCACACTTCCCCTTTGTAGCCCGTGTTGTTGCAAACGCACAGGAAGTCATTCCAGGACTGAACACACCTGCCCTCGTGTTCACATGGGTTCGGAGAGCACCTGAAAAACCCCAACCCATAAATCAACCCCTATAGCCCGGCTGATACAGCAGTACACTCAGAACAGCACGAAGAGTCAATAATTTATTTTCAGAGTTGTGTACCAAAGATATATTTGCACAAGAAAGCTTCTAAGCAGCATGAAAACTGATTTACAGTCCTGCATAAGTCATGTTTCTCAAGTGAATGAAGGAAAATAGACCTATAGGCGCAACAAGAATTTCTGTTTTATCTTCATTTCCTTTAAGAATAGCTATTCCTCCAGGTGATTAATATGGGCATGCAGTGTGTCAGAGTGTTTGGGACCATAGTGCTATCTGTCAGATAACCAGGCGGCCAGTGGATGTAAGCAGGGAATGGTTTATAGCACAAAATAAGCCACATTTGAATCGGTAATGGTGTTGATGTAGGCTACGCCTTCATTCTTGCAGTGTCATTTAATCAAACTGCTTCCATGGAAACCTCTTTTCAACATCTGCATGAATGGTGTGATGTGTGTGAGTGGGGGGGGAGGGGTGATTTGCAGCTGTGTGAATCAAGCAGCATGACAGGAAGGATCTGCTACACTGCTTCTTGTTGAAGACATACTGTGTGTAATCAGTGTTTCATTAAAGATGATTGGCAATATAAATAGAAATGAATCTGCTTCACGAAGCACAGCCACAGCCACACAAATAACATTAATAACATGCGAAGATGCTTATTGAATGCCCATGTATAGTTTGGCATTTATTTAACAATGATTTTTATTTAAAACTGATTGAACACATCCAATTCAGTAATGTTGTTTTGAAAATAGAGTTAAAAATAATCATGAAACAATTTCAACCAGAGTAAGGCAAAGAAAAAAAAATCACAAGGTCAATATATATGGCAATGAGTTGTTTGGAAACAAAACGAGTCGACTCTTGTTGATGAGCCGAGTCGAATGATCTGACTCACTGAAAAAAGTCAGAATTCTCACTACTAAGAACCATAATATAAAATTTGTTTAGCGGTGCTCCTTTTTCACTGAAGGACAGGATATTATTCACAGCAACCTGAGTTAGTCAGTAACCGTTTAGCTTATATAATAAATGTATAGTGTAAGCTGACTTGTATATTTCAGTTTTAAATGTAGCAGTCATTGTGAGTGAATTGTGACCCGTATAACAAAATGTTTGGTGTCTTGTCTTTTGCTTGGCTCTGTCATGGCCTGTACACTATTTGTGTTGTCCTAAATGTGTTAAATGTCCACTATGTAGGATTCACCGATCATACCCCTCCCATTCCAAGCACATATTAGAACGTACGGTAGCCATACAGGTGCCCGAAGCGTACTTCCAACTACATTCACACTCCTTTGCTTTTTCCATGCTAAATAATATGTACGACCCTCTATTATCTAAATTTTGGTTCTTAAACTTGTTAACCAACAAACACTGATTCCTCTTCTTTCTTCGTGCTTCCTTCCGGATTCACTAAGCCACTTTTAAAAACGCGAAATGCAGAAGGTGCTCTCTAGAGGTTTGTCCGTTCTGGGCTACTGTAGCGGCACAACATGAAAAAGGGCTCATTCTAAGCTTACAATTTGTAGTCACAGGTAATTAGACAGTAATGAAAATATACTTATGAATACCGTTATTATACTCCATTTCTGCTAATAGATGTGGGCCTTTAACATGCATGCGCTGATGTCAATAGTGCACACCAGATTTACTGTACAGTATAGATTACTTCTATCTACTGTATGAAGAACATCAAATATAATCCATAGTGCGTGGCAAACAACTACAAGATGAATATCTGTTTATTTGTACATATGATATAAGGAATGGATTCTGAGGTCTCGGACTGGTGTTTAAACAGGATATAAATGCGTTCATGATGTGATGCCCTTAAGCTGTCGCTTCTGAGTGATGCACGTTGTTACCTTAATTATTATTGCTCTCTAAAGTGATCCAGCGGCTGCACCAGCAGCTTTAAAAACACATAGTTGAGCATGCAGTGTTTATATGTAAAATGAAAAAACAAATCACACTGTCACGGGGTGGTGTATTTTTTTTTCTTATTTTATATTATTTCCTTTCCTAGTTTAGGAGATTGCGCACAGACCTGTCCGTGATACCGCATGTCCCCAGCAGTAGTTCTGTGTACCGGCCCCATTTCCTCTGCAGCATCACGTCGATGTCCACAGGCTCATCATCAATAAAGATCTGCTGCATGCAGCCGTGGAAGCGCGCCAGCTTGGTCACGCAGCGTGCTGTATTGTTGGTCTTAGGACAGCCTGAGCCAAAAATAAAAAGAATCACACCTATGCTCTGCTAGCTCACTGACAAAAAAATTATCACTTACCTCCAAAGAAATAAGTGTTTCCAGTGCGAACCATGAACGGGTTTGTGATCTTCAATGGAGAGCTTTCGTCTTCGTCAATAGTTACCGAGAGCAAGTTGTCTCTGGCGGCCAGATCCACCGTGTGCCAGAAACCATCATTTAAACGATATCCTAGGAACAAACCACACAAAATTAGTGGCTGGTGATAAACACATACATCATACCAACAAGCTGCTGTTTATAGATAAGTTCAGATCTTTTCTTTATGTAACATTAATTTACAGAAATCCAATTACATAGACATACCCTATATGGCCAAAAGTATGTAGAGATCTGACCAATCATACCTATATTTGTTGTTGAATATTCCATTCCATAATTATGGGCATTAATATGGACTTGATCCCCCCATCACCCCAACCTCAACCCCTTTGCTGCTATAATAACCTCCATTCTTCTGGAAGGCTTTACACGAAATTTTGGAGTGTCGCTGTGTGGATTTGTGAACAAGAGCATTAATGAGAACAGGCACTGAGGTCGGTGAGAAGACCTGAAGCGCAGTCAATATTCCAGTTCATCCCAGAGAGGTTTGAGCCGCTTCCAAAGTCATTCCGTACAATTGTGTGCTTCCAAGTGCAATGTAGTAGCAGTTTGGGGAAGGTCCGAATATGAGTGTGATGTTCATGGCATCTACATACTTTTGGCTATACAGTGTACAATGGATAAGCGGCATAGAAAATGGATGCATGGATGGATGTACAAATATAATGATTTAGGATCTTATAACATGAAGCTTTCATGGCTGAAAAAACTTTTGAACCAATTTTCTGTTCAACATTTCAGCCCAGAACTTGATGTGACTGCAAAACCAAAAACTGCATTTCGGGACCTGAGTGTAGCATATCTAACCGCAAATTAGCATCCAAAATATGGCCCGCGCTATCCCTATGAGACAAAATTACTGCATAACCTCTAAATTGGACTGTTGTAAGTGATTGCTAACTGGCTGCCCTTTTGTCGACACCTTTTCAAAAACAGCGAAGTACATTACTTCATTCGTATCTCATTTACAGTGTTTGGTAAGTTTCACATAGACTACAATGTCCTGCTTTAAAGCCTTAAATGGTTTAGCTCTGATATACAGTATATCCTGAGGCAGTATAGCCAATCCTGGGCAGACCTGCTATTAGTCTCGAGGATCACTCACATCTCAGCCGGAGAAAAAACGTTTTTACATTGTTTCTAAACTCTGTAAGAACATTAGAAATGCAACCTTTAGGTGAGTCTTTTCTCTGAGAACTTAAAGGCCGAGATCCAAAATTCTCCGAAAACTACAATGCATGTAACCTGCAAAAGTTAACACACTGACAAATCAACCAGCATGATTTGTCGTACGAGGTTTCCAGAGAAACTTTCCAGGAACCTTTCATATTATTACAGTTAATTGGAGAATGGTGCCTTGAACCAGCAGGTGGATCAGCAGTCAGATGTGAGTGTTACCTGCAGCAAAGCGGAGCCTCTTGTTCCCTGGCTGTGTAAGGGTGATGTTGACTTGACCCTCACTCAATCCAAGCTCAAGAGAGCCCAGATCATCAGAAAACCTGGTGAACATCAGCAATCCTGTGTAGTCCCAAGAACGGAACTTGAACTTCACTGCCAGTCGGCTCTTTCGAAAGAACCCAGGCACCTGGAGGTAGTTGTTGGGCCCTGCAAAGGTCATGGGTCTCCAAAGGAGGTCACGGCATGTGTAGTGCATCTTTTTCTATGATGGGATGAAACAAAGAAAGGGTTTGAGACACAGAACCTTCTTCAAAGATACTCATTAGTCTTTATGCTGCCAGTTTGGATGACAATTCACCAAAATAAGCATCCAGCTAATGCACCTTGACGTAAGTAGTGATTGGGATAGAATAGCACCTTTTTGGGAGCGAACCGTACATCAGGATCTTGGTATTGGGTCTTGTAAATGATGTTGATTCCGTTGATGAAGACATTCTCTAAGCAGCCACGGAAGTTGACCTTACCTGGGAGGTGAGCTGAGTCTTTTTCAATCACACCACCTACATATATCTAAAGGAAAAATGGGCAGTAAATGAGCTTAGTTAATGTTCCAGTGACACTGATTTTAACAAGCCTTCCCAGATGTCATCGTTTCACATGACATTTCAATCCCACACCACCAGAGGTCACCATCATCAGAACACTAAACCTTTTCTGGTTCATCTTAATTCTTACCTGATACTACTTTATTAATTGCTCATTTTCTCCTGGTTTTCCTAAACTCATTACGAAGTCTTAATTTCTTTCCAATTCCATTATTTCTGATTCTTTATGTCTTGTGTTTGTTTCTTCTGGTTTCTGATACAGTACTTCTGGTTTGTTTTCTTATTGATGCTCTCTGTCTATACATCTTCTTTTCATTTCTGATTGCTTACTCATTTTGGGCTTATCCCGTTTGCCTGCCTTGTAAGACTACCTAGATTGCAGACAACTCCGATCCGGATCTGTGTTTCCTCTGGCAGATCCATATAACAGTCACTTCCGTTTAGCGGATTTGGACCGGCTCCAGCACAGATTTGCGTCATGAATCTAGTCCCTTGTATGACAAATCTGCATAAAAGTTGCAGTCATTTCAATATTTTGGTGTGACTCAGGGACAGAGTCAGAGTTGTGTCCTGTGTTTATTCCAAATGAAATCAATGAAACTCACAGATGTACCATACCTTAACCTTGCAACTTCTCCCACCATTTTTTTTTTTTTTTCAAACAAAGCTATACTGTAATTTTGATTAAATAAAAATTTCTATAAAATCTATTTTCCATTTTGTAGGTCACAATGACTAATGAACATTTGCCTTCCTGCAATTTGTCATGCACAGGAGTTGACTGAAAAGTGTTTTGCTCCATCAGAAAAGCTCAGCTGAGTGAAATATATTCCTTCAGCCATTTGATTTTCCATGGCTGAACTCACCTGGTTATCCAAGTCCAGTTGGTTAAACTCGCCATTGAGGAGGACTCTCTCTGTCTGGCTGTCTAGCGTGAAGTTGAGTTGTTGGCCGTAACGTTTGATGGTGACATAGTGCCAGTGCTGTGTGTCTAGTAGATTCCCCTGCCTCACTGTAGTCATGCCGTCCGTGTTATGCACTGTACTGCTTCCTGTAAAATCAGACATTCTGTGAAATCACCATCAACACAACAGATTTCTTTTCTACAAATCCCACTTCCTTATGCCTGAAGCCCTTGATCTTTCTTTACCCAGGGACATATGCAGGTAGAGTCGTCCAGTCTTCAGCTCCAGCATGACCAAGTCTCCCTGGATACCCTCGCTGTATAGCAGCACACCATCTTTCTCCAGTGTCTTAAAGTTTAAAGCATAGTGGTCCTGCAAGGTTCTTAGTGACCCACCAGGTAACGAGTATGCCACCATGTCGTCCCCCTCAAAATGCATGACGTATGAGTCTAGAGAGCAGGAGGTCAGAGGTTAAAAGTGAGAAAGGCAATAAGGTAAGATAATTTAACGTATGTAAATGTTTTTTTTATGTATTTTAATCATGGAAATTGCCATGTTGGGTGACTTTCCAAAAACTACCAGAATTGAAATCAAATGCATCTGAATGTACATTTGAATCATTGAGCGCCATCTTATATGGTTATGTAGCCCTCATTACCATATGGGCAGCCATAGACCTCAAGCCGTACACCAATCTTTCCACCGTTTTCCGTGTTCCAACCCATAGGCAGGAGGCGCAGGTGTTTAGCAGTAAAGGCATAGTTAAAGACATTCCTCTTCACTTGGTAGTAGTTCCAGTTTCCAGGCAATGTCTGAGAGAAAGGAAGGAAGACCACATGTTTATCTATATAACAAATACAGTTTTCTACAAATCTTCCTTTCAATGAACTTTCTATTTGAAACAAACCGACCTCACTCATGTAGAATTCTAAAATAGGAACACCAGAATACAGTAGGTACACTATAGATCCAAAATTATTTGTTCACTTGACCATCATACACATATGTGTTGTTTTAACATCCCGGTCCTCAGTTAGTTTACTTCTGGGAAAGCTTTCCACCAGATTTTGGAGTATCTGCGGGGATTTGTGTTCATTCAGCCACAAGAGCATTAGTGAGGTCAGGAACTGATGTTGGGTGAGAATGCAATCAGAATTGGCATGGATTGGCCGTCTTTGGCGAACATGGAGCTCACTTTGTGCACAGGGGCATAGTCATGCTGGAACATGTTTGGGCTAAGCCCCTTAGTTCTAGTGAAGGGAAACTGTAAGGCTTAAGTGTCAAATTACGAATATCATCTTGATAATGGAAAAAGATCATGATTTGGCCTGGGATCTCATATATAAGGAGAATTCTAAATGTGGATAGTCAGTTGCTTCCTAAAGCTCCTATAAACAATTTATAAAACTTCCACAACAGCACCGCAATTAAGTTTGCGTATTTTCAGACCCTGGAATCTTCTATCTTAAGCAAGAAGAAACGACTACAAGCTCCTATTTGGTTGGAAGGAAACCCTCCAGGCACACTGCACCACTGACAAAACAAAATATCAAAACTCTGTTACGCACACACAAAATAATACATGCTGAGTTTACCATGTTGCCTCCTTTCATGACATACGGAGTCCACGCATCAAAACGGTCTCCGTAGAGGAGTGTATACTTTGTCACCCAGTCATAGGAGTTGAAGGTACCCTGTGTGGCAATCGCTACGATGCGATACTTTCTACCCAGATTAATCTGCAGCCACGGCTGTGTGTCTCCGGGGGCCGGAGACCAGCCACTGCTCCCTACATACACACGTATCAAGGATATATTTATTCTGCCATTTTCATTAAAAGGCTTACACATTTTATTGGCAGGAAGTGCAGGCACTTAATGTAATTAGCCTCTGATCTGGCAACTTACCATGGAGTTTGGAAAAATGAGCAGAGTAGAGAAAATTGTATCTGGAGGAGGCCCAGAAAGAGGAGGCATAGAGTGGCGAGACAATCGGATCTAAACACGGTCCTGAAAAAGAGAGGGAGAGAAAGTCAGAGTGAGCATCATCATAGAGTGAGACATTTGCATGACATTAGACTTTCTGGGTTCTCCATTTCATGAAAAATCTTTGATAATGATATTCCACAGGGAATAGAGAACCAATTTCAAACTGTGTCCAGCAGCTAACAGGGTAGATAATGAGTTAAACAGAAATTGATACATAGTTATCATTATTGTGCAGAGATGAGGACGTGGATGACCATACTGGACATGATTCAAATCAAGAGATTAATTAAAAGGAACTAATTGAATAACTTTATGAATTGATGGAGGGATGCATAAATGGATGCCTAGCTGGATGGATGAATGGTTAGCTATATGACGGCCTGACAAATGGATAGATGGATAGAGATTTACCAGATTTACAAAGGAAGCAATTTTTTTTTTAAATGCTGATGGGAGTGGCCAGTTCTGCAGGTGCTCTACTAACAATGGGCAAATTAATGAACACAGATGCAGTCAGTTAATTTTAAGAATGACCAGCAGACTATACCAAGAGCAGCACAAATTAGCATATGGTCACAAACACTGATAGAGTAATGTGACTTGGTAACTGATATGTTCTGATAACGTGTTTCACTAGAATTTCAAATAAAATACAAGTTGAGCAAAGAGAAATATACATTATAAGTGTAAAGGTCACCACTTAAATACTATCGAGCAAATGGATTGCTGTTATTTCCCCCTTTTGCAACACTGTTCCCATGGTGATGAACAATGTGTTTTCTGTTCTAGTTCTGTCCCCACCCTGTCTTGTCATTGGTTTGTTACCTGTTCTGTGTTAGTCCTTGATTAGCTTGTACGTATATATATTATATGCTCTGTTGATTCAACATACAGTGGTGAAGTATTATCATACTTTCATTAAGTATACTATCATTATGTTCCAGCCGTGTTTACACATTTGTTCTCTTTTTTCTGGTTTTTAACCTTACCTTTACATTAAGGTGTTCTTGTTTAACATGTTGTTGGGATTCACTCAAATAAAGCGTATACAGAGTTAACACACTTGCGTCCTTGCCAAACCCTCTACTATGCAATTTTGAGACACTGCTTCTGGAACACCATGGCAAGCAGGACAAGACAAAATATCTCCATTTCCTAGTCTATATATGATTTCCAAGCCATAGTCTTCCTCATTATTTAAGAATGAGGTTTAATTTTAGAGTCACTGGCAGTAGATTGTCTTGCACAAAAGGCTGTAGGACATTTTAGGACGTTAGAGTGTGTGGTGGTGAAGTTGCCTTAGCTGTACTGCTCTCTAATGCTGACTGACTGCTAATGTTCTTACTTTTACTGGACAGTAATGGAGAAAGATCAATCCAGACACAAGGTGACACTCCCTCCTTAGTATTAAATCTGTGCATGATGAAATGTTGCTATTACGACGACAAGTAAACGGCCTACTTTTTGTCATAACATGGGCTGAAATGAATCTAACTTCTACCACAAATCATTCCTCACCTCTCATAGAAATCCTTGTAGCTCTGTCTAAGGCAGTCAAATTCCCATTCTCATTTCAACCCATTTTCATCCATCTGTATTAAGGACAATAATGTTAACGCCCAAAATCGATGCCCTTGTCTACGTTACAGTACAAGAGTATGAGTGTGCAGAAATTCTGGCCCGTCTCCTTTGCTTTTTCTGTGGTATAGCATCACGTCCTCACTTATATAAATCCTCCTTTCAATTAGAAGCAACCACTATTCAGCCTAATCTAAACAGAAGAGTCTGATAAACTCAACTCTCATCTCCATCACTCGACAGCACTCGTTTACTACTGTATGAATAAGGAGCATCTCATTATCTCCGTTTAGCAGCCCTTACTCTCAATATGGCAGAGAATTTATATAGAGATATAAAGAGACCAAGTGAGAAAAAAAGATGATAATGGAGTAAATAAAAAGATAGAAAGATTGAAAAAAGCTTAAGGTGATGGATGGATGGATGGATGGATGGATGGATGGATGGATGGATGGATGGATGGATGGATGGATGGATGGATGGATG
>JAQQZR010000008.1:2943867-2963863 GCA_030068235.1 Notoglanidium macrostoma
AAAGGCACCCTGGGTGACCCGGGGATCGAACCCAGGACCTCCTTGCTGTGAGGCGACAGTGCTAACCACCGCACCACTGTGCTGCCACATAAAATCATAGTTTTTAATAAACTATAAAATAAAATTGATAAACAGTCTGTTTTATTCTCAGCGTGTATAAATCATAACATTATAAATGTTATACGAGTGTTGTGCTTTCAGTGACGTTGGTTTGGTTGTTAAAGGTGCATTATTCATGATTAATCATAATTAGTCAAGGTTAGGTCTCTAACAGTTAAGGTCCACCCCAGAACGTGGCTCACGGGGTTCATCTAATATTCGTGGGTTTTTGTGCTGCAACTGCCTTCTTCAAATCCCACCAGAGAGTTTCTATGAAATTGAAAGGCAGGCGAGTGTGACGGCCACTCAAGAATCTTCCAGTACTTTTTCTGAAACCAAGCCATGGTGGACTTTGAGGTATGCTTGCAGGTTTGCAAGTTCAAAGTTAAAGGAACACTGGCTACACTACCTGGATGTGGCAGAAAGAGGAAGCTATCAACATCTGCCACCTGAAATTCTGAAATTTCTGAAAAAGCCAAAAACCCTTGAATGGCAGCAAGACTTAGTGGCAGCAGGCACCAAGGTCTCATTTTCAACAGTAAGGTGCATACTAAACGCTGAAGGTCTCGCAGGATGTACACCACTATTGACCCAAAAGCACAAGGAAAATCGGCTCCAATGTGCTTAAAATCATATAAATAAGCAACAGACGTTTTGGGATTCTGTTCTGTGGAGCAATTAAACAAAACTGGAACATTTCAGGCCTGGTATTTCTGGAGGAGGAAGAATAAAGCATATGGTAAAAGGAAAAAGCCTACAGTGAAGCATGCCGGTGGCTCGGTGATGCTCGGGGATTGCTTTGCTTCTTCTGTCACTGGAAAGCTGCAGTGTTTGGAGGGCAATATGGATCCGATCAAGTAACAGGAAATCCAAGGAGAAAACATCATGCCGTCTGTTAGGAAGCTGAAGCTTGGGCATCACTGAACCTTCAAACAGGACGACGATCCCAAGCATACCTCAAAGTCCACGAAGGCTTGGTTTCAGAAAAAGTCCCGGAAGGTTCTACAGTCGCCTGACTCAGTCGCCAGAAGTTTGTGTCACGTTTGCAGCAGGTCGTAACAGCAAACTGGTGCTCTACTTTCCACTAATGACGCTTGTCATGAAGGGGTTGATTAATTTTGAAACTGCACTAGTCATTGAAGGTATAATTTTCTGTTGAATGCGGAGAAACCACTTGTAATATTAGTTGAGCTATTTAAATTGTTCTTGTTTGATTTGTTTATTGCAAAAGCTGAAAGTTTGTAAATCTTGCCAATAAAGCTAACTCACAACAGCTCTTATCTTTTTCCCGTTTTAGTGTTCAGTGCGGGGACGCCACAGTACTTTCTCTCTCTCGCTGTCTCTCTCTGTTTTACTGAGTCGCTGTTTTGTCTTTTTCCACCCTCAATGTTTAATTCCATCATGGTCTGTGTGCGTGTTCATGGGCCTGTGTTTCCTCTTGGTTATTGCTGTGACTCTGATGCATGACATCGATAAGGGCACTGATGTTTTGTCTCAATGTGCTTTGTATTTCTTTCAGAATGTTAGTTTTCTCCTCATGCAGAGTGCTTGGAGCAGCAATCCGTCAACTGATGGCTATCTGCCTGTCTTGTGAGTCAGAGTCTTAGATCTTTTTTTGTAAGTACCCCTTCACTCATAAACGAATTTTTAATAATTGGTGTGTGAGTCAGTATTGCTGAATTTCCTTTTGAGTTTTTTCTTTTTTTCTTTTTCTTACTGAGCCTTTGTCAAAAAAAATCAGGAAGCATTAAAAAGTGTTTCTGCTTCAAATATCACCCTTGAAGGTTCTACAGTAAATTTAACATTTTTGTCTCCTAACAGTCTACATATAACCTCTGTCTGATTTTACAAAACAGGCTCCATGACCTAGAAACGTCCATAGCGACAGAAACTTGGCGGATTTATTTACTGTTTAATTAATCACGGATACGTTGTGATTCGTATACTGAAATATCTAACACTAAAATCATATTCAGGCTATAGCATATGAGCGTATCCATTTTGATTTTAATATTTCAAATGATGCTGTTTGACATAGATTGCTTTTAATGTTCTGAAATTAAACATATCGGGATACTGTAGGTCTTGAGAAAGTTTGTACAAAAAAACTAGCAGTGTAAAGGTTTAGCTAACTTAGCTAATGTTCCCGATGTACAAAATCTTAATTACTGTAGGACAAGTTTGCCCACTGTTAAATAAATCACTCACAATGTGACAACATAAAATGACAATAATATTACTTTGCTACACTCATTTGAGCTAGTTTGCTAACAGTTGACTAGCTGGCTAGCTAGTGTCAGTGAAACATGGGGGATGTTTTTGCAGTCTCTTCTTACGCCATTTTAGTTTTGTGATGTTTGCATTTAAAACAACAGTAGTATTTGACACAGATTGGCTTCAATGTTTTGATTCTCTAGGTCAAGACAAAGCTTGTACAGGAGAACTAGCGACTTAGCTAACGTAGCTAAAGTTACTGATGTACGCAATCTTGTTAGTTTTGGGATATTTAGCTAAATAAATCGCCTGTAATATGGAAACACATCATGATGTGACAAATCTGAGCTAGTTTGCTAGTTGTTTGGCTAGGTTAGGTGATATTAGGCTAGTTGGCATAGCAAAAGGGCACATTTCTTAATCTCAGATTTAGGCATTATTTATATATCTTGATTTTTTTTTCCCCGTCATGATTTGCTGGTTATGAAAAAGAATGTATTAGATCAGATCATTTAATTATGAAAAAAGAAAGGAAGAAAGACTATGTCTTCTCAAGTACTATGCACACTGTGAAAGCTTCATGGAAGAAAGGAAAGGCAGAGAGACTGAGAGAGAGAGACAGAGAGAGAGAGAGAGAACTGAATATGAAATGAGGTGTGGGTTAACAGGATCTGCGCTCCATGCAACATGCAGCCATGCAGTGCCGAAGGGACTTGTGAGGCTTTGAGACCCAGGAACGAGGGATGATGTGTCTGGTGAGAGGAGAGGAGAGGAGAGGAGGATAAAGATAGCGAAAGAGAGCTGATGACAGGAGGTGCGAGGAAAGGCAGCAGGCAGAGAGGGAAATGGAGAGGGGGTCAGAAGTTTAAGGAGGCTTGATTTTCCCCCTCTGTGCCCTCTCCGTGACACGTACCCCCTCCTCCTCCTTTCATCCCGCTTTCTTTCCTGCTTTTCCTTCTGCTGTTTCTTTCTCAGAGTAAATGTCACTGATTTAGGAAGGCTTCGGGACGCTTGATCGCTGTAATAACTTACAGTCAGTTATAGGATTTCTATAAATCTCTATCCACACAGACATCCAGAGTGTGTACTCAGGGTGTGATACACACACAGCGGTCTTGTCGGGGCTTAGGTGGATTTGCAGACTAAGCGTAGCCTGATCTCTGGAGAAAAGAAAAAAAAAACAAAAACAAAAAAAAAACGATTTTGTATTCTGCCTGTAATGTAAATGCAGTTTAGATGTAAGTAATAGCATTTATATAGATGATGAGAAATAAAGAATGGGGAGCAGAGAAGGAGAAAGAGTGCATGGGGGAAAGAAATAAAAAGAGATATACAGGAGAAAGGGAAAGAATTAGAAGAATTAAAGAGTGATAGGAAATGTAGCAGGAGAAAGTGAAAGCATCAAGGAGTGCAGAAGAGTGACAGGAAGGAAGGAAGGAAGGAAGGAAGGAAGGAAGGAAGGAAGGAAGGAAAAGCAAAAAATAGAAGAGAAGAGAGAAACAAAGTTAGAGAAAGACAGAAAAGAAAAACTAGCCGAAGAAAATGAGAAGAAGTTTGAGAGAGAGAGAGAGAAGAGAGAGTGATACTTGGTGACAGAAGGAGAAAGAGGGGAGGAATGTGAGAAAGTAATGAAAAAAATGAGAGAGAAAGAGACAGTGAGAGGAAAAGGAAATAGCAGGAAGACAAAAACTGCGAGAGAGAGAGAGAGAGAGGAATGAGCGGAAGAAAGACGGAAAACAGAACACAGGTTGAGAGAAATCAAGTGAGGGAGCAGGAGAAAGTGAGCGAAAAAGAGTGAAAGCGCTCAAGTGAAAAAGAAAGAGAACGCAGAAGACAGAGAGAAAAAGTGAAATAACAAAAAAAAAAAAAAACAGGCTGAAAGTAGCAAGAAAAAGTGAAAGTCTATAGGAGACAAAATGAGAAAATGAAAGCTATGGGGAGAAACGACCAGAAAGCAAAAAAAAGGGGGGGGGGGGGATGAAAGTAAAGGGAACAGTGAGATAGCCGGGGAAAGATTGAGAGAAGAAAGTCAGACAGATAGTAAGAGAAAGAAAAGAAAGAGAAAATCGCAGAAATAGAGAGAAACGGCAAAAAAGTGAGAAAGGAGGGAGTAAAACGAGTGTGAATGAATTAGATAACAGGAGACAGAGTGAGACCGAGAGAGAGAAAGAGATGAGGATAAACAGATGAGAGACAGGCACAGAAGCATACTGTCTTTTGTCACGCTGACTCAGCGGTATTGGCCGGATTCTCTGTCTCCCATAGCAACCGCACCGAAGTGGACGAGCCGTCCTGCATGCAAATATCCTCACGGTCATGGCCACAGGAAGTGTCAGACAAAAAGGAGCAGGATATGTGACTAAATGATAACAAGAAAAAGAAAACGGCGTCTGTGTCTAGAAGGGAAGTATTGTGTTTCGTTTCTATTCAGTGATGCACACGCTGAACTGGTGGCTAGGAGCGTTTCTTCTGTGTTAACGGCCTCTATGGGGCAAAAAGTCATGACAATTTAATTCCTATAATGTCAATTAGTAGAAATAACAGGTCAGACCTTGTATTGTAGTAAATAAATTAATAAATCATTTTGAAAAATTACAAATTCACAGATACTGTAAATAAGTGCACAGTCGTGGGTTCAAGCCCCAGGAGCACCAAGCTGCCCATGTTGGGTCCTTGAGCAAGTCCCTTATCCCTCTTTGCTCCAGGGGCGCCGTGTCATGGCTGACTCCGAGCAGGGATATGCGAAGAATTTCATTTAATGTATGTGAAAATGCTAGGTCAGAAATGACCCAAACGTACATATCACACGTTACATTTCATCGTATTACCTTCATATGAATCACTGTGTAAGAGTGTGTAACTGTGGCCCAACTGTGTCTAATGAGAGGACTGGGCTTGTGCGTCACACTGCAGCGTCTCAACGTCAGGAAAAGTATGCGTCATCTCAACATCTCAGCTGCTACAGCCAATC
This sequence comes from Notoglanidium macrostoma, assembly GCA_030068235.1. Taxonomy (NCBI): domain Eukaryota; kingdom Metazoa; phylum Chordata; class Actinopteri; order Siluriformes; family Auchenoglanididae; genus Notoglanidium; species Notoglanidium macrostoma. The sequence continues at coordinate 2,949,152 of JAQQZR010000008.1, forward strand.
TAGCTCACGACTTTGACTCGATGCACACAAGAACAAGAACCACGAACCCTTGCATTTCACGTAATGTGTTCGTGAGCCCCGTAAATCTAGCCGTCTGAATGATCATTATTAGTTTACATTATTCTACACATCAAGTTTACATGCATCAAATTTAATTGTAGATAACAGTTTTGTAAAAATCACCGTGTGACCCCACTCAGGCGAGCCCAGATGACCCCTGAGAGTAGCTACGCTCACCCTGGCGCTCCAGTTCCAGTGCAGATTGATACAGTACGTCTTGGTTGACCTTTAAACATGTGAAGTATTATAAATATCAATGAGCTTCTGGACAATGACGTAGAAACTCCCAGCTAGAAATTAGGGAACTAATAAAACATTCAGTAGCACAGTTTGCGAGGGGAACACGCTTGTAGCGTACAGCCTGATCGAAGCGGACAGAGACCTGGCTGTACCGAGAGGACAGATTGTACTCGGTAATATGAAGCCGCTGCGCTTCCTAACACAAGGCTCCCAATATATTTGAGAAATGTTTCTTTTTAAGACATGGTAAGCTCCTTCCTCGGAATTCTTAACAAAATTAGGACTAGAGTCTGGAAGGACATACTGTTCTGGCCGCACGGGCCAAAATTTCTGCCACTTGCCACAACCAAGTCACTGGTGAAGTAATCCATTGTGTGCGAGTGTCTGTGTGTGCGAGTGTGTGCTACTAAAGTCCTTCTAGTAAAGTGTGTCCACTTGGCGGCCATTCTGGCAGCAGTCCTGGGCGGTTATTTTCAGGCCTTACAGGACCAGGCTCCGATCTACTTCTACGGAGAGAGAGATGCATTTACCAGAAAAAAATGACATTTTAAATGCAGATTTGGTGCTGAAATCAGAAAGTATGCCATGTGTGACAATGACACGAAAAAAAGCTTTCCAGGTTGCCCCAGCTACTGCACATACACACTGTATCTTTTTTTTTTTTTTTTTTTTCCCAGACAGAGTAATGTCGCCTCTATCCGTGCACCATCAATGTATGAATTTGATATGTCAACGTCAATGTAATGAATGACGATGTAATCCTGTCAGCACACTGCGTGTTCCATTCATATTTATGTAACTGCGTAAACGTTAAAGGAATATTCTGTTTGTCAAGAGGATCTCTAACCGCTGCACCACCACGCCGCCTGGCTCAGCCTGAACAAACAAATAAGATTTCATGTGGGGATTTTTTTCTGCGTCATTCAGTGCGCTCTGCTTCTTAACGTCAGAAGTGTGAGAGGACCAAGAAGAAGGATGAAAAACAGCATGACGGCCGGTCAGGAGAGGACAATACCCGGACCTGTCTCTTTAATTCATGTTTTGTCACTGTCGTCTGCAGTGAATACGTTAAGAGTCCTGAATCAGAGAAACCTGGATCACTTTAGTCAAAGTGTTTGTTATTAAAGTGCTAAATCAGTCAAATTTGCGATTTCACTATGTAGTCATGCTTTGCCAGCATAGCTGTGTGTGTGTGGAGGCCTGCGAAGAAGGTGGAAGCAACTGGAACTACTTTTTTAATTTAGTGCACCGGTGTAAACCTGTTCGAGAACATCTTTGGTAATCATTTCTGCCAGTTGAGAAAAGTCTGAATTGGTTTGCATTTTAAACATTTATTAACAGATTTTATCTTAGACCTTAGATATAAATTGACTTTTAGTTCTTTTTTTTTTTTTGGCTGTAGATGTGGTGGACACGAAGGAGATAAAGTTCAAACCTGATTAACTTTGCAAAATCAGGCTGTCCTGTCACTCTCTTTGCTCCTTTGTTAATTGTAGCTGCAACACCTTCGACTCTCATGACAGCCACGTTTACCGGAGCTGAATTAAAACTGGAGCGCTGGGCTGCGTTTCATCACACTGCGCGGAGTTGTATGAGACGTGAGAGGAAGTAGGCCCGTGATGAAGGCAGGAACGGAGGACCTTTGCTTCACCTCTTGACGTCCTTTGGGCCAAAGCGATGGGCAGGATAATGACAGTTGCTTTCCTTCTGGAAACTCCGCTCACTTAGAAGCCTTATATAGAAGTAAAAAAATTCCCTTTTTCAAAATGGCGTGGGCTGGGACGGCAGGAGAGGGAGTGATTAAAGGAGAGAAGCAGATACAGAGAGAGGAACTGAAGAGAGAGAGAGAGAGCGGGACGTTCTAAAAATAAAACATCTGTTCTTGTAGGTGGAGAGAAAGCAACAAGAAGGGGAGAGAGAGAGTTTAAAGGAAAAGTCCAGCCTGAAACAAATTAAACATGTTTATATTGAAATATAATTTGCAGCTCGGCTGTATTGTCGTTATTCCTGGGAGAAAAGGTTACTAGCGCATATATAGTGGCGTTTAAAAGGAGGAAACATTTCAACATATCTCACGCATCCCGTAAGTGATGGTCATTTAGTGCTTCTTTTGTCACTCGCCATTTTCCAGTGACATTTATTGTCATATGAGGAATAGTGGTGAGGTTGGCGCAAACACTGGACTCAAAGTCCCAGAATGCAACACAGCTGGACGACACAGTAGTTAGCGATGGATGACGTGACGAGCACAATGGAGATGATGGTGGTATTAGCATGAGTTTTGAAGCACTGATCTGTTTGAGCAGCTTGATCTCTCAAAGCTCTGATCTGATTTGAGCAGATGAGATAGCTGGACAGACTTAAAGAGTAAAGCTCTGCTGCATCTTTCAGTCTTTCAGCAAGCAGTCAAATGGCATTGCGGGTTAGGTAGGAAAATGAAGTAACATGTCCATTTAAAGAAGAAGAAGAAGCTTAAAGAAAGAAAGGAAACGTAATCTCGGAAATTCAATACAAAATAAATCTTTTACACAACTGAAGATAACATGCAAGTAGTTCAGGGTGGATTTTTTTCCTTTAAGCCTCAAAAGTGTGATGAATGAGGAAAGTGCAGAGCAGAGCAAACAAGAGGAAATGAAGTGACATGAGAGAAGGAGAAAGAGAGGGAAAAGCGATCGAGTGTCCGTGTGTGTGTGTGTGTGTGTGGGTTGGTGTGTGTGTACTGATGTGATGGAGAAAAAACTCATTTTTAGTATGGTCTTATAATGATCTTTTGGTTGATGAAGCATGTTGTACCTGTAACAGACCTCTCATGACATGTCAGATGGTATAATAGTGACAAGACAAGTGGAAGAAAAATGGATTCTGATTTTTTTTTTGTGAAATCAAACCCCTTTATTTCTTTCCCTCCCCCTTTGTCCTTTTCTTTTCCCTTGCTGGAAGTCCATCTGCTTTCCATTCAGGCATGAAATGTTTCAGGAGGCCATATTAACACCTCTCTCGCTCTCTCTCTCTCTCTTTCTGTCTTTCATCATTTGCTCCCTCACCCAAGCCTTAACACTCTCTCGTCAGTACACACACAGGCTCCAGATTCCCCCTTTCGGCACTAATCAAATAAATAAGCTAACTTTTCTTTACCTACTTTTCACTTCGGCATTCCACGGCACTCCATCTCAAACGATGACATCACAGCTGGAACAGGAAAAGGACTGCAAGCGCCAAAAGCAGGATACTTTCCCATGAATGTGCTTAGACCACCCTAATGTTTCACCCTAGAATATATTCTAGAACTTTTTTTTTTTTTGCCATATCCATCTCTGACATCTGATTCGTCCCCTAAATTCCTTCCATTTTTAAGTTTTCTTTGCACTGTTATGGATTAAATGTACTTATTCAGATTTTGGAATGGCCTGATTTAGTTTCTCAACGTAAGGAACCCAAAGGGTCGATAACGTACTGTCGATAACATAGCCAGAAGGTCTATAATTTTAGTTAGTCTACATTTTATTATTATGCTACAGTGGTGGATAGCACTGTTAATTATTGCTTAACAGTGCCATAGTTGTTATTACAAAGTCATTACAGTTATAAGCATAATGCAAACCGTAATTCTAACAAAACTACGGACATACAAATTGAGTTGTGTGACTGGTTTGGGATTTGAGGATGGAAAATCCAGGAATAATACACTCCATAATGACTCCAATAAATAAATAAATAAATATAATAAATATATAAACATTTACTAATATCAATAAAGTTACTTCCTCTCTTTCTCTCTCTCTTTCAGTTCCTCTCTCTGTATCTCCTTATATATATATCCCTTACTACACAGATATATATATATTTATATATTTTTATGAATAAATTAGTGCGTTGATGCATTAAATGGCTGAAACGACATGTTCGGGCCTGCTGCCAAAACCAGGCTGTGACGCAACGCATAAGAGGCGGGGTCATTCTGTAGGCGTGCGCCGGTTCAGCCAATCAAATTCTTGGATACGGCACGTGGGATAACAGGCCACGCCTCGCTTCTCCAACACGCTCCTGCACGCTGAACTTTCAGCAGTCTGGAAGCGGGACAGCGGAGAGGGAGAGCTGAGAGCTAGGCTCTGACACCGGGGGAAGTGACGTTCTGGCACTTTGTTCCTTAAATAAGCAATTAAAATATTTTTGTTTATTTCGCAGTTGTTGACAGTGTTGTTTTCTTTCTCATTTGCTAATTAAGTGAATAAGTTTTCCGAGGAAGACATTTTCGGTATACTCTTTTCTTCCTGTTTTTTATTTTTTTATTTTATTTTTATATATATAACAAAAACTTTATCGCATTTGAACATTTCTGCGAAATCAATGGCGGAGAAAAAATGCACTTATGGATTTTAACAAAGTCGTCTAAAGCCTCAGCATTTCCGGACGGTGCTTCGTTTCCACGGTAACGGAGCGCGCGCCGGGCGGATGTCTGCGCGCCGCCATTTTGCGCACAGGTGCCGCTGTTAAACACCAAAAAAACCCAAAAACAAAAAAAAAAGCTCGTGCGCGGATTTTTGAATGCCTTTGCGGGGAGTTTGCTGGTGGCTGTGCTGCACGCGAGGCTTCCGTTTGTTGGGGCGCGAGCATGGAGGGAGAGACGAGGAGGAGGAGGAAGAGGAGGAGGAAGAGTCCTTCGAGTTGCGCAACAAGGAGGAGTGCGCGCGCCGCGCGCCGGTATGTGAACACATCAAACCGGTTTATAAAAGTTTAGAGCAGGACGAAGTGAGGTTTTCAGATTATTATGTAGAAATATCATCTGCTGTTTCCTGTCATTATAGGAACTTACTGGAGGTTAGAACCATTTTTATTCTCTTTAAGAAATATTCATTTTCAATTTAAAAAAGTTTTCATAGTACAGTTTCTGTAAACAGGCTAAATATTGTGTCATAATAAAAACATTTAGCCATATCACATCACTCATGTACCCGTATACTGTGGATTTGAATGTATTTAATAGCTTCTTTTATTCAAACTGTTTATAAATCATAAAATCACACAGATCCAAGTCAATTAATGTTCACATCAAACGTCAGAATAAGGGAAAACTGTGATCTCGGTGACTTTGACCAGGACTTTCAGGCTGTCGTGTAGTGGCGTGTACTATTCTGATGGACTATTTAGATTATTCCAAAAGCTACTGGGATTTTATTTTTTATTTTTACATGTAGCGGTCTTTAGAGTTGACACAGAATGGTGCGAAAAACAAAAAACATCAGACGAGAGGCCGTCCTGTCGACGAGAGGAGAATGGGCAGGCTGGCTCGAGCTGACAGGAAGGTTACGGTAACTCAAATAACTACTCTTTACAAACGTGGTGAGCAGAAAAGCGTCTCACAATGCGCAACACATCGTACTCACGTGACGATACACCGGGCACAGGCTCACCGAACCGGCGCAGATGAAGACTGGAAAAGGACCGGGTGATATTTTCGTCTCTTTTCGGTGAACGTGTTTTTCGTTTTACGATTAGTACAGAAACGTAGCTCTAAAATGTGAGGTGAATACTGACACTGCTACTATCCAATGATGACGCAGACCGGGTTTTCGAAGTCGCTTAACGGTGTTTTTAGAACTCAACCCTTTTAAAAAGAATATCATGTCTCTGTTATATATCGCTCGTCCCCTTGATCTTATGTCTGATAGCCCGAATCTTCCACCACTTTAAGACTTTAAAAGGTTTCTTTTAAGCTGCAACTCTATTTAAAAAATATTTTACAATGCAAAAAAAGATGAAACTTCTAATGAAATCCCTTTAGGCGTTTTTTTTTGTGTTTACGTCACATCATCCATCTAAACCTGTCGCTATAGTAACCAAACACTCAGCAAACGCAGGTTAGCGTGTTAGTGCCGCTAGTCAGTTGGAGTCTTGCAGGACCAGCTGGGCTGGTAGTGTAACACGCCACACGCGTAGAGCGACAAAGGAGGGAAAAAAAACCCGAACAAGGCTGTAATCCCAGACGGTTTCCTTTTTTGCATGTTGTGCACTACGTAGGGCGAAGAAGCCGTTATCTCATGCTCTAATTAGTGCCCTTGTATAAGCAGTAGGGCAGAGGTGCAGCAGCCTGATTGGTTGGAGGCAGATTTCAGTGGGCGTGTTGTTCGCCATGGCGACAGGAGTAATACTGTAGTGTGTTTACAGTGCAGAGAGTAATAGAGGCCGATACTGCGCAACTGTCTTTAAGTGTGTCTTTGTTCGCTATAAAGCCTATATTCTGCTATCTTTGAAGGAATAGTAACTTGAATTCTCAAATCTGATTGGTCAGCTGCAAATCACATGTATGTCAGAAGCTCCACATAATCCAAGAGAGATTCAAACTAAATGTGTAATCGGTGACAGAGGGATCCGTTCGAAACCTGTCCTGATCTTTTCCTTCATTCCCACGGCATACGTGGAAGCTTTCAACAAAATGTCCCTCATCTTCGCTTTCCTTCACGGCCGCCTGCGAGATGATCAGGGCCGGTCCACGTCCATCACACGCAGAACAACCAGACGAAAACCGAACGTATCGGGTGAAAGGATTTCACATATAGACAAAATATCTTCAATTACAATTTAATAATCTAGGATGTCGCCGGATTCTTGTGGCTTGATTTCGGAACGATATCCGCGGCATCGAAAATGGCGACTCGCTGCTTGGCGCAAAGGATTCTGGGAAGGGTGAGCCGACCCATTTACGTTTTCTGAAATGTCTTATTCGCTCATTTTCCATAACCTATGGAACGGAGTTGCGGCGTGGACATTTCCACAACATAAGTGGATAAAAAATACGATGTGTTGTTCCTTAATAACTCAGAAATTGTAGGAATAAATCACTTCGCCGCATGTTGTTATGGGAAAATGTGTTATTACAGTGTAGCTTATTTCTGAGGAATTTGGTGCATTGATCTTTAACACAGATCTTTGGGGTCTAATCTGGAACAATACCAAAGATTCCACAAGCTGGGCTCATGGCTTGTACTTGGGGAAGAAATGTTACTATCAACAGTCAGATCTGACATCAGCTCAGGAGATTTTCTTAGCGTTAGTGGTGTAGTTGCTCCTTTCACAGACTGATTCATCGCTGCTGTATTAATGCTCTTTCTTTCCAACAGCAGATTTCACAACTCACATTTTATCCCTCACTTTCGATTGCTGGAGTTGCTGAAATCATGAAACCCTCAGGTTCCTAGAACTAGTACAGAACCACGTTTCCTGACTCTGTGGTGGAGACGTGCGTCTATACATGAGACATGTCTATCTTGCTACGAGACATAAAAAGTCAGTCAGGTGTCATTCGTTAAGCCTAAAATATTCTATTAACGGTGTGTGTGTGTGTGTGTGATCTGGTTTTGGAAATCTAGCACCAGTGCCTTCTTTCTAACTGACTGAATCTGCCGTGTCCTTCAAACGCATTATATCATCATCTGTCTGATGTAATTTCTGCAAAGACTTTTGACATGCTTGCTTATCAAGCCCGGTCCTGGGTGTGTTTACTTCCTGGCTGTTACTCAGTCTAGCCACACGTGCACACACCACACACACACACACACAGACACACAGACACCAAGAGTGGGCATGTGACATCTAAGGTCATGGTATTGTCCCCGTATATATAGTCTGTGTAAAGGGCCATTGTTGGCACCCGACGCTGCTGCGTTAGGAGCGTGTGACGGCCCGCTGTATGTAAAAGACGATTAAAGAGGCACAGAAACAAAGGAGACAGAGAGAGACGTGTGCGGGGGATAATTAGATTCCGCAGGCGTCAGGCGTGTGCTGATACACTTTTATATTCATATTTACAAATGAGTCACATTTCTGCTTTTTTTTTTCTTTCTTTTCTTTTTTCAACCAGAATTCTTGTCAGGGTTATGAACAGTATAATAGGATTGCCTTCTTTGAAAAAGCTTGGCATAAGGAGATTGTTGAGGCAGGCAGAACTACTATACTCCCTTCCTGCACAGGGAGCCTACATAGGGAGCCTAGATAGGGAGCCTTCTTTCCAGTTGAACACGAAGGGAGTGTGGGAATTTTGCGATGTAGTGTATAAATGATTATCAGTATGTGCTTCTGGTTGCTTAAAGTAATGGTCAGATCTCTCTCTCTCTCTCTCTCTCTCTCTCTCTCTCTCTCTCTCTCTCTCTCACACACACACACACACACACAGATAGTGAGGGATTTAGTTCAGTTCCCCAAAGTGGAACTCATGGCCCAAAAAGGACGACCTCTGTGCTTGTGGGTGTGTGTGTGTGTGTGTGTGCACTTTGGCAAGCGAATACTGATCTGAGTTTCTTGAGCACTCCAAAGCAAAGCTCAAATCTCGACTCGGTCTCCACATAAAACGCTCGTGTGTGTAATCAGTGTTACGATGAGGGTTTTATCCAGGCAAGAGTTTGCAGAGACAGACACGGACATGTCTTTGCTCTCTGACTCACTCAGAGGCTTGTGTGTATTGGGCGAACACGCGCACACACACACACACACACACACATACACACATACACACATACACACAGAGGTTGTGCTTCACTGAATCCTAAACCTAATCAATAAGCAGCTGCCCCAGGAGCTTTTAGGCAGTTTCCTGATGGCTCTTTCTGTCCTTACATCAACCATTCATCACTCCTCACTCCTCCTCGTTTCCTTCTTAATCCCTCAGTCATGCTGCGTCTTTATGAAACGAACCCCAAAAACGGGCCAAGACATGGAGCTAACCAAGCACATCGGAGTGTTAATATGAATTTATGATTTGTGAACGAATGCCTGTTGGTCGACATCTGTTTTTCACATATCTTACACTTGTAATAAAAAAGGACTAGAATAGAAACACTAACAAAAAAAATCATTTCTTTAACCATAATGCACTTCACGGTGATGTGATGCAGCTCGATCCACCGCCTGCTGCACTCCACACATCAGTTGAAGCGAGATCACAATGCTGAGATTCTGACTTTTTTCAAGGCAAACATGTCACATGCTGCATCAAAAAAAAATTTTTAATAACACTCTGGCTCCACAATCGCATCGGCAATTACGATATTACAAATACGATATTACTAGGCATGTGACGATAAATCACGCATCGATAAATCACAATACAAATTCATGACGGTTCAAATCAATGGAAATAAAAATGAGCCGCAATTCATCTCTAAGTTTTTCCTAGCTGTAATTGCGTTATTTAGACTGCAGAGGGAGCAATAGTGTACAATTGCGGCAACACATGTGCCGTCACTGTAGGCGGAAGTAATGCGGCGAAAACAAACACAAAACTAAAATAGGAAAGAGCTTTTGTGCTCATTTACAAACTGATTCAGCAAGAACAGTTAGTTGTTTTACGTGTAAGCCTTTTACATTTTTAAGAATAAGCTCGCTATGAACTTTTTACAGATTTAATAAAGGAATATTGTAGTTATGAGGCTATTATATTTAAGTCTAACTTTTACAAATGTTTGCAAATTGGTTATATCCAGAAGTATATATTTTTTATTTACCAAAAGGAATATTTAAGTTGATGAAAAAAAAAAATAGGAAATAAACGTTGCGACTCATTTTAAGGTAAGAAGTGCAGCTCTGTTTACTGTTCGCGCCGTGAGCGGCCATGTTGACTTGACGTCACTTCGAACGACGCCTCTGCACGGCAATGGTTTTTAAACCGATTTGGGGATTATTAAAGTGAAAGAAGTCAGCATCAGATGTTGGCTCTCGCACTGAAGGTTAAAGAAAGGGATGGGTGTGTCTGTAATAGGTGCTATTAAATGATAATGTTATTATGCTTTTATTATTAGCTGCATTATTCTAAATAAGTTCCGCTTTGTCTTTGTGGAGCAGCGCAGCAGCGTTTAGTCACGACTCTTCGTTTAGGCACGGCAGCTGCAGGAATTATGGATTATTGATATCTCGGCCGCGTCAGCGAAAGCAAGCTTCCTCCCAACGCCAATCAATAGTCCTCATCCGGCTGGACTATTGACCCCAAAGCCGCCTGCCTCCGAGAAACCGCTCTCATTATCTCTTACACAAAGCTCCCAGCGACTCTCTATCAGCTAATAGTAGCCTTCCCTGTTTGATTTTTTTCCGCACGGTCGATTTTATACCTGGACGGTAGTCAAGCTGAAACATTTATAGCTGTACTGAGAAGTGATTCAGGTGAGGAGGGCATTTTTTTATCGGTTCAGTGTATATATATATATATATATATATATATATATATATATATAATCATCCAAAGGAATCAGTAAATATTCACCTTAAATTGACCACCACTGACGTATGGGAGTGTGTGTGTGTGTATGTGTGTGTGTGTGTGTGTGTGAGGAGAGTCAGGGGGCCGGTGGTATTTGGCAGAAATCTGGGAAAGCCCTCTCCGGAAACTTCCTTTCGTATATTTACACAAAGACCTCCTGCACTGCAGCCGTCCAGCACCGCTCACACACGCCAACAGGTGGTCGGACCCCACAAATGAGTGTGTGTGTGTGTGTGTGTCCTCTGCTATTAACAGTTTTTGCATTTGCCAGGGGTGACCACAGCCAAGCACACACGTCAATGTCCCTGTAAATACACACTGGTCCTCTGAGATTTGCTGGTGTGTGTGTGTGTGTGTGTGTGAACGTTTATTTTGTTCTTTTACTTAATCCTCAGCCTCAGGTGTAGCTTGGGCTAACGGATAGTAATGCGTCTGATGAGAAAATAAGTATTGGCACCCATTGATCAATATATCGATAAGTACTTAGGGTTGGGTATCGTTTGAATTTTATCGATTCCGATTCTTATCGATTCCACATTTCGATAAGAAAAATAGATGTCAAAGGTTTAGATAACAAAACACAACCTTTACAACTTTAATTAAAGGACGTAGATGGCATTATTACTTTGAGCAGACTTTTTTTTTTTATTATCTGAGTGCAATGAAAACTAATGTGTGCATATTAAAAACCCTTTCTATGAGGCGAGAGCGAGACAGGAACTCTTATTTGGAAACGCCTCGGAGCGATAACGCGAGCTAGCCACAACAGATTCTCCCGTTCTCGCGCTGTATATTTTTAGATCGCTTGCAGATGCGTAGCCATTGTTTGTTTGATAATATAAGGTTTTAATAAAGCGTCATCACAGAATCGACAAGCAGAACCGAAATTCACTTTTTTTTTCATAAGTACCTGGGACTTTGCATTTTGGATTTGGTTCTAATTTGGAGTTCCGGTTCCCAACATATATGCCCAAATGCTGTTTTGACGTTTGATACCCCGAGTCCGAGCCCATTGTGTCGAGGACTTTTATTACACTGACCAACTCTATTATCATTACAACGTACTCACTTAAAAGCCTATTTTTATGCCCACTATTTTTCCTTTTTATTTTAATTTAACAAGTATTTTAACCAGCACTACTATTCTTCTTTTAAGTGTCATGATCTGATTTCCTCCCCATATTTTCACCCAGTCTTAAATGAGTCACTTTGACACATGCTCCGGTGTTGGTTGTCAGTCAACAGCTCGCTAAAATCAATAGCAAGAGGCATGTTTTTGATGAATACATTGTTATGTTTACAGTCACTCATTTAGCAGACACTTTCATGCAAAACAACTTACAAGTGTGACAAAAAAAAAGGTTAAAAGTCTTGCTCAGATCCAACACTTGGTCTTTACCTGTCCTGGGATTTGACCTCAGAACCTTCTAGCAACCACTGCACTGTTTCTATGCAGCTTTTCACACACTTTACAACACACAATCGTTTACGACGACGACGCTCGACTGGCATGAACAAGTTCCAGCTCTGAGCTCGGTCTCTCCCACTTCTCCTTTCTCTCGTTCTTTCCCCCCCCTCCCCATCTTCACGTCTTATTTTAGCTCTGGAAGGCCTCCCTTACTCATTCTGGCTTTTCCATGTTTTTGAAGAAATACAAAACCCCCTTTTTTCCTAGACGTTTTCTCTGCATCTTGAAGGCGTTATGATGCCATTGGGGCACCGCACCCGCTGCAGCTGTTAGCATGATGAGCAGGGCATCATGGGAAAGAAGCACAAACTGGTTTCTGGCACAATGCGGATGGTACAATTGGTGTAACGCCACTCTGCTCCCCCTTCATTGCCAGCCAAATTTCTGTTCTGCTCGCCTGAATTGACGTTTTAAACTTTGCGTTGGGTAAAATAAACCAATTTCAAGTAGCACTTATGTGTTAGGAATTGTTTTCCCCCTTGTGTGTACACTTCCTGGCCCACTGTTGCGACACAACCCCAGAACCAGAAGCTCTGGACACGAACCAACATTTAATTGTAAAATGAGTCCCAGTGAAAAAAAAATGCACAGGACACTGAGCGGGAAAAACGCCGTCAGGACTGAAACCAAGCTGGTAATGAAACGTTAATGGAAAAAAGTGGAGTCTGGTTAGTCCCACCTATCCATACACACACACACACACACACAGAAGGAAACCGAAGTGAAGCAGGGAACAAAGAAATCACCGCATTTCCTGTCCAGATGAATCATTCCGCTCACTGTTGTGCCAGGACCAATCGCCACTGCCAGGCCTCGGGATCACACGCCATCACTTCTTTATCCTCATCATAGCGCCCTCTACAGGTCGTCACCAGGAAAAAAGGAAAAATCCACCACAGCTTGTATATTAATCCCCAGCATCCAAGATTCATAAAATGATTCAGTGCACTCATTCCATTGATGTTCTTGGTTTATACTTCTTTCATTGACACGCTGCTTTATTTTGACAGTTTCCTACATTACCCACAATGCCGTGCTGATAACGGTGCCAGAGGGATTTTACTTTTATCTAAAGAGAGCGATACAGCGACCCTTTAGTCTGTCCAGTGCTGTAATGTCCTCATCTATACACGCAAACAAAAGCTTCAGCGTTCACGCCAACACTCTCATCATCTACTCTACTGTAACTCAGCACGACAGCGTCGTGCAGCTGCGTTGCATTCTGGGACTTTGAGTCCGACATTTGAGATATCCAACAACATCGCTGGAAAATTGAACACGAGATTGCTCTTCATTTTAGGAGCAGATCCTGACCATCATTGTAGTTGGAAATTGTAGTTGGTCTTGTCTTATTAAACTCTCTCGAGAGCGAGCAAGCGATAACAGCGTCCCGCGTGACGTCACCATGACATACATCCGCTGACGGATCGTGTCCTGAGGAGTTACGGTAATTAGATTATTGATGTTAATTCCAGAGCAAACACAGAGCTCTTTCACTGAATGAACATCACGCCAATGTAAAATCTACACCTGGTATCGGTGCAGCCGTGAGTATCGTGTCTGTTGAGTGGCATGGCTGTTGCGTAACACTGACTCGTACATCCAGGCTATAACACGTCAATCTGAGGTGTAGCTACAAGTGTAATTACACACAAATTCCATGACAATGATATTACTAAGGCTTCTTTGGTAAAACTACTAATGCTTTATCTTACAAACGAACAATATCAGCAATTTATATATATATATATATATATATATCTACAATGTATAGTACATTTTTTTAAATGGGCAGGAACACTATATACTTTTCTTCCCTTTTAATAAGACTCGTCCTCGACTTGCGTTTTTATCTTAGATTTGCGAAAAAGCCATCGTTCATATTCGAACCCTAAGAGGAAAAAGCTTCATTCATAAAGAAGGCGACGGGTGGAAGGTTTATGACCGTCTTTCCTGCGGAGCCTGCCCGCCATTTAGTGCTCCTCTCCGCCCTGGTTAAACATTGACTCTTATTAACACACTCACACACACACACACGCACACACACGCACACACCCGCTTCTGTCCTTCAATGCCACAACACACGGCTTCTTTCGTCTGATTCTCTTTTTACTGCCTTCCTGCTCTGTCAGGGCTTTTGACATAAAGGGTTAGAACTGGTATTGTGCGAGTGTGTGTGTGTGTGCGTGGGTGTGTGTGTGTGTGCATGGGTGTGTGCATGCCCTAAAATTAGAAGGCCTAGTCGTAAAACAAAGAAGGTGTGTGTGTGTGTGTGTGTGTGTGTGTGTGTGTGTGTGAGCTGTCAGAGACCCTGCTCTTGACATGGATAATGTTGCACGTTGAGTGTGAGCATTTTGTACAGCTTGAATGCACAGCTAGAAAGTGACCAAAGGAGCCTAAAGCGTTGGTTTCTCTTCAAATAATAAAAAAAAGTTCAGATTTGTCTTTTTGGTCAATTTGGTTTCCGAGTACTGGATGCGACATGCATCGTTTCATGACTTGACATGTTTCTGAATGTGAACCGAAATGTCTTAAAAGTGCAAGTTGTGGAAATTCTGGGTTAATAATCAGCTTGTTTCATTCTTATTTGTAAAGGCTTAACATTCAAGAGATAAAGCCTTTCTTTTGAACTGTCATCAGTTGTAAAATAGCAAAGTCAATTGCTAGGAAATTGCATCATGCCACTGTAGATATAGAT
>JAQQZR010000008.1:2972083-2997083 GCA_030068235.1 Notoglanidium macrostoma
GTGAGTCGATTCAGAATCACTTTCTTATTGCAGTCAAATTGCTCTGTAGCTAAGTTGATTCAGAATCAGACTGGAATCGAATTGCACTGTAAGGGAGTTGATTCAGAATCACATTCTCACTGGAATCAAATTGCCCCATAGGTGAGTCGATTCAGAATCACTTTCTCACTGGGATTAAATTGCCCCATAGGTGAGTCAATTCAGAAGCACTTTCTCACTGCAATAAAATTTGCGCTGTATGTGAGTCGATTCAGAATCACTTTCTTATTGCAGTCAAATTGCTCTGTAGCTAAGTTGATTCAGAATCAGACTGGAATTGAATTGCACTCTAAGGGAGTTGATTCAGAATCACAGTGGAATCTAATTGCACTGTAAGGGAGTTGATTCAGAATCACACTGGAATCTAATTGCACTGTAAGGGAGTTGATTCAGAATCACTTTCTCACTGCAATTAAATTTGCGCTGTAAGTGAGTCGATTCAGAATCACTTTCTGACTGGAATCAAATTGTCCCATAGGTGAGTCGATTCAGAATCACTTTCTTACTGGAGTCAAATACTGTAGGTGAGATGATCCAGAATCACGTCCTCACTGCAGTCACATTGCACTGTAGGTGAGTCGATTCAGAATCACGTTCTCACTGCAGTCACATTGCACTGTAGGTGAGTCGATTCAGAATCACTGATTCAACTCACCTACAATTCAGTGATTCCTAGATATGAAGTTATAAAAAGACATCACAACATCCTTGATATCTCAGAAAAGTGTATTGTGACATAATTTATCACAATATCAATATTATATTGTCTTATCACTCAGCCCTACTACATACATGGTAACATAATGGTGTGGAACCTACATAGTACACGTCATTCCTAATAAAGCATCATATGAGTTTCACCCACAATGAAAGAGCGACTTGCTGGAAATGCTTAACTGCTGATATCTAGTTGTTTTAGGACAAAAGAAACCTTGTTTTATACAAGAAAAGAAAAAATAATGCACAATTACACAAGTATAAATAAAAACAGTCTGTGTACTAATTGAATTCTCGAGGATCTTTGATGATGTGAGGGTCTGTGTTTAAGCTGTTGTTTTAAAAAGTGCCAATTTGCTGTGGAAAACAGCTGGAATACGGTGATGTTCGCAGTCCAGCTAGAATTTGGGAGAGCAGAGGGAGAGGTAATGTGTAAAAATCGCAACTGGGGCTCATATTGACCCACGGCTGCATGACGGCGGAGGAAGAGGAGGAGAAGGTGTGGTGGTAGTAAAGTGGGGGAGGTGAACGAAGCTCGGGCCCTCTCTCCCTGCCTGCAGCCGCCCACTCGTTTCCCAGAGTCCTCGGCAGCGCTTCGTTGCCCGCGAGGCGACTTCCTGTTAAAGAGCGAGGGCAAAGCAGGAAGCAATTTGTCACGCGGGATCAAACGGCAGGAATAAAGCGCACAGGGAATGCGGATCACTCCGACCCAAAACACAGCACCCTTGAGAAGGATGAGAAGGCTTTCAAATCCGAGAGAGGGCCAGAACATAAGCTCGCCACTTTTGTTTCTGGAAGTGAAAGCAAATGGAAAACGCTCCACAGTCCATATGGTTCACGAACACCTTTCACACTTTTCCCTTCCTCCCCCATATGTCTCTCTCTCTCTCTCTCTGTCTTCCTCCACCATCCAGCATGAAATCTGAGCGATATTAATGCTGCCAGAGCTGTAAAGTTGTGGTTTGTGCGTCGTCTCTCTTCGGAGCGGAGCACACGCTAAGCAGAACCATATGTGTGCCCCATATGAACAGGAAACTGCTGGAAATAAAGAAAGAAGGGAGGAGGCGCAGACTGGAAGAGGAGAGCACGAGTCTAGGGTTTGTGCACCCACTATAAACACAGTGTCTCTGTTTAATCAGTAACTAGGGCACTTTACTGACCCAGTTTTTCATTTTACACACACACACACTAGCTAAATAATGCTTAACTTCGACTCGTCCTATTTAAGCCTCAAAACACACACGGAATACAGATCGGTTTCCCAATCGCATAATCACGTAGATCCTACCCTGCATAGTGCACTATACGACCACAGCGCTGTTGAATTCTTCATTCTGATTGGTCAGAAGTGGTCGCGTTGTTAAATTCTCTAGAATTGCACCTCTACAGTTCCGGCCTCTTCAATCCGTAACCTGCTGGTTCTCATACGTTGCCGTGTAAACGCTGCCGGTTGACAACGTGAACGTTGACATGCCGAGGTTTTCTGTGAGATGTTTCTTTACGGAAGGAGTCTCCAGTTTTCCACCACGCGAACGTCTTCACAACGTGGTTTCTCGGTAACATGACAAGCTGCCTTTAGGTCTAAAGGAAAAAAAAAAGAGACTGGCGAGAGAACAATTTTTAGCTTTAATGTAAGTGACTAACTGACAAAGTGAGACGTCACGTCACACCCGCAATGTCAATTTGCATGCGCACGCACCCAAACACACACCTGTGCAAACGCAAGCCCGACAGGTCGCTCGCTCGCCGTCGCCGGAGCTAAACTGCTGGTGTGTGGAGCTTCTTTACAAGCTGCCTCTGCACGAGCGAGCTGATAAGGCACAGGTGCTCGTCGTTAGGCGGATGGGGTGAGGTAATACCCGTGACCCCTGAGAACGACCCCGTTAAAGGGTCAAGGGTCACAGGGCAATGTCTGCGACTTCTGAACGTAGTGCCTTAACCTCACACAGCTGTGTGTGTGCATTAAAGGAAGCAGCTGCATGGTTATACGGGGCGCAATCAACACAAGTGTTCAGACAATACAATCGATTTACACACACACCCGCATCAGCAGTGACCGAGAGCGTGCGTGTGAAGTACAGTTACAGGTGTAATGAGCATGATTATTCACACCATCGTGGTTTTTTTTTAGAAGAGAAACTAAACACGGAAAGACTAAGCACACAAGATTATCGTTTAAGGCTGAGCGCTAGCATTCGGAAGCAACGCGGAACGGACCCAATAGCGCTTCACAGGCTTCAGAATTAAAATCGCGAACGCAGCTGCAGAGGTCTCCGTGTGTGTAATAGTCTTTGACCCACATCATTCTCATTACGTCATCGACGGGACCTCAGGATATAACGCATTGCTCAACACTACTAGATTAATAGACGAGTTGCTGATAGGTAGCAGATTTCAGCCCTCTCTTCTAAATTGGCCGCCATCTGTCACTGTTTAAAGTTAGACCTGGCCAAGCAGCACTCAGTCTAATCGCTAACTATAGTGTTGGGTAACGTGTTAAATTGTTCGGAGCCGTAACTCATTCATTGACCAGCAGCGTGCTGGCTAAAGCGCAGGCTTTTCTGAAGCGTCCGAAGGCCACCACGTCGCACGTCATGCTTGGCCTTTAAAAAAACAACAGAACAAACATACTCAGGCCTGGCCCTGATTTTATCAGGCTTCAAAGGTGTGGACGTTTTTATAGAAAGGACGCACGTATGTAGGTATGTGTGTGTGTGTGTGGATTCTGAGTGAGCTCACAATAGTTGATTGTGTTTGCGGGTTATCAGTCAGTCACACATTCAAACCGAAGGCCAGCGCTGTTTAGACAGACTAGCAGAAAAAGGTCAGAGGTCACCGCTGCACTGGAGGCTTTTCTGATTGTGTGCATTGAATATTAGTTACAATAAAACACTCCATGTCATTCTGTGACAGGAAGATAATCAACCGAGATACTTTCACCACTCATGGAATTCCCCAACTTTCTCAACAACCTTACAGCACAGCAATTCGACGATTATTATGTTTAATGTGTTCATAAACAAGACGTTTTTAATACTTTTAATGTAGACAAGAGGTTTCATGTTATTACCTACATTACGGCAGCTATAAACAGTCATTCACCGGCCTCTTTTGTTTTCTCACGTGATGTCAACGAGACAAGAAACGCAGCTTGTCACGTTACAAAGAAACGGAAGCGTATACTCCTCTATCCATGATGGAAAACGTACACGAACATCTCCATACAGAAAGCTTCACCTTATCTACAGTTATATGCCTTTCTTGTTTCAGTAACACTACGTTCACCGTCATGTTTAGATCATGTACAGCGTCCTTCAGGAATGTAACGATATATTGTGCATTGATAAATCGCGATACAAATTTCTGATACGATTCGAATCGTCAGAAATAAAAATGAACTGCGATGAATCTTTTCCTATGATGTAGTTGCGTTGTCTAGACAGCAGAGGACGTACAATAGCCGGAAGACTTCACTGTAGGCGCAGGTTACACAGCTCTAATTCCGCAAAACCACATGAAAACCAGATCTAAAATGGGAAAGAGCTTTTGTGCTCATTTACAAACAGATTCAGCAAGAAATCAGAGCTCTTTATACAGACTCCTGAAAGCGAAAGAAAGGAGAAGCAAATGGAGGGAGTTGATTTTAAATTTTTTTGTTATCTTGTTTAATTAAAGGAATTTTTAGTTAGTTAATGGAAGTAAGTATTGTCGGTTAAGAAAATGAAACAAAAGTATTTTTTTATTTGCTTTTTTTCTTAAGCTTTCCCAGAACAATATTGTGCATAACTCGAATCGTGACTTGGGTGAATCGTTGCATGCCTAGTGTCAAACATACAAGTGCCTTTGACTGAGCTGTTACTATAGAAACGACAGCATACTAAAAAGGGCATTAATGTAAATGAGTGTGATAGGAGTGACAGCTGGAAAGACTGAGCTGCTCTTATGGAAAATTAATCCACACCTTCTAAACAATCAGCGCTGTGGTATAAATCGCAGAAATTGAGACCAGCGATATTGTTAGCGGCGTCGCTACCTTCGAGCATGATACAGGAAGCATCTTTATTCTAAAGTGACTTATTTATGTCAAATACGCAACTTTTTTTAGTCTCAGTTATGACCGAGTGAGACCGAGTATAGACTAGACTGTTGTGTCTCTGTGGCCTAGACAGTGGTTAAAATCAGCCGAGCTCAGGCTTTATCAGCTCGGCATTCTGCGTTTGTCATCGACTCTCCTCTTTTTACGCTCTATCCATCTCTCGTCCTCTATTCGGCTCCGCAAAGCCTGCGTATAGCGGCACGCATTTGTAGCGTCTCTAAATGAAACGGGTTACCTGACGTGGAAGGGTCACAGTGTCTTACACGTGTGCTAATGCTACATATTCCTGTCACTGTAATATCATGATTTATAATACTGGCTAGCTAGAACAGCATCATTTATTTAGCCTTCATGTGTCCATCCTGGGAACACTAAAGTTCAAGTCTAGCTGTGTGTTTAAAGCTGTAACGTGAGGAAACCGTTTCAGTCCTTATTTACCTGCTGCTCTCATTTACGCAGCTAAACGTCTAGACTGCGGATCGATACCGTTGTCGCAAAATTGCAGACCTTGTCATATGGAGCCAAACGAGCTAATAAAAGCATCTTGGTGTTGCAGCATCAGGCTAGCAGAAAGTTGTTACCGTGTACTGTAGAAGTTGCACTTTTCATGCAGGTTATTAAAACTGTCGGATCATCCGACTTCCTGCAATCCAAACGCAGCTTAAGCGGAGTTAGCTATCGTAGCGACGAGGTAGTGACATACCTACCTAACTAACACGAGGTAGCTTTTCAGCTTACTCAAACAGCAGGCGATCATCTGAAGCATGCGCAGTAATGATATTGAGGTGTACGTAGTATTTTTCCATCTTTTGAAAGCGACCAGGAGTGAAAAAAGGAAAAAAAACAGACATTTGTGGTGACATTTTGAAAGGAAACAAAAAAACATCTCTATACAAAATGAACTTAGAGGCTAGAAGATTTCCACAACAGAAAGAGACAGCAGTGTGTGTGTGTGTGTGTGTTCATGCAGCAGGGATATTGTCATTCTAGAGATGTAGGGCAAGTTCTCGTCAAGGCCAGATTGTGAGGGCGCTCCTGCTCCAGCCCGAAACCGGTTCTGACCGCTTCTGACCGGTTGAGAGCGACAAATTGGGTCGTCTGTTCCTTCCTCCATTCTCTCTCTCTCTCTCTCTCTCTCTCTCTCTTTCTCTCTGTGCTGAGTGATCTCTCCAGGCAATTGACTCGGTCAGCACACGAGCTAAAATTAGCAAATGATGCAAATCCACTGGGATCTGTGTGTGTGTCCCTGATACAGAACATCTCTACACACACACACACACACACACACACACACACACACACACACACACACACACACACACAGACGCATATATGAGTCCTCATAAACGCAGCTGGAAATAAGTGTTAGAGATTACAGAGCAGAGATAGACGTGTACGTGCACAGACGTCTAGTCACGCGCTTAGGCAGAGGCGTATTAATAAAGTGAAATTTCAGAGAGCTCAGGTTTGCAGTCTAGACTCCGTAGTTTCCAAACTGTGTGTGTGTGTGTGTGTGTGTGTGTGTGTACGTACTGTAAACTGATCTGTATTGATCGGCTCCTACGCAGCCGTTCTGAAAGGTCAGCTCTGTAACTGATCAATGATCCCATAATCCTCAGAGAATGAAGAAGTGGGCGTTCACTAGAGCCGGTTTGATTGACACACCAAGCAGCCAATCAGAGGGCGGGATTAGCATTCGCTCATGTTAATGAGATCATTGGAGCGTGCTGATATTTTAAATGTATTTTTGGCATGCTTTATTGTGTATATATGTATTTTACTTGTGATTACAACTGTTGGTAATGTCGCTAAATGTAATGGCACCCTATTCCCTGTACTTTACAAACTACAAAGTGCACTCTCTAGGCTGCATCATTTGGACATTAAGCTACTGCAGTGCATTGTGGGATTTCAGGAGAGCGCTACGTGTTTAACACTATGCTGTTAGACTTTCTTTCTCTCTGTCTGTCTGTCTGACTCCTTGTCTTTCTCTGTCTGTCTCCTTCTTTGTCTGTCTCTAGCTTTCTGTTTCTGTCTTTCTCTCCGACTTTGTCTGTCTGTCTCTCTGGCTTTGTCTGTCTCTCTCTCTCTTTCTGTCTGTCTCTCTGTCTGTCTCTCCATCTCCCCTTGTATGTGCCTGTCTCTATCGGAGTCTCCTTGGCGTCTCTTAGTCATGCTTATTTTCAGTCTTTTGCCCAGCAGCTAGACTTGTAAACCAAAGTGTGTGTGTCGGGGTAGATTTTAGCAGCCCCATGCTGCGAGACTCATGGTCCTCTGTGTGTGTGTGTGTGTGTGTGTGTGTGTGTGTTTGATGAGTTGTCTGAATATCAGTGGAGAGACTGCAGACTATGCTAGAGCAGATTTTAGCAGGCAGTTTGTGTGTGTGTGTAGGAGTACATACCAGGTTACCCTAGCCCTGCTGCTCACTCTGTCTCTCTCTCTCTCTCTCTCTCTGTGTCTGTGTGTGTGTACGTTAGCCTGTCAGGTGTGTCAGAAGACAAACTGATAAGCGAGGGGAAAGTGAAGATGGAGGACGACCCGGAGGTCCTCGTTAAGGGTGAGTCCTGCATTCATCTATCCAAGTGTTTGTGCGTGTGTGTTTTCTAATTACGCGTCACAGCTGGACCACCTGCACGACATCTCGACATCAATCTAATCAACATCTAGACGTGTGTAAGAGGAGCGTGGCTGTTTTTTTTTTTTCTCACTCTGGGTGTATCTTCGGGCTGTGCCTTATTTAAAAATTACTCGAAACTATTGCGATCATCTGCTTCCGTCACACCACCTCTCCACAGGGTCGTCATAGCAACCTGTTCACAGATCATCCATAGGCATGCTGAGCGTGGTCACGTTCGGCACCATATCTGCCGCATTCGCCGCCGTTTCGCTAGGTTTTAGTTAATAGGAAAAACATTTGAGTTGGATTTTTACGCTGATGTCATTCTGCATTCTGTAACAACTAAATGCACCGTAAATAACCTTCAGAATCATGTGTCTTGTCTTCATTTACTTTGGTGTAGGAATTTACAGAGTTTGTGTAAGTTGACGTTAGTTTATTTGTATGGATGCACTGTGTATAATATAAGCATAATACGATTTGTTTCACAATCTGTGTAGAATTACGCCTCGATTACGTATCAGACATCACCGATATCTTACTAGTGTGTATTAGTTTGTGTGTGTGTGTGTTTCTGAGCCTCTGTGTGATGTCAGAGTGTGTGAATGTGCGCTATTTGCTTCCACTGCACTCCTGCCAGTGTGTACTGTGTAATAATAAATGCGTGTGAATGCTTAGGCAAGCTGCTAAACATGACCGTCTGCCACCAGTCTGTCTGCCCCTCGCAGACACACACACACACACACACAGAACTACACACATGTTTATCCAATCACACAAATGTATACAATGAGCATTCAGAGTTTAAAGCAGTAGCAGTGACCAGGGTGCATTTTTCCATTCCAGTGTTTTGGTTTTCGCACATGCACGCACACACACACACACACACACACACACACACGCAAACACACAGTGAGGCAGAAGCAGCAGGTGGTTTCCATCTGGAAGCGGTAGTGGAGAACTGTGACGTTGTTCACGCGTCATTGTTTCTCCACGAAGCTTTCCAAAGAACTGCATTTTCCCACACAGCCCAAACACACACACACACACACACACACACACACACACACACACTCAAGCTAACCCACAGTAAGAACTTTAGTAGTCCCTCTGCAACCCACCACAAACAAGCACTCATCTCTTTCAGCAGGATTCTCACACAGAATCACGTGTGTATATTTTCTCATGGTGCCATGGTGCATAAATCTAACCAGATGTGTGTGTGCGGATTTGTAGGCTGGCTGCTGCGCGAGGTGCAGGCCGGTTGGATCCGATACAGGAGGTTCTGGTTCACTCTGACCGCAGACTCTCTGGAGTGTTACAGCGGCCCTGAGAAAGAGGCTCGCACCGTGGGCATGCTCGTCCTCACCTCGCTCTGCTCCGTCCTCTGGCCCGACAAACACACTTACAAACAGACAGGTAACACACACACACACACACACACACACTCACTCACACACTTCAGAGTGGAACGAACTAGTCAGAAGTCTCTGACAGCCGACCACACCTCGTAGGAAAGCGCTATCTGCCCTCTTCCTCATACACGAGCTCACAGAAGCCCCTGATTGGCTGACGGCACTGGGACTGACAGGCGAGAAAGAGTATACCCTAACTCCTACTGATTTACAAGCAACCTGTCCATGACGGTTGGATCGGATTCTCGAATCTGATTGGTCAGAAGGTTTGAATTCCAAGCTGGGAGCTGAAAGTGTTTTTTTGTTGTTGGTTTAGTTCCATCCAGAAGCGAGCAGAACAGAGATTACTGTAATCCTGACATAACGTATGACATAACGTACTGACAGCTAATGCAGAAACTGTGAAACCTCTAAGTCAACGGAGAAGCGAACTCGGTATGACTTATAGTTTTGGGGAAAACACCAGTGCTGGGATTTACTGGGCTTTGGGGAACAGGGGAAGCGATGAGGCGTGCACCACAGCTCAGAGTTCAGCAGGGAAGCCGTGGCATGCAGAGAGGAACAGAGGCCCTTTGGTGAGTAAGCGGCACTCATTCGCTCCGCTCACGCGGCAAGACACAGGGGCTGAGTCACAGAAACCCGGGATTGTCCGGAACGACAGAAATGAAAGCGAAATAAAGATGAGAGGAATTATTGTCTGGGAGGAAGGAGGACTGGGACCAGGCTGTCACATTGAAATGTGTGTGTGTGTGTGAGAGAGACTAAGAACGAGGTTATGTATGAAGTTATGGTCTATGTTCTGTTGCCACACACTGCCCTACTCATCCATGCTTCTTAGGCTGTGTGAAGACTGTGTGTGTGTGTGTGTGTGTGTGTGTGTGTGTGAGAGAGAAAGAGAGATGTTCCAAAGAGTGGGCAAAAACTTAATCTAGTTACAAATCATTCAGAATCTTTACCTTGTTCAGTAACCGATGTTTTGTGTGTGTGTGTGTGTGTGTGTGTGTAGGTTACTGGAGTTTGACTGTGTTTGGGAGGAAACACTGCTACAAGCTCTTCACGAAACACTTTAACGAGGCGGTGCACTGGGCGTGTGCAGTACAGAAGGTCATCGACAGCAAAGCGCCAGTGGAGACGCCGACTCAGCTCCTGATCCGCGACATAGAGGTGAACACACACACACACACACAAACACTCAAACACACACTCACAGTTTGTGCTCATGAAAATAGTGTGTGAAAGTAGTCATGGCAACAATGTTAAACCATCCTTTCTTTTTTTTTTTTTTTTTTTTTTTTTTACGGAGCAGTTCAAGAAAAGAGCTTTACTTCCTTGATCTTTAGCTTTCCCCGTATAGCCCCCCCCCAACCCAAACTGCCGCCGGAGTTGAGTAAAGACACCTCCGATGCAACATGATGAGTTGTCGTCATGGCAACCACGTGACATTATGCCAGTTCTTGGTTCCAGAACGGTAGCATTTTGGTGCTGGAACCAAACCAACTCAGAATATGCGGAACAGTTTAAGAAAAGGATCACTTCCTTATATCCCTCCAGAGCCACACTCCCAAAACATGCACACACACACACACACATACACACACACATGTGCATACTACTCAGGCTGGAACGCCTAAAGCAAGAGGTGAGGCATTTTATATGGAACAGATTAAGAAAGCTTTGGTGGATTGTTGATGGGGTTTTTTTTCCGCCAAAATGAAAAAGCAGCTACATGTAAACACACACACACACACACGCATCTTTTCATGCTCATGTGTCTCCTGAGCCATAATATCAGCGGCGTGTTATTAATACGAAGAGCCATGATGCTGCGAATCACATGCATCTGTAAATAACCGTCTGTCTGATGTCATGCAGCTCTGCACAGACTCTGTATTAATAGCTTCCTGGTTGCTAGACGGGAATCCCGGTCAGCGTGGTGGTCCCTCGACTCAGACGCTCCACTCAGGCATCGTAGATACTTATACATGGATACGTGCATTGTTTACACATAGACTGCAAGTCAACATCACAGTGGAGTCAGTCAGCGGCCTGAGAGGAAACCCTAACCCTTCTGGTCTGATTAGCGTAATGACGAGACGAAAGAAATTGTGACTCTGAAATCTGGGGTGTCAAATTATATATCACCGCTGTCATCCTGACCCTGTGGTGCCGTGCTATTCCGATAGTATAGGAGCATTGTGGTTTGGGACGCACCCCAACCCTTCACCCCGTCCCTGCAAACTCATCCAAGCGCACACACATTTACGTGTACACAAATCTGGCCGCGGTTCGGTGGGTTCGTGTGCGAGTTCGTGTGCGAGTTCAGTACGAGCGCTCTGTCCTTACCCAAGGTCCAGCGCGCGTGTGTGTGTGTGTGTGTGTGTGTTCATTCGTTCTTTGTACTTTATTTTCCTGCACATCAGTGAGAGGACGTGGACTGTACTGCTGCTATAAAAAAGTGTGTAATGTAAATCAATCTCTCTTTCTCTGTGTTTCTGTAGGAGAACAAGTTTAACCCCGAGGTGGTGGAGCACATCTATCAACACAACCCCATCCTGGCATACACACAGAGTCCTCTCTACGCTCCTCTACTACCATTCCCTTACGGCAGCCTGGACCACTTACGTAAGCAACACACACACACACACACACACAGGGACTAATAGGATGCCAAATATTCAGAAATGTCATCACAAAAGACCAAAGATTATATACATGTGTGTGTGTGTGTGTGTGTGTGTGCAGATCTAGGTGGTAAAGGCTACGTGTCTGTGCGAGAGGAAGCCGTCAGACTCTTTAACTGCGTGCAGCAGCTGGAGTCGGAGCGAGAGCCCGTCCCTCTGATCCAGGGCGTCCTGCAAACCTGCCTTGACCTCCGACCCCTGAGAGACGAGCTCTACTGCCAGCTCATCAAACAGACCAGCATCGCACACACCCGCTCACAAACACACACACACACGAAGACGCAGAGCGGCGCCCGGCTGTGCTACTGGCAGCTGCTGACCTGCGCGAGCTGCACCTTCCTACCCAGCAGCCCCGTGCTCCGATACCTGCGCTTCCACCTGAAAAGGTGAACCGTCCACACACACTCATACACACACACACACACACACACTAGGGGCGAAACACAGTGCCACGATGTGTAACATATCGGAAGTGGGCGTGGCTCGTACTGGACCCTTAGGGAAACGTATATTTTCCCAGTTGCCTAGCAGCACTTTTCTCACGACACTGACCACTTGAACAGTGTTCCGTGTTTTCACCTTGCCACAGTAATGATACGCTTCTAAGTATACAGACGTTACAGACACATGTCAGCACATCTTACACACACACACACACACACACTCAGAAAGCATGTAAACAAACATAAACCGCACCCAGGCTTGTGGCCGAGTGCGCGGAAACAGCTGCCCGGCCAAGTTGACTCTTGTGGAAAATTTTCTTTCCTGTCCGCTCTCTCCCCACATAAACAGAGTCACACACAGACACGGGAGAAGGACACGGCTGTGAGACTGAGCGGCGTTTCTCATCCCACGCCTCATCGAGAGGCCGAGTGCAGCCAGAGGGAAAGAGAACGAGGGAACAGATAAATAAACGGGCGTGGAATAAGGAAAGAGCCGAGAACACGGCACTTTGATTAGGTGCTCTCGTGCACACCGGTATAACCTTATAGAGCTGTATAACGTCTCATTTGTTTTCAATCGTCCGGTAGAAAAATTCAAACGCGACGCGGTCGCTTCGGCTCGTCTGTGGATTTTAGCCTTAGCTCCACCCCCAGTTTCATGACGAGAAACTGTATGAGATGGTATTTTCTATAACGCACACATCATATATTTTGCCGTGTGTTTTGGAGCAGCTTCTCATTCCTGGTGTTAGTAGTAACTCTTTCTCTACTCGTTGTGGCAGGGTGCAGAGCGTGTGTGTGGACTCGGAGGTGGAGAGCTACGCTTCGTTCATCGCCCAGGCCCTGGAGAAAACACGCTGCCGCGAGTGTGTGCCGTCCTGGGAGGAGATCCAGGGCCTGCTGACGCGACAGGAGATGGTGTGTACCGTCCACTACCCCGGGCCAGGCTGCTGCAGGATTCCCATCAGCTCACACACTACTGCTAACGAGGTACACACACTTACAGCCGTACACACTCGCTCATACTAGAAGATGCAGTTACTCCAAAGTTTCAGAACCTTTATTTGGGAGCTAACGAGTAGCTGAAGACTTTTTTATATTTATAGAGATATTTTATATATAATGATGATTATTATTATAGCTTTATAGTGACCCCCCTCTCTCTCTGTCTCTCTCTCGCTCGCTCTCTGCCTCTAGGTGGTGAGGAAGGTGGCGGAGCATCTCGGCCTGCAGCACAGCCGCAACACCTTCGCCCTCTTCGAGCAGAAAGACGCCTGGGAAAGGGCGATCGGGGGCGGCACCATCATCGCCGACGTCATCACCAGGTTTGAAAAGTGAGCACTCAAAGATTTAGCTATTAGCTTAGAATGCCTCCATACCCAGAATTCCTTCGTCAAGGTCAAAGGTCATCAGCCTTCTGCTCATTAAACGAACACAGCAGCACGAGTGTCCCTACACGTACTTATTCTACTTTGTTTTGAAAATCCCTACTTGTCCCAACCCGGTCATATCCCGAGGGATGAAACGGAACTCCACGGATATCCTGTTTCAGTCGAAACACGATACTGGATATTTAGATCAGTTTTATAGATTATTTTACAAGCTTAAAATAGTGCTGTGAAACCATAGAATAGTGTCAGAAATCACACAGCGAGAGCACACGCACACGCACACACACAAACACACACACACACACACACGCGCGCGCGCGCACTTTAGCATGGTCGAGTCCTCCTTGTGTGCGAGTGGTTTAGTTTGTCAGCGAGACCGTCAGCATGAGAGCGATGTCATCGGATTTGATGTGGGAAGCAAACTGAGCAAGATAAGGAAGCCAGCTGGAATAAAAGGCATCTGTTTGATTCTTGGAAGAGAGTGTGTGTGTGTGTGTGTGTGCGCGTGTGTGTGTTTTGCAGAGCTTGTTGTACTAGCCATTCCTAGAATTGGAAGTTCAGGGACATGATACACGCTCTCACATGCTCTCAAACAACACACGCACAAACACGAAAGTGCACACAGCGCAAAAAGGCCTGCATGCACGCAGTGTGTGTGTGTGTGTGTGTGTGTGTGTGTGTGTGTGTGTGTTACACAGAGCGTGTTGTTTAGGAATGATTGGCGTGTTTATTGCAGGCTTCTTCACAGGACTCTCTGCACATCACTTTGAACGTGCAATGTGTTGCATTCGTCATGCAAATGATCCTGTCTGTCTCTCTGTCTGTCTGTCTGTCTCACTCTCAGTCTGTCAACGAAGGAGTCAGACCCGGAGTGCCAGTGGAGGCTGTGCTTCAAACTCTACTGCCTCCTGGACACAGACAGCATCAGCACAGACAGCATCGAGTACCTGTTCCTTTATGAGCAGGTGAGAGACAAAGCAGCGCGCACACGCACACACACACACACACACACACACACACAGTCAAAGACTGATCACATCTCTGGGGAAAAAGAAGAACAAATTAAAGCTCTCTCGCTCTCTCTCTCTCTGTGTCAGTGCCATGAGATGGTGGTGCGAGGTCAGCTCCCCGTGTGTGAGGAGGACCTGCTGTCTCTGGCCGCTCTCAGGCTACAGGCTCTGCTTGGTGATTTCGGATCGTTGGCTCCGTACCCGGCGCTCGAGCAGCTGTACCCGGCGCGGGCGTTGGAGAACCGGGCGCTGCTTCCTCCCGCCGAGGCTCCCGGGTGTCCTCCATTCCCCGCCGGACTCCTGGGGGCGCTGTGGGGGCAGAAGCGACGCGACGGGCAGGAGCAGAGACAGCGCGCCAGGTTGCGAGACGAGGCCACCGCTCTGTCGACCAGCATCATGGAGCGGTGGAAGTCTCTGTCGGGGTACAGCCGCGCAGACAGCATAGCCGCCTACCTCGCCATCGCACGCCAGTGGCCAGGCTTCGGGTGCACGCTCTATGAAGTGGACTTCTATATGGTGAGCTGCGCAGTTGTGAAGAAAGCGTCATGAATTTAAACCGGGTGATATTGTGATAACCGTGTGCGTCTCTGTGTGTGGCTCAGAGTTCGAGCGGAAGCTTCTCTCAGCGTCTGTGGCTGGGCGTAGCCGCATCCTGCGTGTCTCTGTATCGGCCGGGCGAGGCCGAGGCGCTCGAGTCGCTCCCCATCGCACAGATCTGCTCGTACGGCGTCTCCGACAGCAACACCTTCACCATCACTGCCTCCGACCGCCACCTGCTGTTTCACACCTCAGAGGTACTTTTGCCTGTTCTTGTATCTTCTCCTTCAGTTTTCGCTCACTGAGGCATCTCACACACACACACACACACACATACACACACACACACACGCACACGGCTCTATTCGATCATCAGCTGCATCAGCGATGTTATCAGCACTCCATCACTCAGACACGTTACACACAGACAGAAAGTCTCTTTCTTAAAAAAAAAAAAAAGAGTAATGAAGTATAATGTAATATTTTCTATAACACACAGTTTGGTTGTTTCTGTAACATCTGTGAAAGCGAACTTCTCGGCCGGCTTCATCGTTTCAGTCTTTAATCCGTCAGATACGTTTTCTTGGCTCTTTTTAAAGTCTGGCTTTATGTAGCGGCTGTGTCTCAATCTGCACACCTGCGCACTATTATAGAGGATTACAGAGGGAACATAACTGTCTACAGTAAACTGCACACATGAGAAACCGGTCAGTCTGGTGTTGTGCGAGAGCCGTGTGCACACTCCTGCTCTGCTAAATCCTACTGTCTCACTCCCTCAACTCTCTCTCTCACTCTCACTCTCACGCTCTCTCTCTCTCCACCTCCTGCTTCTCATCGCCGGAGTAGAGTTACATGCCGGCTCTCTCTTTTTTATTTCCGTGTCTTTATCTTTGTCTGTTTCTCTCTCACAGCCTCTCTTTGTTGGTTTCTTTCTTTCTTTCCCTCTCTTCACCTCTGATTCCTCACTGCAGGAGTAAAGTTACATGTCAGCTTTCTTCTACTCTGTCTGTATCTCCGTATCAGTCTTTCTTCATGTCTCTGTCTTTCCCTCTCTCTTACACTCTCTCTCTCGCTCACCCTTTCTCACTATCTCTCTCTCTCTCTCTCAATGTATCTCTCCCCGTCTCTGTCTTTCCCTCTCTCTCTCACTCACCCTTTCTCACTCTCTCTCAATGTATCTCTCCCTGTCTCTGTCTTTCTCACTCTCTCTTAATGCATCTCTCCCTGTCTCTGTCTTTCCCTCTCTCTCTCTCGCTCACCCTTTCTCACTCTCTCTTAATGCATCTCTCCCTGTCTCTGTCTTTCTGTCTGTCTCTCAGCCTCTCCACCACAATTTTGTTAATTTTGTTCTGATCTCTCTCTCTCTCGCTCTCTCTCAGCTGACTGAGATCATGCAGCTGATGAATGCCTACTTCAGTGCCACCCGACGCCAGCTGGCCAAGGACGACTGCATCACCATGGAAACCAGCTCCAAGCTCCGCCCCTCCCTGCTGGAACTGCCCTCTCACCCGGTTTGACGAGACACGCAGCCGATTCTAAAGTGGCCCCCGTCCATCGGCTCCGCCCACTCTGTCCGAGACACAGACCTGAGACGAGAGACGAGGGAGAGCAGGACGGGATGGACGACGGCCAAAGATCCCAGAATTCCGAGCACGCTCCTGGCCTGTCTGAATAAAAAGCCGGAGAGAAACTCCGCTGAATACAGAAGGACACACACGAACACACTGTGAGACACATACACATCCCTTTTGGACAGTTTATGGACGTTTCCTCTTAAACCTCCCATACACCCTACGGACTACAAAAAGCGTTCTGGGATTGATGGACACGTGCCCCAGTGCATTATGGGATTTCACAACCGCACTTCGGACTCGTACAATGACGAGTGCACTATATAGCGGATAGGGTGCGATTTGAGATACGCAGTTAGTGTATGTGTGGGTGCACATTCAAACCAAAGCATCTTTAGCATCTCTTTAGTTTTTTATTTTTTATTTTTTTATTCCTTCAAACAAATTATCGCCGTTATATACAGAGAGGCAGCCATTTTGGATCTCGGAAATGTCATTTCTGGAGGTCCGGTTCGTTGTAGCTCTGCTTTGCTGAGATAATGGCAGGTGTAACCTGAGATCACGTTTTCGTAGCCCCTTAAAGAAACGCAGAATTTCCCACGCGACGTTGTATGTTGTCTGAAGCTTAAAAAAAATAAATCCAAGCCTCATCACTCGACTCATATGAAGGCTACGATGTCACGCATATGTAGGATTTCCGCAGGATTAATAGCTCACACGCAGTGCAGCGCATAACCTGATCTAAATCATCTGAGCATCTGCCGAGTTCTTCATCGTCGTTTTGCTTTTTATATTGTGTACAATGTTTTTTATTTATGGACGTCCATC
This sequence comes from Notoglanidium macrostoma, assembly GCA_030068235.1. Lineage (NCBI taxonomy): Eukaryota > Metazoa > Chordata > Actinopteri > Siluriformes > Auchenoglanididae > Notoglanidium > Notoglanidium macrostoma. The sequence goes on from JAQQZR010000008.1 coordinate 2,989,429, forward strand.
TGTATTTTTTTTTTATTACTTGTTTTTATATCTCCTTAAGAAGTGTATAAGTGTATTGTATTCCTTTATTAATCCCACAGGGCCCGGGAATAATCAATCCCGATGTATATAGTTCGTTTGTTTCTTTAACCCGTATGGAGAGGGAGAGAGGGCTACCCAAAAAGGCAACACGCATCCAGATCGCGAGGAACGCCACAATCAGTGTTGATAACCACACGGACCAAATGCATCAGGACAGATCGGTAGTGTTTGTCCTAAAATAACTACCGAAGTCGGACGTTAAACTCGAGTCGAGTTCGTTTGTTCGTTCAGCTGTGCCTCGGAGACACTTGCCACTTGTGCCTGTAAAAACAAAACAAAACAGTCTGAAGTTTGAGTTCACTCCCGAGAGCTGTTTCTCTTTTCCAAAGGTAGAATAAAGGAATATTCCTTAATTAGACATGTCAAAATACCTGAAGAGCATCACACTTCAAACCTGACGATGAAAACAACGTGCCAACAAAATCACGTAGTGCCACATTAAAGAGCAATTTGTTTTTAAGGTTCGCAGAAAAAAGCAAATCGGTAAGCGTTAGAAAATCCCAGACGATGTCAAAGTGTATTGTGATGTCATTTACAGCAACATCACCACCAGTAGGGACATCGGCCAGCCCTGGTTATTAGTTACGTTCTATACAAACCTAGTTTTGCTAACAGGACTCGTGAGCGTCTGCGAGTCGTTTCGTTCCCGTGACGTAGAAACGTCGTTCCCTTTCCAAGACGTCCCCCTTTTCCCCATCCAGCAGCATCGCCGCTCTCTGTGCGTCACTCAAGCAGCTGCAGGCAGCTCCGCCCACCGTCTTAAAGCTTCACGCCGCATACGCTAACACAAAGCGCGTCGAGTCGGGATGCTGCACGGTACTGTGCCACCTCGCACGTCTGTAGCCAGTTGCACTATTGTCTGTACAGCTAACGTGAATGTGCAATAATAAGGAATGATGGTAGATACTGTATGTGATTAAAAAATAAAGGCAGCACCATTGGACCATCGTTCACATCATGCTGTTTTTTTGGGTGATCGCATATATAAACACACACACACACACATACACACACACACACACACACACACACACACACAGACACAGACAAAGACACACAGACACACACACAGACACACACACACACACACACACACACACACACACACAGGCCAAAAGCGAATCATTAAAGACGAACGCGAAACCTCTGGTCTTAGAAAATCATTTATTTACCTGAACACAAACTATTTACAGAAGAAAGAAATCTGCAGATGGAGAGAAAGGAATAGCTCGGAGAACACACGGCTCGGTAAGAAAGCCCGCAGGAAGAGACAGAAAAATAGAAACCTTACGTTTAACACGGACATGTTTTTAAGGAAACCTTTACTCCACACTCCTGGTTCTGGAGAACCCCCTGTCCTGAACACGAGGTGTTTCTTTTCCGGCTGATTCATCTAATCGGCTCATTCCTGAGCTGCAGCGAGCGTGTTAGAGGGGATAAAACACTAAAATGTGCAGGATTCCCTTCAGGATTTATTAAAACACACACTGTCCTGGGATCAGCCGTCTCACGACGACTGCATGACGTCAGGATGACGAACAGCTAATAAGCGATTGTAGGCATTCTCTCAGAGATCCGAGAGACTTCTGGAAACTGCTGGGGTGCTAATGACGGATGTGGTTTTATTCCTGATCATCAGTGAGATGAACTGTCTTAAGAAAAGCTTTGAATTAAATGATAATTAAACAATCGATACATTAAAAGCCGCAGCATTACTTCATAAAGGAGAAGTGTGTGTGTGTGAGGGAGAGAGAGAGTGAGAGAGAGAGTTTAACAGACAAAGTGCACTTCTGGATCTTTTGTCTTTGCCCTTGTCTCTCAGTCAGGCTTATCATTTTTCCGCTCCACCCTTTTGTCCCTGTTTTTCCTCCAGAGCTGCCTTCAGACCGCCGTCCCTGCGAGACCACCCTGCCTTATCTGCTTACTCAGGACCCTGCGTGTGTGTGTGTGTGTGTGTGTCAGCAAGTGTGTAGGGGGTGAAATGAAGGCGTGATGGATAAAGGCTTTAACAATAGAGTGAAAGAGAGAGAGAGGGAGAGAGGGGATACGGATATACTTGAATACGCTAAAGTGCACACACGCTCGTCTTGTTCACACACTCAAACAATAAAATGCAGACAATCGATTGAGTCCAGGGCCTCTGAGTGTGTGTGTGTGTGTGTGTGTGTGTGTGTGTGTGTGTGTGTGCCTGTGCCTGTTACTGCTCCTGTGCGCCCCAGGAGATGTAGTCGGGCCGCGTGGCGGCGCTGTACTCGTCGATCAGGTGCTGCACCACCTCACGCGAGTCGTCCAGCTCGTCGAAGTTGTCCTTGAATATGTCCTCCTTGCGGAACTGCTCGAGGAAAGCCTCGCGCTTGCGCAGCTTGTCGTACTGACGGCACGTCCTCTCGAACAGCTGAGGCGTGAGACGAGGGGGAAGAAAAGAGAATTAGTGACACATGAACAGTCAGTGATGTATTAAATCTGATGGCAATATATCGATACGTTTATGCTCATTGGCCACTTTCATAGGAAACCGGGGCGCTGAAATTTGTAGCCTCGGATTCCTGTTCTTGGCCGACATGAACGTGCTGTTCTGCTGTTGGAGCCCATCCTGCTCAAGTTGTGATGTGCTGCGAGTTGCTTTTCAACTCCCCCATAGAGACCGTTATGAGTGAAACAATCCCAGCGGTTTCGGAAATACTCAAACCAAAGCCACCGTGATCGCTTTCTGATGTCTGATGTGTTGAGCATTAACCCGAAGCTCATTTGATGCATTGCTGCTTGTCTGATAAGCAGTTTAACGTTCCTATTAAAGTGGCTGGTTTGTGCATGTTCAGCTAATCACGAGTTAATATCTATTATTATTATTTCATGGATACCGATTCCAATTTAGTCATCTACAGTATCGACAGACAGCGGTTACTCTGGAAAGACAGAACTTCACTTCTAAGCAGACAGGAGAGACGAGTTTCCGAATGACAGTCAGCGTGACCTTTCAGGCGTCGTCTGATGACACGGCTGAAACAGAAGCGCCTCGGGGGACAAACCGCTGCAGCAGAACACTTCGCCTGATTCCGCTTCCGACAGCGACAAAGGCGTGTCGTGCACTTCTCTGTAAAAGCCCAGTAATGACTGGTCGTGCGACTGGAATGTACAGCCAAGAGGGCGTTTTCGTCAGCGTGACGTTCCTGAGTATTCAGTCGAGTCCCGGTTTCAAATGTCGCTGACAAGGCTACAAATTTATGACCTTTTCATAAACTACCAGGAGCGTAAGCTGTATGTTAGTGACGTCACCGAGCAGCGGGGGCGGAGCTTACCGAAGAGATGCTGGTGTGATTGGCCATCATGAGGCCGCTGACGCGGTGAGCTGACGGCAGGTACGGGGACTTGCGTGACAGCGCTACCTGAATGCTAGCAGGACCCCAGGGGATAAAATTAGCCAGCTTCCTCTCTCGGATTCTCTGGAGACTCTTGTGGACCTGACAGATGGAGAAAAGAATGAGGAATATGTTCTACATAATCACCATATAGTTGCATTATGTGCAAAACCCATCACCCAGAGAGGTGACAGAGTGCACTACTGAAGCCACGCCCCCTTATCTTTCACACACACACACACACCTGCGTAGGATCCACCTCTCCCTGGATGATGTTGAGGATGGCGATGTAACAGTGGTTGGTCTGACGGTCTCGGCCCGTGGACACCATGACGTTCTTGGGCTGCAGGAGTCTCCTCATCACGTCCAGGACCGTCGTCTTCCTCACACTCGCTACCTACAGAGTAGGAAAGAAATGACACATAGTTAGCTTAGCAATGCTACGTACTGTAGAAATACAACGTCCTCCTAACATCTCTTCAGGTTGACAGCATCTCAATGCCATTGCCGTTCTTTAATTAATAATAAAATGTAATATACCCCACAACTTACTGTGGTATAAGAGCAATAAGACACTACAGGACATGCTGTTTCACACCACCGTATCACCGATTAATTTCCTATAACTGCACACCCCCAAGTGTTTCATTCCTTAATTAGAATGAATGTTGCGGCTTGCGTTCTGTACCCGTTTCTCGAAAACGCCGTTAAAAGTTAAACCGCAGAAGAACTCTGCAAGGGTATTCGTATTAGCGAGGACGTGGCCTTAGTCATCCGTCTCACAGAATACATGTCTCGATTTTAGCCAACGCTTCAATTAACACCAGCTCTACGAGGCGCATGACTCACGTTGCTCAAAATGTGACCTGGTCCATCCTGCACAATAATTATTATTATTAGATTTTTATATGGACATGCTTTTTTCCCCACACTCTTGTGAGAATGTGCAACCTCCATTAAATGTAACCGTGCAGCTTGTACAATGGCGCCATCGGATTAGTAACAAGTCACAAAACTAGTTTTTCACAAAACCTTTAAACCGATGAGACAAAAATATTATACGTGGTCGTTTATTTAAAGAATGAAATTTAATTTAAAGGAAAATGATCCTAAATTACATATCTGTGAGGGGTAAAATTGTGTGTAAAATTCTAAAGGGTTCACAAACTTTCAAGCTTATTATTATAAGTTTATTATTATTATTCTACGGTAATAAAAGTTTACTTCTACAGGAGTAAATAGAAGAATTATTTTATCATGTATAAACCAAAGGCTTCATTACACAATATATGAAGGACTCAGTACGCATGAAATAGTTGTATAATGTGAACCATTTTTTTTTTTACTTTAGTCACACTGTGCTAAACGGATACGGACTGAGATCACTGTCTTTTATATGAGAGCACAGGTACGATGTTAAACCGAGCAAAACAGACATTACAAATGCGCAGGAAGCAATGAAACTGAGCAAAAAAAAAAAAACAACAACAAAAGAAAAACAGCAAGGACAAGAGCACAGAAAATACACTGCGTCTTTGAAACGCAGCACACTGGAAGCAAGTGCGCTCACTACTTGCAGCCTTGCGCTCCATTCCCTGTTTAATTTGCACTTCTCAGTGCACTGCTCGCTTCTCAAAAGGTCCGCTGTTCGTTACAAGACAAAACATGCAGTAAGTAGCGTTAACTGTAATTTAAAACAGTAAACTGAGCAGGGAAACAGTGAATGAAGTGCAGGGCTGTGAGAAGCGAGCACACATATCGCCGGTGTGCTGCGTTTTTCTACGCGGTGGTTTTTTCTGCGCTCTCGTCCTCGCCGTTTTTGCTCAGATTGACCTCGTAGCTGCTCTCTCATATAAAAGACAGTGAGCTCAATCTCACTCGTCTACGTCATACCAGCAGGATAAATTAGCTGCTTAGCATCTGCATCCGATGGAGAAGTTGTTATAACGTTATACCGGTGTCCATAATTCATATACCGTTCCAGAAATCTGCCCAGCACTACGTCCCAGTGATACGTAGAGTCTTTACAGCTCTTATGCCCAAATAAAACCGTACTTACTGACTGGTCAGTGGTCAGTGGTGTGTAACCAGTCATGAGAAAATGGAGGCGGGGAGTGGGGATGAGCGATGCAATCAGACCAATCAGATCGTTGTTCATATATCCTGGGTAACGCAGTGTCGTCGTGCTGGCGGACATGATGGTGGAGACCTGCGAGAGAGAGAGAGAGAGAGAGAAAAAAACCAACCAAACTCAACTGGTTGAAAGAAAACGGCACCCTAGAGCAAGCGCCAAGCCGCTTCTGCTTGTTTCTGTTGGGCGTGGGATTTTAAAATTTCAATATTAAATGTTAGTGGACAAACTACGTAAATTGTACTGGATAATTTCCAACCAAACAATCATTGCAATGTGTAAAATCATGCAAGATACAGGTCAAAAGCTTCACTTTTTGTTAATGTCAAACATAAGAATGTGATCTCAGTGGTCGTTGGTGCCAGTTTGAGTATTTCAGGACCTGCTGATCTCCTGGGATTTGTACAACAGTTTATACAGGAGGCTGGGGAAAACAAAAAACATCCAACGAGCGGCGGGTCTGCTGGCGGGAAACGCCTTGTCGATGAGAGGTCAGAGGGGAACGACGTTCATGTCTATTTCTTACAACGAATGTCACTGTTTCAATACTGTTTTGACAGCCAGGGTTAGAAGCTAATGTCAGGAACAAATATCTGTCCGTGTCGCAAACTACCAATCGATGGCTGGAGTAATCATTTTAAATGAATAAAAAAAAAAACTAGTTCAACCTCTCTGTGCACCGTCTTAGTCATGAGGGCGTGTTCATTTCGCTGTCGCATGCCAAACTGCAGTTACACTCCTGTAGTCCTGGAGGCAGACAGGAGAGACGGGTTTCTGACTGACACTGCTCTCACACTTCGACCGAAGCCTCGGGGGGAAACCGCTGAGCCCTGCAGCTAAAGCTAACCACTTGGCCTAATTCCTGAGAAGCAAAAGTCAAAAATCTTGTTATAGCTTATTCATTTGTCATTATGCCACTGGAATGTACAGCCAAGAGGGCGTTTTTCACCATCAGATCATCAGCCTTGAATAAGAAATACAACTATACTCTTTATCCATTTAAAACGTTTGTCAATTTTTTTTTTTTTCTTTTCTGGTCTAGTCATGTTACAGAGAAAACACAGAGCGTAAACTCCAAGGTCTTGAAGATGTCGGGAAACGTACAGCTCCAGTGCGGACATGATGTTACATAAACGTCTCCTTACAGAAAAAGTCAACATTTTAACAATTACACATCCTTTAGGTCCGTCTGTATGACGTGTCCGCTGTATACGCCCCCGTGGATGTGCGGTTACTATAGAAACAATAACCTATCAGAATCAGCGCAATCTTAATCAACCAATCAGATACGAGAATTAATCGACCAATCAGATTTATTTAGATTCAGTGGTTAAGGTCGGATAATGAGTGTCTGATCCGAGACACGCTTTCTGCGCAAGCGACTGAAGAACCTGAGAAAAACAACATTTTTATTTTGGGCAGGCTTAAGAGAGCAAAAGTTTGTGCCCCCACCCCCATATGTTATTACATCATTCAAAAACGGATGTTTTTTTTTTCCCCCCGCCTCACTGTTAATATCTGTTAACATACACTATTTGATCAATTTTGCTTCACTGTAAAATCCCAGACTTTTAAAAAAAAATGTTTTGCTTGTATACATTAAATTCATTTTTACACACTGTGTCATATGCATACAGGATGTACTTTCGTTTGTTTTAGCTTTTATACTGATCAAGTGATTATTGCGGTCCTTGATGAGAAAAAAATTCCTAACAACCAAGTTGTCATGGCAATAAACACTGACACTGAATCCATTAAGCTGTCCTGAAAGGGGGAGAAATGACCAAGTGGTGGTTTTACGGGCATTGCTGATGAGTGAGAATGCCAGGATCTGTGGTTCTAGCCCACACTTACATTCCTCACTCTCATAACTACACAAATGTCCCATTAATCTTACTGTACTTGCTGAATAATGCACAGCAAGTACAGAATAATGTGTTGAATAATAACCCGGTGGGGGTTTCGATTATAACACAGGACTGTAAATTATTCATTGTTCAGTGCCTGTGTAACTTTACTCTAAAACAGGAGCAATATTAGCTGCATTAATAAGTTCAGACCCAAGAGTGAAAGGGATCAAAGCC
>JAQQZR010000008.1:2999583-3004217 GCA_030068235.1 Notoglanidium macrostoma
CTCCGCCCCAACCCATTCTGGCCTGATGAAAACTAATTTACAGAGAAAATAATCTTAGTCATGGGTATTATGTAGAAAAACGCTCTGCTTTTGTGACACCTATTTGCAACGCGAAAAATGTTTAAATAAATCTCCAGGCAGCTATTATAAAGCAAAACCGTAGAATGTTGCGTCCTCTCGTCATAAATCGAACACATTATTTCGTTCTTTAGTTTCTCCCGACGTGTTTAACCGCAAGGAGAGTAACGCGACGTATTCTCACTAACACTGAACCTGCAGACTGTTGGCTGTGTGTGTGTTCAGGTCAGGAAGTGAGCGATTATGAACGTAGGGGGAAAGCGGTGAGCAGAATGATATAACATTATAACGGTCTTCTTCTGCTCCTTTTTTCTGCCCTGTGCCGTTTTTGGGTGGCAGAAGAGAAGAGGGATGAAAGGGAGGTCTGTTTTACGAGGGCCGGATCGAGTAACTGCGGGCGCTGAGAGAGGAAATGTGCAGTTAGCTGGGCGTGCGGTGGAGGAGAGAGAGACGCCCTGTTCTACTCGCAGCCAGCTCGGCGCACTTTCGGCTAATGTTGACTTTGTATTTATATACGTGTGTGTGCTTGCGTGAGCTTAGGCTGGTGTGTGTGTGAGAGCGGGAGTGTGTGCTCACCACACAGTCTGCGTTCTGGGTCAGTCTCTTGAGGGTGAGAAGAGAGTTGTAGGGCTGCACCACCACATCACTCATCTCATCCTGGTTAGGAAACACAGAGTACGTCTGCACCAGCTTCTTAGGATATCTGAGAGGGAGAGAAAACAAGAACATTACCGATAAACACTAGCTGTTTTACAATTTCAGCATGTCTTACATTTTTATAAACGATCACAGGTCAACCGTACACCGACAAACACCTTCGGCTCACGCTGGCGCGGGATAATAAACGTCTCCTCAAAAAAGGTCACATCTATTATGTTTAATACAACAAAATATTAACCTTTATTATTAGCCTTAGATTACTGTATATAATACGTCCTCCATACGAATCCCTGTGCCAAGTGTTACTATAGAAACGGGAGAGTTAATATAAACCTGACAATACATGTGCGCTGCTACTGAAAAACAAAAACAAAAGACAAAAAAACAGATCATTACACTGACAGCTTCTAATTATCCTCGCCTGGATACTGACGGTGTGCGCGGTGGAAACTGAAGCAGAGGTGTAGAGTTACAGCACCACAATGGGGATGAACGCATGAGGCGGAGTACGGTGTGTGTGTTTGAGTGTGTGTGCAACCTGTCATTGAGTTTTTCCAACAGGTAGGAGCCGAGACCGGACCCCGTGCCTCCAGCAATGGAGTGACATAGCACAAATCCCTGAAACACAAATAGCACAACAGTTAGAGAGAGTGTGTGTGTGTGTGTGTGTGTGTGTGTGTGTGTGTGTGTGTGTGTGTGTGGGCAGCTGCATACTGTACACTACTGTGTGAGACCATAAGGACTATTTTAGGTGGTTGGACACACACGCACACCCCATTCGCCTAAAGAATATTTAGGCTTACCAAACACACACACACACACACACACACACACACCTCTAATGTTAGGGAATCGAGTGACAGAAGATAGTTACAAAAAAAATAACTTAAACCAGCTGAAGCAGGGTTTCTGTTGTTTTAAAGGGATGGACGTTTCCCGCTTGTGAATTAAGAGGGCATAAAAAGCCGTGAAATAACCCCCTTTCCATGTACGGAGTGTACGCACGTGCTCCTAAACGTCAACAGGATAAAGAGAGCGTGCTTTCCAGCTCGCCGTAGTGACGCAATGCTAAAAAGCGGGAATAAAAACACGTCACTGCTCCATCTGGAGGTGATCAGGAAGATGTTTTTGCACCTCGAACCGCTCCGATCCAAGCCAGACCTCACGGGAGACTGATGGCCATCGGGGGAGAAAATACAGGATAAACATCGACTCGTTCATCACAGCTAATGAGGCTGATGTCTACCCATGAGGTTCTTTGGAGGAACGTCAAACCCGGGTTTACATTACAAATAAACATGGAGGACACAGCGACAGGGAAGTCGGTGATGACTCAATCTAGAAACCGTACTTCATTTTAAACAACTAAACCAACAGGCTGTGTTTTAAGCTCCGCCTCCTCTCTATTTTCATTGGTTGCTTGTTCGGAACCAATTTTCGAGCCATTGTTATATGGATTTTAACTCTGTATATTTAAACATCTAGTTATTAGTTATCTCAATGTAAAAAAACTAATCAAGGCATGCACATACCTCATGTACAACACTTGATTGTTTTGTGACGGCCGATTGCCGGATTAACGATCGGGTCGGTACGAAGGCTTGGCGGAAATGAAAATAAGGACTTGAATTCGAGGAAGTGGGTTTGAAGCATGTTGAGTATCTGATTATTTTGAAGGAGCACCTCACCTCCAGACTGTCACTGCCGTCTGCTTCTCTGTCAATGATGTCAAAGATGTCCTCGTGAATCTTCTCGCCCTGGAAACAAACAAACAAAGCATTCAATACCAAACTGAAGGATTTACGCAGGACCCGTGACTAATGAAGTGCGATGTGAGGTGAGAATCTGAGAAGCCAGAGCGTGTGATGAACCTGAGAGAAGCCGCTGGCCCAGTTATTTCCTGCTCCTCCTCCGTGCTCGGACAGGTAGATGTTCTCGGGGTTGTACAGGTTAGCGTAGGGTGAGTTCAGGATGGTGTGGATGACACGAGGCTCCAGGTCCAGGAGCACGGCTCGGGGGATGTAGTGCTCGTCGTCCGCCTGCAGGGGGAGACACGGCGCAGAGACAAGCTTTCTTGTAAACCATTATTTCTTTTAAATCCTGTCGCGCTGTTGACGCGTGGTGTGAAAATCGTCACTGCAAAGGTTTTGTCAAGAATCTCAATAATGAAGAGTTCGTATTAAACACAGATGGGCGAGTTTAGGAGAAAAAGATTTGTACAAATACAGTACGGAGAAATGATTTTCTTCCCGTCGAGCCAGAGCTATCGAATCGATCTAAATGCATTTGGCCCAATCATATTTAATTAAATATGCAAAAGTCTTAGCGGTTTGTGAGACAAGTTTTCTTTGCGCTAATAATAAACTCAGGACTCGGGAGAGGTTCCTGTTTAAGCAAGGCTCCTCTTTTTCCTCATGTCATCTCAGCAGAGTTTCCCCTCACCGCCATCACCTCTGTTTCGGGATCGTAATCTACATCCGGATTTTTGCTTTACCTGGAAAAAAACCCCACATGGAGTCCAGCTCCCTCTGCTGGCCATCTAATACACTAGCACAACATTCCTCCAGAATTCCTGCCATTTTCCTTTTCCATCGCCACTAGTTCCTCACTGCGCATATGTTGTGATCAAAAGTTTGTGGACACCTGGCCATCACGCTCATGCGCTCAAATCAGGTATTAAGTCTCACTTTGGGTGATTTGAGTTCTGCGTATTTTCGGATTACTGCTTCAATAAGCTCCATTTGGATACCAAGTTTATTACTGAATCACGTCGACATGCCACAATAGCAACAGTGTGAGTTTATTCACGAGGATGGCCTCGGAAAACTCCGTCGGAATCTTATTTTTAGAATGTTCAATTGAGGATTCCATGACGCGGTGTGAAAGAGGGAATCCTCAGCCTGATTTTGACACCAGGAGTTCCTGCTACCCCAAAAAATAACTTCGCCAGCAGTGCGGATTTATAGCGGAAAAATTCACGCTTTTCTGTAACCAGCTTGGATAGTGTTCAATAAAGTGTTTTAAAACAATGTTTAGGATGAACATTTCTCAATTCTGTTAAAGGATCAGCAAGTGAATTTATTTCTCGACCGATTTTTGCCAGAGCGCCAAACTAACCTGTGCCACTTGACGGATAACGCAGGAGTGTGACGGTCAGGTGTCCACATACTTTTGGCCACGCTGTGTGTGATAATATACCGCCGTGACTCCTGATTCTAACCAGCCATGCAAAATCTCTGTGTGAACTTTGTCACCTGATAGAAGAACACATCTTTACGGTCCGTGCCCTCGGTGGCAAACTCCTCCACGATGCCCTCTGGGCTGATGCCGTGCTCCGCACACAGCTGTTTCCAGAACTCGAAACCAACTGCAACACATAAACACATGACAACACGTCACGACCTTCATTATTCACAGGCAAATGGTTTCACCGATCCGATTAAAGATTCCGAGTGAACAGGGCAGCCTGTATAAAACCTCTGTTTCTCTTCATTCAAGTGTCCTACGTGGACGCTTTGAACAAAATACGCCTTATCTTCTCTTTCCTCGCAGCCGAGGCCGGATCGGGTCCGTTACATACGGAATAACCTTACAAGATCTGTGGAAAGAATTATGCTCTATGGCCTGGAATGTTACCAGATTTCTTTTGGAATATCGATGGCATCAGAAATGCCGACTCGCTACTTGGTGCAGAGGATTCTGGGGAGGGTGAGGAAGTTACTGTTTTACACGTTACATGCTTCATTTTGTAAACAAAACTACATATATATATATATATATATATACACACATACATACACTACCAGTCAAAAGTTTGGCCACACCTTCTAATTCAATTGTTTTCTTTATTTTTATGACTTTAAAAGAGACTGGATAATGATGGACTGTTGTTTCTC
>JAQQZR010000008.1:3013653-3043564 GCA_030068235.1 Notoglanidium macrostoma
CTCAATTCAATTCAAAGAGCTTTATTAGCATGACCATAAACATGTACAGTATTGCTAAAGCATTGAAATGACAGTTTAAATAAAACAAATACAATAACAATAACAGAAAATAAAATAAAAAAATAGAATAAAATGGAGTTTCCCTGACAGTTTATGACGAATTACACACAGCGCGTGTTTATTAACGTCAGTTTTCACCCATAAGACCCCCTGTCTGAGTCGCTCTTGGCAAAGAACAGAAATTTTATCTTTTAAATTTTATTTTCGCACAGTTGCAGCACAAATGTGTAATAAACCTCAAATTTGGGACAAAATGTCATTCACAACCATGACAGGAACATGGAGCTGATGTGATGTAACGATTTAATAAATATACAAGTTACAGAATTGAATTTAAAGACGTGCTCTCCGTTCTAAGCCTAAGCACGAGTCCTGATTCATTAAGAAGCAGTCAATGCAACTTTTAACATGTGGTTAAGTTTTGTTTTTAATCATTTAACACCAGTCCCAAATTGCTTCCTCTTCACTGTAGATGCTCACTACATAGGGTGTAACATACTGACATTAAGATGCGCTGTTAACTCAAAAACCCTGCAATAAATATTTTTCGGTAATTACCTGCATGTCCTCGACTTTTTTGCCTTCAAGAACATACATTTTATTATTATAATATTTATTTATTATTGTTTTAAGATATCTTTACAGTGAGAGATAAGCCAGGATTAGTGAGCTTGTCACCATTTCAGCCAATTCATCCAGTTTTATGTCAGTCACATTGATGTATTTGTCTCCTAAATCACATGTTTCTGAGATTCACAGAGGAAGTGACTGAGGGCGGAAACACCTTGGCAGGAAATTTGGGCCGTGACTCGTACGAGATTAGCCAAATCAGCGTAACGAAACTCCTAAGCTGGAAAGTACATCCAGAACCCACTGTTCTGCTACCGAAGTGATACAGAGGAGATGATTACATAAAAATAAATCTAACGCTGCATCTGAACATTGTGCTAAACATTGCCGTAGTTTAAAAAAAAGCAGTGTTAGTTCCTGCTCGGTAATTTGTTGTATCTTGCGAAGAGCCGTTCAAGTTGCACAGATGTGAAGGGTATCTTAACCAGAGCACACTGCAGCTGTTAGACAGGAAATGAAGCGTCTGATTCGTCTTTGTCTCTCTCTTGCAGGTTCTTTGCGTTGAGCTCGTTGAGGCTGCTCTTCCTGTTGGCGTTGGGACTTGCTCTGTTTGTGTGTGTTGACACGTGGAGGAACAAGATCTGGCCCAAGATCAAAGGTAGTCATGGCTGCCTTCAGCCAATCAGAGCAATCCTGGGGAACGCAATCGCCGTCTTCATCGTCCTCCTTCTTAAACATCTGGTCACAAAGCTGTCTGATTCCTAAATGTAATGCTTAAACTAGGATAAGATTTCCAAACACTCGTCTCTTCAGTAATGTCCCCGGAGGATGTCGGTTGCTATAGAAACGTATCCAATCGAACGCTAGTTCTCAAAACATTTAAACCTGACGGTATATAATCAGCTATCGACGCTTATTTTGTAGCTTGCTTCGCTTTTTGTGAAACAAAAACACATCTATAAAAAGGACGACTTGTTAGACCAAGACTAGTTTCTAAGCATTATCCAGCTAATTAGCCAAATAATCCAGAACTAGCTAGCTCTACCTGGATAAGTGGTTTTTTTGTTTTCCTCCAGTTGTCTGTTTGTCATAGCCGTTTTATGACGATTCGTTAACGTTACTAGATATCATCGCAAATATATTACACCTTTTAATAAGCGCAGTAGGAGCATGAACACTTGTTCCTGTTTCAGACGCACCTGCGAGATGTTCTAAAGAGGAAAGCGGTATTTCCATATCAATTAGTGTTTGTAGATTTGTACATTTACCAAAATATTTACAGCAGGTATTTTCTTTCAGGATCTGACAGGTTTAAGCTTAAGTATAGAAGGTAGTAAAGTAGGGATTTGTATGATTCAGATATCACACACACACACCATCAGTGTCCGTGCTGTTTTGTTTACTTGGATTAATTCAGTTGTAATATTCACGTGTCTGTCTGTTCACAGTGAAGCGAGTGGATGAGAGTGAAAGTGAAAGGTATGGTTGGTATTTTGTATATACATAATGAGTGCAGGATGTTTTGCAGAGAGCATCAGTTTGCTAACTGTCTGCCTGTGTGTGTGTGTGTGTGTGTGTGTGTGTGTAGTTGGGGCCTGGTGCAGCCCGGCACCCTGAGCGTACCCGAGTTGTGCCACCACATGGCCGAGGTTTGGGTGAGCGGAGCCTCGTGTGCTGCTGATCTCATGGAGTTTAAACGCCAAAGCCCTGGACAGGTGAATCACGCATCAGGAGTCATGTGTCACGCAGTCCCTCTTTCATCAATACAGTACAATAATCTCTTCATGGAAATGCCTGAGCATTTTACATACATATTAAGAAGGTGGACAGAATCCGGCAGAGGATTTGACACAGATTTTACTTCCGTCATCTTGAATGAATGTAAAAACGTAGCCTGCGTAGGAAATGAACCGGACACGATGAGCAGCTCGGCGGTTGATCCGGTCATTTCAGTTTAATCAGCAGCATGTCGGTTATGCGTTTATTCAGTTATATATGCTCTCTGCAGTTCTGTGCGCTGGTGTGTGTGCTGTTCTCTTTCTTGGCCATGGTGGGGCGCTACATCCCCGGAGTAATCCTCTCCTACATTGCCGGTGAGTAAAACTCCTCAAAGCCACATCACTACAGCAGCTTGTTTTATGCAGGTTAATCGGCACCAAAAAAAACAACACAAGAACCCAACTAATCAGAGATGGGGGCATTACCATGGAAACAGAGCGAAATAATCACAATGAGGATGATCAGAGCAGAACTGCATGTGCACAAAACTAAAATATGTACAGTTAACGTTAAATACTACAGTGCACTTCCGTTTGCATGCCGTAATGACGGAGGACAAAGATATCGGATTCATTTCAACAAAATATTTACGGGGCTAGAAATCAGATGGTTTGCCTTTTACATGCAAATAATTTAAAGATAAAACATTATATCAGTTTTCGTGTCCTGTCGATTCTTCATTTTCAGTCTTTGAAACGCTACATTAACAATCTACTTTTTAAAGTAATATATTAATTTATTTTTTAAGATGTATGGCAAAACGGATGTACGGTTTCCATTTTCTCACACCGATACTGTAAGTGTGGGGTACGCAAACTTTCGCACTATGTTGACGCTCTATATTGAGTGTGAACACATAAATGCATTACATAATAGAATTGTTTTTTTCAGGCCTTTGCACTTTTTCCTTTTTTTAATTTTTTTTATTTTTGGTTAAAAATGGTCACGATTTATTGTATTTGATGGCTTTAATTTGACTTTTTAAATTCCATATTTAATAATTTCCTGAAATGTCTATGGAAGTAATAAGTGGGATGGATACTTGATTTTACTGTATAGTCTCGATAAGGTGATAAATGATTGTGAAAAAAAAAACAAAAAAAAAAAAAACAGATTTGACAGTTTTATATTGGAAATTATTTACACTGATTTTTTTTCCGCCAACTTTCAGTTTTCATTTATTCTTGTACGCATTGAATAAAAGTATCATCCAGTGCATTTTAAAAGGTTTATTTTTAAACAACTCTGCTGTCCTGCTCGCAGTTTTTTAGGATTATTGCTATATACTGCATCATGTATCATAGAAACATTTTTTTTTGTTACTCGTAGGAAACCGTCCTCTGTTGATTATATATTATATTAATACTCACTCTGACTCGTTTGTTTTGTCAGTGTGGTGCGTGTTGTTGTGTCCGTTGGCGATTTATCATCGGCTGTGGCCACGTGTGTGTGTGAGGCTGGAGCCGGCCCTGCAGTGGCTGGACTTCAGCGTCAAAGGCTACATGATGTCCAAGCCCATAGACAACCAGTGTGAGTACAAAAGTGTGCAAGAAAAGATTATCGTAGTGGATAATTTCCCTGACAGTCTGCGCTGCGGCTCCTTCCTTCTAGTGTTAACTATTGTACTGACCCGAAGAGTCACTAACACGGACATCTGTAACCTTTTTCACTGTGTGCGCGCTTGTGTGTTTACAGTCCTTCGTCGACCAATCAGAAGCGGCACCTCGGGCGACGCCAGCGACAGCGAGGAGGAGCTAGCTGCCTTCTGCCCTACAGTAAGTGCACTTGACTCACAAAGGCCAAGGGCACTTCTCCAGTGTGGTACTTGTTGTTACAGTTTGAGTGAAAGAAGCAGGATGTATGTCGTATGTCCTGTCACTTGATCTTTTTCACTATTAAGCTTGAAAACAGATTTCCCATGTAGATGTTGTAATTAAATTATTAAAGATTTAGTACTAACAAGTGACCGCAAAACAGATTGACCAAAAAACAAACAAAAAAAAAAAGCGCACAGATGACGCACATTGGTGTATTTTGTTTTCACACACACCAGTGCGTCTCATGTGTAGTCCTATAGATGGAATGAGCCAGCCTTATTTGGTCACAGTGCAGCTTTTAGATTGGAAAAGAAATACGTTTTTCGAGCGATTTCTCACCTGTCAGGTCGCAGGTTGAGGGAAAAACGGGAAAAACTAACATGCAGGACGAAGCGCCACGGTGGTGTTTTGTTAATAGTTTTGTCTGCAGAGTTGCTTGCACATCTCATTGTGCTCACTGGATGATGGGTTAAAAAATGAGCTGTATCAGACACAGCTAACTCTGCATCTGGATTTTCTCCCCCCATCGTGTAGTTTGATGAAGCGGTGGTCGCTAAGGAATTAGCGATGACTGATTCGGAGCACTCGGATGCAGAAGTCTCATACACAGAAAATGGCACCTTTAACCTGTCCAGGGGCCAGACTCCTCTCACCGAGGGCTCAGAGGGTAAGACAGACGGTGTCTTTATTTGATACGGATTGGCCAAAATCCTTTTCTGTTTTATTGTCTGCCTTTTATATGTATGCCTGTGTTTCGGAGACTTAATTATATCTCCATCCCTGATTTCACTAAAACCCTCGTTTTCTCCTTACCAGAACTCGACAGGCACAGTGACCCAGAGGAGTCGTTCGCGCAGGACCTCCCAGACTTCCCCTCTATAAACCCAGACGCCACGCTGATGGAGGACGATGACGACCCCAGCCTCGGGCTGCCCAGCTTGGGCTCGGTCGGCACCTCCGGCCTTCGCGCTTCCGCCTCCTCCGCCCTGCTGGACCTGGACTCGGATCAGGACGACCTCGACACCGATCTCTCGCTCGGCAGCCTCAACGTGACCTCTGACCTCACCGGCGATCTAGCAGGACTCCTGGCTAGCAACATGATCCAGGCGGCGCTCTCGGGGGCCATGCAGGTTCCGCGCGGATACAGGAAACAGTCGAGCTCCGAGCTGGACCCGGACTTGGACCTGGACCAGGACGACTTTGAGCTGCTGGATCAGTCCGAGCTCAACCAGATGGATCCTTTAGGGGGCGCAGGCGCGAGAGGAAGCGGCCAGAACAGAACACAGGGATCCAGCTTCTTGTCCAACCTGCTTGGGAAGCCACAGTGAGGCGTGTGTGTGTGTGTGTGTGTGTGTGTGTGTGTGGTCTGATACACACCTACCTATATCAACACCTTCTACCTGTCCATTCTGTAGAGCATAATGAAGAGCAAGTTTGCAGTGTGTGTACATATAGGTGTGTGTATTGCACGGGTCATGAATGTTGCATTAGGTTCCACTAGTCAGTGGCTCCAGTCGAACACTGTGAAGTCGTTTTTGTTTTCTCGGTTATTTTTCCCCTGATTTTCTTTTGTAGGCACAGCAATAGTACACAAGGACCGGGAGAAATCTTACAGAAACCAGCATAGCAAACGCCAAACCTTTTTACAGCATCCGAACGGTAACAAACTGAGCCTTATTATAAACCTCTCCAAGGCAAAAATTCTGTACAGTCAGCATTGTTTAACATGATACACCCGACGGGACCAATCCACACATTCCTGTATAGATGCTGTAGATCACACACACCCAGTAACGCAGTCCGCGATCAGGAGTCGTCCAGTCACTCATACCTCAACCACACGCTCCCGATTGATGAGCAAAAATTTATTAGACCGTACCATATCCTCATTTACCCTGCTTCCTGTTCGGCACTAACCCCGGAAAGTAATATTTTGAGCTCAGAGGTCATTAACTTTGCCAGTATGTTATGCACACTTCATTTTCATTTTCAGAAATGAATTGTTTCTGATTCGTAATGAAATTCCAAGCCTGAATCACTGCTGCTTAGTAATTTAAACATTGCATTTATAAAAACAACAACAACATATACAGCATGTCCAAGAAGCAGTAGTAAGGTTTCATTTTTAACAATTACATTTTATTTATTATTTTTTTTTTTTATTAATGCGATTTACTTCATTATTTGGATTTGAGATCGAGCTACTTAATCATATCATTATGAGAGAACTTGATTACAAAAATTGGAAGCACGTGTTTAAATATTAGGTGCACGTGCATTGCTCATTTTTTGATGACTTCTAGGACACACTTTTTAGATTTGCATTCACCATAAAGAATGATCTCCCGCCATTTGTAGACAAAACAAACCTATTTTCTTTCCCTACTACAAAAGATCTGCCAAGCTTTTACCCTTTTTTTATGGGATTGGATATCCGGTGACGCAGGAAACCTCACTAAAAGTGTGTCATCCATTTACATGGACCATGTAAACACAACAGAGTGACTCTCTTTTTGCTTGCATATGAACAGGTTGGTTGCCGTTGCCCTTCTTCAGTAGAGCTGTTTGTGAGTAGGGATGCATGGATACCGATTCCGGTACGGGTCCGATTCAGTACTCTTGTTACCAATATCCACAGCGATATGAACTTTATCGCTGGTACGGCTTGACCAACCTCATACGCTGTGTTAAAGAAATCGTTTAATCGGCATAGCATCTTATGTGCTGTATTAAACTCGGCTTGTTTTGCCTGAAACGCACACACACACACACACACACGGATCTAACATAAACAGCACTAAATGAAATAAGTAGGCTACTCATTTCATTATCAGCATCGCTATCTAAAACGCACTCGTACTCCGAATAAAAAGGTATTGATGCATCCCTATTGTTAACGAGAGTTCATTCGGATTTGTTTACAGTGCTGCCACGGTGAACGAAAAATCGCCAAAGTGCGATCACTTCCTGTAACAGCAGTAACTTTTGCGAATGTATGCCTTATAGAAGAATGCTTGTGCACATATAGGCATGCTTCTGTGATCATCGGTCAGCTCGATACATATAGCCCGTGAACAAACAAATCCTGTAAACGGAAAGATGATACAGTCTCGGCTGACCATTTGTGACCTGAACGCTCAAGATGCATTTTAAAACCAAGTCTTAGGCCTCAGAGGCATAAGTGTTGGGTTAACGTACATCCAGCATCCAGCGAGCACCAGTTTAGCAAGTGAAAACAAATTGTTGGAGAGAGAGAGGATGGTCAGAAGTTCAGAGTAACTCAAGTAGCCACTCTTTACAACTGTGGTGAGCAGAAAAGCATTTCAGAGCGCACAATGAATGGTACCGTGAGAAGGATGGGCCGCAGCAGCAGCTTCCACACCTTTAAACCAAGAACGGGGATCTGAGGCTACAGTGGGCACGTGGGACAGTGGGCAATCTGGACAGATCGGCAAATGATTGGCTAAGTGCATTAATGAGCAAGTATAGGAAATATGTAACCATGACAACATCCAAAGCCAATGTCTGAGAAGAACCTGCTGTCTCCACCTGCTATCTCAAGTCTTCTTGGATATTTCACATGCAGTCTTAATTAAAACCTCACCTCATGCTGAAGTTCCTCTCTGTTGGATTTTGAGATGAAGGCTGATTGAATTGCGATGTGTACAACACGGTGTGTGTGTGTGTGTGTGTGTGTGTGTGTGTGTGTGTGAGAGAGTAGGAGTAGGAGGCAGTGTGGTGTGGTGCAGTGATTTGTTTGTTTGCTGTGTTTTGTTTTTTTTCTCTTTCCTTGGACAATCTGCTTCTGTAGCTCATGTCATTCTTCTATAGTAGATCTGCTATATCTTGGATTTCTTCTTGATTTTTGCTGTACGAGTAAAAGTTGCTGATCTTCACCATAGATGTGTATATATACACCATATATATAGAAACCTAAACATTATATTGTGCTGTACGCAGCTGTACATCGGCGTCTATAGCCATCACATGAACATATTCGCAAAAATTGAAAGTGCCTACAAGGTTTACTAGGTAATAACTCCCAGTTTGAGTGTGGTAGCAAGGCAAATCTCTGATATTAGCTAGTGCATGTAGAATGGGCTACGTTTGCAATCGAGTTTGCTCTACAAACATCTAATCGGCAAACAGATCGATAGATTATTCCGCTTATTAGGCAAAGTTCAGATTCTGAAATTGATCTTTGAATTAAAGTACGACACGCCGTACCTTATATCCAGGTAAAGTTGTGAAACATCTACAAAAAAAGGTTAGTCTTATGTTACCGCGGCAATAAAACGGTTCTCACCAGCCTCTCGTTATTTTCGGATTCTCTTAAGGTTATTAATAATTAGCCGAAGAAAGCACGCAGCTTGTCATGTCACGGAAATTTCTGAAACTGGGGACGCCTACTACAACTCGTAAACGTTAAATGAACTTCTTCCAAAACGAAATATCACCATATGAACAGTTATACGCTTTCCTTTGTTTGGTATCGCATCTCAGGACCCTGTGTAAGTTACTATAGAAACTATAATGTATTAGTGCGAGTCCACCATGTACAATCAACAGAAATGTCACGTTCTCTTTAAGCAAGTCAGGCAATTCTTGTATTGGGGGAAAAAGAGCTTTACAGCCAGTGCTCATT
Source organism: Notoglanidium macrostoma (assembly GCA_030068235.1). Taxonomy (NCBI): domain Eukaryota; kingdom Metazoa; phylum Chordata; class Actinopteri; order Siluriformes; family Auchenoglanididae; genus Notoglanidium; species Notoglanidium macrostoma. The sequence continues at coordinate 3,022,525 of JAQQZR010000008.1, forward strand.
TAGGAGTCACAGGATATTATGAATTGGATTTTCAAGCAGTGAAACGCATCTTTTTAAATGACAAAAAAGAAGAAATGCTGTACTTGAAATGAATTCCTGAAGATTCGGCTAAAGAAAACGTCACGGGATCTGTTTTCCCATTAGCTGCGGCTGTGCAAAAGCACCGAAACCGCTGATTACAGAGAAAAGACGCCAGTACCCAAAGTGCACGGCTGTGTTAGCGCTAAAACCACAGCGTTTGATGTTCTTTTATTCATCTTAAGTGAGCGCTTTATCCTGCTCAGGGCCATGATGATATTCGAGTTTGCGTTTCATTAACGGCGCGGTCATCGATTCTGGAAAACAATTGTTGATGTTTGAACTCAACAGCCAAACAAATACACACCACACTTTAGTGCTCCTTTAGAAGCGCCGTCCCTGAAATTCATGTACACGGGTCGGCACGGCCCACTTTTCATATCCTCGTATGTCCAAACAGGCACGAGTGCCTCTGGCGGCCATGTTTATATATATATATATATATATATTTTGCTGAAACGTGATTTTATCCCTATCATTTAATATTCAATTGAAAAAAAACCTGTCTGAAGTACTGTTTTTTTTTTTTTTTTTTGACAGACCAACTTTTCCACCTCAACCAAGTGTAAAACCTTTTATTTTAAATGCCCCCCATATTTCATATGCAGAAAAAGAAATATTTTAAATTCAAAGCTCAGTGTGCGTCAATGGGAGCCACTTTACCTCGCTTATCTTTCAGTATGTCGTATTTACTTCCAGTCTAATATGCACATCTAGGGTGATAGTATCTTTACATTAAACAGTTGCACATGCTGGTGGAAGATTTGTAGTAAACTGACATTCTGTAACTGATGATGAGGAAGAAGGTCACAGCTCTTTCTTCATCTTAACATGTGGATCTTATGCATGCGCCTATATGATATGATATATTTCATGCACACGATAAAATAACGATTTAAACCTCTTGAAAAGCACACCTTTCGGTTAGCGTAAATATAACCTGGCGTCTCTCCGACTACAGAATAACGTTTGAGCCATGGAGTTTAGTTTAGGTTTAAAAGCAATACGATGGCATTAATGTGAATGAATTCTTAGGCGATGATTATGTGATTAACTCCGATGTTGGAGCAAAAAAGCAAAAGCCTGACGTGAAAATCGTTAAAACAACGAGCCCTTTTTGGAATGACGTGTGACGAACGTTATCCGCGTCAGAGCACTTATTCACTTGACCCCATATAAATGCTGACGGTTTGTTTTTCCATGCTGACTTTTCATGAGGAGAAACATAATCGCTGTTCGTCAATTTCTTTACCTGATCACGTTACATCGGGATATAGATAAATAATAAGGATTTACTTTGGGGGGGGGTAAGATTTATTATATTTGTAAATGTTGTGCTGTTAGTCAATGGTTAAAAAAAAATGTCAAACAGGAGCGAAATATCAGAATTCAGGCTGCCTATATTCACCTCACAACGGAGTTTGTTTTTGTTTTTTTTTCTAGAAAAGAAACTGTAATTTAATAGAATGTGTACTTTATAAAAATTCTCATATTCTGCCACATAGGTGTTGTGTACATCTGTCAGATCTTCTGTTACTCTGTGGATTTTTGATATGTTTTGATGTGCAAGTGAATAAATTCTGAAAATAAAACCTTTGGCACTTTGGAACCTTCGGAATGTTTTATTAAAATATATCAGTGTAAGCAATGATGCTCGTCTAAAATCCACCCATATTAGGACGGCATATGATGACGTCAAACTCACGAGACTGCTATAAATACGACAGCGGCAACTGTGAAACGTAAAGCAAACATTGCTAATGGACAGAAAAATATCTGTATTATTTCAGGCTCACCTTATAAAATGCTGGCAGGAGAATTGCCCGATTACGCTGATTGATGGCGTAAACAGAACTCGGTCATTGTCTTTAAACACCGATGTATCTTAGAGAATCTTCATGGTGTAATCGGACAGTCTGTTGTAGAATCCGGCCAAGAGCTGATCGGGATCATGCAGCACAGCGTGACGTAATGATCTTAAAAGACTACTGAAATCATACAGCTTGAAGATTACAAAATTACCAAAGTGTTAAGATTATTCTGAGATATTACTTAAAAGAAAAACAGAACCATTATGAACTCTTTAAATAGTGTATGATGTAAATTTGACTTCTAATCACTTACAGATGCCCTTCGTATATACAGTAGATTAAGAGACTTTATTAAGCGTAACATGGCCGTTGGATGGGATTAATGTTCTGAAAAGCAGGTCAGTCTGTAGGCTATGAATAAAGGCTGCTGTAAAGCTCCATCTAGTTTTTGTGGTCTTATTGTATGTATATGAATATTGATTAAATCAAGAAATTGCAGCTGCTTTCCAGAAAATCAAAATGGCGTCTCGAAGTGCATCTTTTTGTATAACCAAACTTTAGAATTTCACTTCAGGTCGAGGTACATGAAAAAGGAAAACACATTTGAGTTCAGGAAAGTCTTTAGACATGTTAAAATTTCAAAACGTTTTTTTTTTTTTCTTTTCCTTTTCTTTTGTAAAGGACCTTGATTCAAACGTCAGGTGGCAAGTACTTACCAACAAATACATCTTGACAACCCTGACTAGCGGTCGCTAGCCGGATATGACGTCGCGGGTACGTCTCTACTTCAAGTCCCACAACTAAATGCAGCGCGCGCGAAATTTCAGAGAAGTAAATAGGACGAGATTGTAGTATTGTTTTGTGGCTGCTGAGGACTGAAAATGAGTAAAAAAGACTCCAGAGGCAAGTGTAAACGTTATCCATTAGGGGTGGGCAAATAGTGTGAAAAAAGAGTACTGAATGTTCTAATCAGAATACAGATTTGTTATATTTATGCGAGTTAATATTGTTAGCTAATGTGCTACCTCACAACAGTTTTCTGTTTTTCACTATCCAAGTTCCTACAAGTCCCGCCTTCTGTGTTAGGATTGGCTAATGGATTGTACTCACAACCCCATTGGCGGTGTTGTGACGAATATGAAATGCTAGCCAATCGTAGCGCACGAGGCGGGACGCAAAGAGCCAATCACAAAACAGGGGGTGGGACTTGTTCGAAAACGGGTGTTTAATTCGGTTAGATAACTAGTTTTTGTGAAATCTCGGTGGATTTGATGTTATTCCAGCTGCAGACCTTATCCTGTCTTATCTGAATGAGAAAAACAGACCGTACAGCGCGCAGGATGTGTTCGGTAACCTGCAGAAGCAACACGGACTCGGAAAAACGGTAAGATCAAAAAGTCACCAATTAGCACAGCGCTGCTGAATTCTCGATTCTGATTGGTCAGAAGGTGTTGCGTAATTTTCTAATTCAAAACAGGTTTATAATCATGCGCTGGTTCTAATATGTAACAACTTGCTCCACAGAATATAAAAAAAAACAACTGCGTGTGATCATTGATATGGTGATGTTTTTTGTAAAGTGACTTTACAGTCTCCAGTGTCAACACTTTTATAACGCTTATAGGTTATAGGGTTATGTGCTTTGCAGATGTAATGTGGATCAAGGTTCGTAGGCATTATGAACATATGATGACACACTGTCTACGTAGTTGTGTGTGTGTGTGTGTGTGTAGGTGGTGGTGAAGACTATGGAACAGCTGGCACAAGATGGCCGGATCAGAGAGAAAGTTTACGGCAAGCAGAAGATCTACTTTGCAGATCAGGTGTGTTTGTTTACATAAATTATTAAAGCAGACGGTAATAAGATTGCGCCGATAAATTTATCAGTAAGGCATAAATGTCTAACGTCTTGCGTGCGTCTGAAATTTCCGTCTCAGTCCCAGTTCGCTGATGTAAGCGATGCGGATCTGAAGCAGATGGACTTCTGCACTTCAGAGCTCAACAGCCAGGTGGAGGCGGTGATGCAGAGCTGCAGGCAACTCGATACAGGTACACATCTGCTCTTCGTCACATATACAACATTCTGTGAGAGGAAGTCCTAGTGACGTAAGGTTCATTCCAGCGCATGCCTTTTGTAGAACTTATCCTGCTAATGATCAGAGAGAAACATTTGCTTTGGAAACATACTCAAAAATTCTCAACTCTGATTGGTCAGGTGTTGGTTAATTTTCTTCAGCAGCATCTCTCCGTGAATCTGCACATGTTAAAAGCATTCATTCTGGTATGCTGTCGTTTCTATAGTAACAGCTCATTCATTGGGACTTGTACGGCAGACTGTCTATATTTAAAAGACTAATAATAAAAATGTTGTTGAACAAAGAGAAATGTATGAAAATTAATAGAAAAGCATGAAGTCATTTGTGTGGGCAAACAAACAATGAAAGTTTTTAAATAAAGATACATTTCCTCATAACACCCTGCTGCTAATGTTGGTCTGTGTGTGTATATAAGATGATCCACTTATTTATATTCAAAATCATTTGAATTTTAAATAATTTGTATCATGAACTTTGAATACAATTGAAATTCACAATGCGTCAAAGAACCCGTGATTTTCCCATCCATGAGAAATGTTAACCCCCACTCTTAACTCTCGCCTGCTCTGCTGTGTTTTCTTGTTTTGCCCACACGCAGAGCTGAAGGAGCTGAACAGCTCACTGACCACACCAGAGATGATGACGCAGATTAAGGAGCTGAAGGCCGAGTGTGAAGGCTACAGAACCCGACTGCACAAAATCCAATCGGCCACCAATCACGTCACGCCTGAGGAGAGAGAGAAGGTCTGAAATCTTTCATACACCATCCTATCCTACATGTAACGGCGCTGAACCGATGATGTTAAATGTCAGCGTATAACGTGGAATTATTTGCATATGTATTCTAATGGGTGACAGAATTTCTGTTTCGTTCACGCCGTCTTCCATACTGAACTTTTTTTCACCCTCAAGCAATGTGACTGTCACAGAAAAGCAGCATACTTTATCTTCTTCTTCTTTATAATAATAATAATAGTAGTAGTAGTTTAAAGTCAAGCTTAGGCTTAATTTCAGAAAACAGCTTGTCGATAACTCAAACACTTGCAACTCAAATAGTTACTCTTTACAGCCGTGGTGTGCAGAAAAGCATCTCAAAACACTCAACATGTTAAATCTCGAGGCAGGTGGAGTTGATACAGTGACAGGAACATGTTATTTTGGTAAATAAATAAATCAGTGTATTTTCGTTAAAGTGGCCAGTGAGTGCATAAATTTGCATCCCCCGTTACGACTAAATGAACAAGCCTAGAAATCGTGTGCCTCTTGCGCATCCTCTTCCTGTTTAAACTTTGCCTGATGTCACACTCGACACCATGTAGTTGACCTGAACACTGGGTGTCACTGTAACATTAAACTAAAAAACAGCTCCTGATCATCTCCTCGTTCCCCCTGTTTAAGTGTTAATGCTATGATTTTAACAGTTTGTCTTCTGTAAACATTTTCCAGCATTTAAAAAAAAAAAAAAAAAAGACTGGCAAAAATCAATTATTAATAATGAAATATCTTACTCATTTCGGAGGAAATATTAATTTAATCTGCTGTAATGAAGGAATAGGAGTTAGTAAATAGAAAAAGCTCCTACGATGCAATAATTGTGTGAATTTAGAGATGTAATCATAAAACATTCGGTATTCATACCCATCATTTTTCCTCTGTACATTGGCTCGCAGGTGTTCAAGGAGAGAAACCTCTATGTGAAGGAGTGGAAGAAACGCAAGAGACTGGTAAACATCTGAAACACAATCTGGTATCTTGAATTCTTGATTCTGATTGGTCAGCTGATGAACTTTCCTGGTTTTCGATAGCAGCAGGTCCTACAGACGTTCCGGTTATTCTTAAGATCTGAGGTTTATATTATAGAGCTCTTTTTAATACGTTACTGTTTCTATACTAACAACTAATTCGCAGGGTGAATTTGTTTATTTAGCGTTAATGGAAGGAGTCTCCAGTAAAGTCATGACAAACTGGAGTTTTTTCTTATTAATAAAACAGAACAGGACCTTGTTTGTAAATGTAACTATAAATGGATCAAAAAGTATGATGTCGTACGTTAATTCATCAAATTTGTAGTGGTTGCTTAATTGCTGTAGTATAAGAGAAATAGAACACCTCAGGACACGCTGTTATTAGAAAATAGTCACCTGTAAATGCATTCTGCATTAAGCCGCTGTACACCACTGCGTCACTGATTATTCTACAACAGCACACTCCTGAGTTTCATTTTTGATTATCCAGGCCACTGACATGATGGGAGCCGTTCTTGAGGGTTACCCGAAGAGCAAAAAGGAATTTCTGGTGAGCTGTTATTGATATTAGTTCAAACGTCTAAAGGTTTGAAGGTTATAAGGGTCTTCCTTATACCACTTTCTGACTTTGTGGTTCATTTTCACTGCATAAATGTCGTTCAGCGTATGAATTTGAAGCAGTGGACAGATCAGTAGCCCGGGCATCCAGGATACCTAGAGTTTGTGTCCACGCTGTTTGTTTTTTGTCATTTTGCTGTCCCATTCACAGATGAAACTACAGTGCTTTGTATAGCCGAGCTGCAGTCCTAGTAACAGAGCAATGACTTTAAGATCTCCACAGATATTCCAGTTGTACCTGATATACTGGACGTGCTTCAGCAACAGTTCCATACTCTCGTATGTTTCTCATACGTTTCCCTGGGGTGGTACGAAATGATCACACTCTTCAACCGAACCCGTCGTCAGTGAATACTTGACGTCAATTCTTGTTGACAAAAATGAACACTTAAGCAAAAATTCTCTATGTAGCTATGATCAGACTTGAGGTAATTCATGGTGTTGCAGTTACCTCTTATTATTACCTCTCCTGGTGTAAGTAACAGTCCTGTGGTTAAACGACAAAATAAAGATGCTAGTCAGACTCTGGCATCGCTGACGTCGATACGAGATCGGATCTTTTTGAGGGTAATAACTTGGTGTGCTACAAATGCTTTGTTAAAAGAGGATGATCATAAACAACTTTTTTTCCCCCCCAGCAGCCTTTAATGCACTTTTCTATCTAACTGGCTCACTATCTTTTTTTCATTATGCTAGGTATCACTATTGTTTTTTATACTTGTGTTTGATCAGGAGGAGGTCGGAGTTGAAACAGACGAGGATCATAAAGTGAAGATTCCTAACATCTGACACCGCGGCTGAGGAAATCCTGAGGCAATGTCAGTGGAGTGATGGGCAGAGAAGAGATACTTGAACATCACTATTATTATTTCTGATGCATGTGGGTGGAGGAAAAACTGTAAATAAGTTACAACATTAAACATTTATTTTCCGATTACAAAGAGCATTCATACAAAAATATTCTGACTGAGAATATACTCTGGTTACAATCAGCAGAGGTCTTAAGCACAGAGTGTCTGCGTCTGTGATGCATTTAGCTGCGATTGCGTGGAGCCTCCACGATATGGCTAAAGACAGAAAGAGTCCCTTTTTTTCCAGCAATGATTAAACATCATTTACTAAAATAAGTCCTGAATGTACAGAGAAGTCAGTTTTCCTGAGAATGTTTCCTTATTTTATTTTAGTCACTGTCTTTTTCATTCAGATGCAGCCTTCGTGTTTGATCCAGAACTGGGCTTAATCCTTGTGTGTATATATATAAAAAAATAAAAATAAAAATAAAAGTCTGTACTGAATAAAATGAAAATGTACATAAATTTAAAAGTCACCCAAAACTTGTTTTAAAGATGTAAATTAAAAAAAAAAAAAAAAAAAAAAAAGGATAAATAACTTGACAGGCCAATTTTTACTCTTCCCCAAAAAAAAAAAAAAAAAAAAAGAAAAATTCTATAAATATGCAAATTAGAAACGCTCCCAAGACTACGGTCTTGGCCCTTGTGCTAGAAAAATGGTGCTAACCTGATTTACATACTGGAACCTGATTGGCTCTCATTTTATGAGGTCATAACTCTTGCTCTTTTTTAGCGCAATGAAATTTTCCAGCACTTTGACACCCTGGAAGGATTTAATCCTTAAAAAAATGTTTTAAGTTAAGGTTGACTCTAAAAGCAAACCTAATTAACTTACATTAAAAGGTTTTACGAACGATATCGACAGTTTTTTCCCACCCTGTGGTTTGTGCGTACATTTAGAGTAGTCAAGGCACATGAAAAAGCAATGTGCTTGGTTTTTTTTTTTCCCCTCACGGTTCACAATGATGCTGCCTTTTTTTTTTTTTTTTTTTTTTTAAACATCTGGGATTAGTACGACTTCTCGCTACATTTGGTCTCAGTTGAAACCACCGTTCTATGATTTGTTGTGCTTTGGGATGTGAATATGAGGTAACAGAGAAAACACAAATGTGTGATAGTTCAGCATTTCACTCAGTGTAGATCACATTCTCGAGATCACACCTGTAAACTGGTCTGATAAGAGAGTCTGACTCAGAGGTAAGCAAGAGAGAGCACACACTTTACATGCATAATAAACACTGACATTATTGCATTGCTTTAAAGTGGAACTGGGGCGTGTTAGCAAGCACTACAGAGTCGCATGTCATGGGCGTGATCAGCACTTCCTCTTTCCTTCCTGTACACCAAGATCAACCCAGCTCAAGTCTATTACCACCATTTACATAGCATTGCCCATGTATACTGCATCTTGTGAAGAGGAACCGCTGTGCAACTTTTCATCTATGAATGAATGCAGATTACAGCTCTGATCTTTAAAAAAAAAAGAAACTACAGTGTCCCCTCAGTGAAGTATTTCCAAATCATTCCATTACAGGAGGTTTTTCAATAATTCTGCAATTTACTGTGTTTCTACTTAAGGAATTTTCTAGGCTGTATTTCCAGGAAGCTTTTTAGTTCCTCTTCCAGGATGGGTAGTTTTCAGTGAACCAGGAACTTCTGTACCCCTGGGAGGGGTTTACCGTACTGGGCTTCACTAATCGGTACAACACAAGCACATTAAACTTGTGTTTAAAAAGTGAAATATTTCCGTTTGGCAAGTCAGAAGCATTGCAGGAGTATGTTTTTATACACCGCTCTACTTTAATACTTGTCATAAGAAAGTTCTCAAAAGACATGCCCTTGAAACATTTCTGAGTAGCTGTAGCTTTGTCACTGTACACCAGTACAGTGTACTCTGGAGCTCCCATTTGGGAATGTTCCAGAGCTCCCACTCACTCAGGTTCTGGAGCTCCCGTTTGGGAATGTTCCAGAGATCTCATGCACTAAGGTTCCAGAGGTCCCATTTGGAAAGGTTCTGGTGCTCCTATTCACCAAGGTTCTGGAGCTCCCGTTCACTGAAGTTCCAGATTTCTCATTTGGGAATGTTCCAGAACTCACATTCTGGAAGGTTAAGGAGCTTTCCATTTGGAAAGTTTCCAGAACTCTCATTCTGCAAGTTCCAGACTGTCTAAGTTCTTCAAAATGGGGCAGTGGGAGTTCATCAGTTAAAGTTACTATATTTTAGACCAGCAGGGTGTGAGGTCAAAAGTCTGGACTTGTAGAAAACCCCAGAGAGGAGATAACTCTGGACCAAGACTGACTGACTTCAAGAACAAAATATCAGTTATGAGAATGGCAAGTGTACTTTGGGCAAGTGGTGATCCAACACTAAGCAGTGGTGGAATTTTGTCACAATGCTTAGATTCTGAGCCAGAAAATGGCCCAAATGGGCCACATACCACATCTAATGCTTTGAATTGTTTAGATTTAGACTGAAGATGGCCCAGGTATGCTATCAAGCCCAGGTCTTGCCTGGGATTTAACGTCATCAGGAGGATATGGTGGTACTGAAATGGTTCTGTGATCTGGGCTTCATCAGCAGTAAATAAATGAAAAGCCAGATCTAAAACGAGTACGTCAACCATTAGCACGAAATGTCATGCTGTGTATAAGGTCAGGTCGACCCAAATCGCCCACTCATGTATAAAGCCAGAACACACCCCAGTCCACATGCTTATATTTTGTCGCACAATACAACCTTTAATTAGAAACATAACCTCTATATCTTCTGCCTTATACGGAGGCATAAATTGTCTATATTTCAAGAATTATGTTTCAACCCCAGTCACACAACATTCACTCGTCACTTGGGCTAACACACTTTTAACTACTTACACTGCAGGAAACCGTGCGGCTCAGCGTGTATCAGACGTTGCATTGTGGGACAGGCACTTGATGCCCTGTAATAATAACAATAAAAATCTGTGCCTTTGGTAGTGTTGGTAGAAGTACAGCAACCTGAAGTCTCTGTGAACTCCACAGCCTGAGTGTGAGAGCGATCTCCAGCGCATTAATACAGCTGGCCATTCAGCTGCCTCAGGACACCCACCACAAACTCCCTCAGCGTCTGTGGGACACAGAAGAATCATCAGGAAAAAATGTGGACCAGTGATCTATTGGCTTCATGTTTCTGGAATAAAAGGGGTTTCTCACTTGGCCTAAATATTTGAGTCCGTGCACTTTCATTTCTATTGTTTACCTTTGGTACCGATACTCGAGTGGTAAAAAAAAAACCGCATTTTGGATGCTTGTAATCATGCAGGAATAGCTGCAAACGAGGAGCTGATCTTGTTTATGCAGGAAGATTTTCAGCCTCGACGCTAGACATGCATTTTTCATGATGCTCTCAGTGCTAGCACTCGCACCCCAAAGGTCAACTAATTACAGCCGTAAAGATCTATTAAAGTCTGGTTTCATATATCAATAAGTTGTTCGATCTCCTCCTCTTAGGAGATACTAACCTTTTTCCTGCCATCATCAAGGTTGAAAAAGGAAGCAACGTGACCACCAAGCACGTTCCTCGGAATGCGGCCCAGATCCGTACCGGATGCGGCATAGGCGAACCGATGAACAGTGTTTTCAATATGACTGTTCTCTGAACCAGTGCCGGGCTCAAAAAACATGTTCACAGGTCACCAAACTCCCTGAACTCCTGAGAGTGAAAACACCCTAGGTGTACATGACTAATGTCTGGTCAACAGTGGTCCTTTTTTAAGAAGGCTGATAAGGGCCAGTACATTAATCTACATACTGCACCTATATAGGTGTGTGTGTGTGTGTGTATGTCAGGGTATGTAACCTGTGGTTTGCAGTGCTCCTCGATCCAGCTGAATACGCAGGCCGAGAGCTCCTGGAAGCTGCTGACGGACACCGAGGTGATGAACGACTGGAACAGGGAATCCATGATGCTCTGAAACACGCTGAACTTCACCTGATCGGACACCTGCTCGCTGCCCTGATGAGGGTTGTTCTGGTGAGCCTTCACGATCTGCTCGTAGTTCCTGTACCACACACACACACACACACCAAATAAGCCGAGAGGTCATGTATACACATATACGCAAGTAGACGAGTAAATATTTAGAATATAAAAAAAAAAAAGATCATGGAAATAGCACATGAAAATGAGTTCTTTTGAACTGGCTTTTATGAAGCTGGTGCTGTTGTTACAGAGAGCCGTGAGGAGATGATGAATCCGTCCTGCCTCTCGTGTCTGCCAGTGCACAGCGGGGTGCTGCTGCTAAAGTAGGTCTCGTGCTGCGTCTCGTTCTCATCCTGTGTGTTATGTCTGCGCCATTAGCCAAGTCATCGCTTAACCCGGCTTTACACTGTACAATTCTTTTCCCCAGGCGTAATGGCACATTGTAAAAGAAAATCTTTGGTCACGAGTTGATGTGATTACCGACAATTAAAGAGAAATCTCTGGCAGAAGATTCTGATTAGAAATCTCAGATTTCTATGACGATCATCTAAAAGCCGGCACGGGATTATACAAAACTCACAAGACGGCTATCTGGTAGCGGCAATTGCAAGACGCAAAGACGTGGCATTTAAAATGAATTCATAATTGTGGCAATTTCATGCTTTCCAGTCGAAGACCCAAGTGCTGCATCACTAGTCATTTTCTTCAGATGTAGGTCTAGGATTTTCCTCGTGTAATCTGACGCGGAGATAACGCATCGATCAGCACACATTCTGTCAGGAGGAGGCATCGCACCCGTCGAACGTCCGTAAGCAAGCTCGGCACTTGATGAAACTAAAAACCGGCGCACCGCAAGTGAGGCAACACATCAGTTGCCACTTTTTCACACAAATCCACTCACAGAGCTTCATTTCATCATAGTGACCTTTGGTCATGTTACTTGTGTCCTAGTTTTTGCTGAGTGCATCACGTTGTTATCATCCTCCTCTCAAGAGGCTTGTGATGACTTGCCACATCCAGTCACACCCAAATGGTGAGCTTCAACACCAAAAAAAAAAAAATCACACCACCAAACAATGATTCCTCTGGGAAACGCACTGTTTTTCCCCTTTGTTGTCTTAACAAATACATATTATTTGTACAATTGGCACAACAAAGCAAAGGCTCTTTTTCTGCTTCCTCTTCTGCCTAAACTACTACTTTAAATGCGTTTAAAGTACTCCTGCCTCACATGAACCCTTTACCTTTGACCTTCCACTTTTTTGGAACCCGACTCACGTTTTCATAATCTTCAGCGCCATCACTTCCTTTCTCAGCATGGACACTTCCTCTTCTTGCTTCTTCTTCTCTTTATGAAGAAACTGAATGTAGTCTATGGCTGCAAACACACATACACACACCTTATTTATTTTTCTTTCCATTTTCACTTGACAAATTGTTAAAAACCTCCAATTCTACATTTTCGTGCACGTTCCACGCGGCCAGATTTGATGCAATACCCTGCTTTGACACGTTAGCCAGATAAGGTTTTTTTTTACTTCCTCACCATCATGCTAGACATTAATGATGAACGTGACCTTTTCCGTGTATCAGATTATTAAACGGATTATCTGCTCTTCTTTTTCAGAAATTTTACTCAGACTGATTTCAAGCTCTTTATACATCTCGTCCGATTTATTTATCCTAATCAAGCTGTCCATCTGATGGTTTGTCGGATGTGTGAGACTCTTACTTTTCTGCAGCACCGTGGCCTTGCTGATTTTCTGAGCGGCCATGGCGAACTCCGACTGCTGCTGGCAGGTGGGTACGATGGACTGCAGGTCATCATAGCCTTTCTATAGGTGTGTAAGCAAGAATATTCATCAGTAATGTGCTGTAGAGAAAACTGGAAATAAAGTAAAATACATATAAAATATACTAGTACCTAATGAACAAAGTAATAACCTTGGGCAGTTTAAATTCATGATCTAATTTAAATAAAGCATTTTGACACAATATGACACACAAGAGGTGCCAATACTTTTTAGTACTTGCCATTGTCACCTTTTATTTGTTTTATGGTATTCAGTGTATTTCCATGGTTCCCGCCGTGTCTTACCTTAATAGCGTCTCTGCGTTTCTGCTCAGCCTGTGTGTGCGCTTGTCTCCTGCGGTCTTTATACGAGTCCTTGGTCTCATGTTTGTAGTCGCTGTCTTCATCATCTGAGACAAATGAATGGTTAGATTTTGCCTTGTGAAGAAGAAAACTACAGATAAGCAGCATGCAAACAGCAAAGAAGTAAAATGTACAATAAACGTGCAGTGGAACTGTAATATAAGACTCAAGGCATGATGGATTACACATGTATTAATCCTTCATCTGTTTCTCAATAACCATCCATCTGAGCATTTCAGATTTAGTTCACTGAATTCCAGAGCAGAAAACATGTGTCTATAATGTTGTGTAAAACACCTACTGTCTCTCATTTTCTTACTCCGGAATCTTCTTTTTTTTTTTTTGCCTCATTTAATTTGTTTGGGCGGGAAAAAAATGCAGACTGACAGACGTGCCGAGGCCACGCCTCCTTCGGTAGGACTGACAGGCACCGAGACCACGCCTCCTTCAGTAGGACTGACAGGCACAGAGGCCACGCCCCCTTCAGTAGGACTGACAGGCACAGATTCCTTTTCAGTACTCATTTCCGTACTCCTATAAACCCCTTTTTCCATTTACAACAAAAGCAGACATTCACTCAAGTTGTTCAATTGAATTCATTTGTATATTTGTATTCTGTATAAAACAGTTTATCCTGAGAGAGTTCGAATTGTTTTTTGTGGCACCTTTGTTACTGAACCGTATTTAATAAATGCTCTTAAATATGCAAAAGCACTTTGCTCATCATCTGCACTCAGACTCTATATTTAACTGAATGCTAGGCTGAGAGGAGAGAGCAGGACTGTAGTAGTCACCCGTGTTTGGTACTGAGGAAGCGCTAGTGGATCCGATGCTGTTGGCTCTGGAGACCACTGATCCCTTACGGCCAGTTTCTGCAAAGAAATCTGTACAAGAGAAGCCAAGAGTAAAAATAATGCATCAGATTTTAACCCGCATTATAAATACATAATCCATCACAGAAAACTATTGCAGTAGGGTTTTCTAATAAACCACAAAATAAGTAGAAACGGATTTTTGTACGTACTGTGGTCGAAGCTGTCGCTGAAAGTGCCGTCCGTCTGCTGAGCCATGGTGAGGTGAAGCGTAGCCCGAGGAATAAAGGGGAAAACTCACATCAGCTCAAAGAAACATGACACTGCAGTAAAGGAAGGACAGAGACACGTGCAGGTACTGACCACACACACTAACACACACCTGGCTAACACATCCTGCTTTTATTCCTCTGCATCTAGGACACAAACACCCCACTGTGAGATGTCCTCAAAAATCTAACCAGCGGCGTCTGCCGTCTTTTCACATTGACCATTTGAAAGGTCACGTTTTGTGCTTTGTTAATAAACGTGACGCTGATCTACATACACAGGCTCGATAGTTTAACATGTAGCTGGGCAGAAGGAATGAACTCAGTGGACAAACGGGTGGACAGACGGACAGATCCAGACGGGGTGGATACATAGATACACTCATGGCTATACTAGTTAGAGAAACAATGGGACAGATAGACAGTTTATATGGACATGCAGACAGACAGATCGGCTCTATTCACATATCCAGGTTGTGTATAAACGGGACAATACGGGCAGATAGACAGAGCAGGTATACAGACAAATACGTAACTAGACTGACTGACTAATAGGTAGATATAAACGGATGGACAGAGTCAGACAGGTGGACACAGATAGACAGTGAGACAGATGGACACTAACAGGCGGACAAAGAGACAGACAGGTGAATACATTGACTAGATATAAACAGACAGGTGGACACATTAACATACAGACAGACAGGTGGATACAGATGGGCAAGTGGACACAAAGAAACACATTGACAGTGAGACAGGTGAACAGACAGACAGACAGATGGACACAAACAGATAAATACAGACCGTGATGCAGGTGGACACATTAACAGACACAAAGAGAGACAGACGGACGGGCACAAAAGGGAGACAGTTGGACACAGACAGAGATGGGTGGAACCATTAACAGACATACAGACAGATAAACAAACAAAGAACTGCACAAACAGACAGACAGACAATCTATACAAGTCTATAAGAACAAACCCTTTGCTGACAGTAAACTCTTCGTCCCCTGTTACGCTACATAAACATGCAGTAATCATACACAACTCTACAAGCTGGCTAAAGAGAGACACGCGTTTTCCACGTGAACACCTCATGCTCACTCTTTATTTCTGTAATTAATCCGTTTAAACCCTGCTGGGCTTTAGCCTTACCATGCTGCTGTTAGCCAAACTGCTAATTTTACATCTCAGCTAACTGAAATGTCACTATCATTAAAAAGCCTTTGTTCCTGACGTGGTTTTTATTATTAAATACACGTATAAAAACCACCTCAGCCGTTTGAGTTCACAAAATAAAACACCAAATTACTACATAATTACACAATGTTGCCTACTTTATGCCAGGGATCCTCCGGCGACGCGCTCTGTTCCGTCATCTTGGCGTAAACACGGGCTGAGTGCCAAACAGCTTCCTACTGGATATAAAGAGCACTAGGTAGGGGGTGGAAGTCTGGAATTCTACACTTAAGCTAGCGCGCGTGTGTAGGCAGTATGTAGTTATTTGGAATGCGCCCATACTACAGCCAAAGAGCAGGCTGGAGAGTCAGTCACAAGACGTAATCTGGCAACGTGCGCCCTCTATGGGTGACAATTGGTTATAACTTTATAATTAGGGTTGCCAGATTATAGGTTTCAACGAGGTTTGAGCGGAATTTGATATAAAAGCCACTATCACATTTCTCTTTAGATTATATTAAAAGGTAGCAGCATTTTCTAACCAGTCATCTTACTTTTTAAGCAACATCTTTGTATGTTTGTGTTTGTTTCTACTACAATAAGTTTATTTTTTTTAATTAAGTTAATTAAGTTTATTTTTTTATTTTTATTTTTTTTTACATCAACGTGTACATCTGTCGCTAATTCCATGAGTGTTTATTCAACTGATTAAACAATAAATAAAAATAAATGTGATATTATTACAGAATGTATTGTTTTTACACATTATCCCAGTTAATGTCACTCTCACCTCAGAAATTCTGCTTCTCTTACAAGTATAAAATCAGCCACAATATTAAAACCACCTACCTACTATTTGTGCAGGTCCCCTTTGTGCCACAAAAACAGCTCTGGGGATTTTGGAGGCCAAGTCAACACCTTGAACACATTGTCATGTTCCTCAAACCATTCCTGATACATTTTTGTAGTGTGTCAGGGCACGTTATCCTGCTGAAAGAGGCCACTGACATTAGGGAATAATGTTGTTTAGGTAGGTGGTACGTGTCAAATTAACATCCAAACGAAAGCCAGGACCTGAAGTTTCCCAGCAGAGCATTGCCCAGAGCATCACACTGCCTCCACTTGTTTACCTTCTTCCTATAGTGCATCCTGGTGCCATCTCTTCCCCAGGTAAGTGATGCACACGCACCTGGCCGTCCACATGTGGTTCATCAGACCAGGCCACCTTCTTCCAGTGCTCCACGGTCCAGTTCTGATGCCTATTGTACATGCTTTCGGTAGTGAACAGGGGTCAGCATGGGCACTCGGACCGGACTGCAGCTTCACAGCCCCATACACAGCAAGCTGCGATGCAGTGTGTGTCCTCACACCTTTCTGTCGTAGCCAGAATGAACTTTTTCAGCGATTTGTGCTACAGCAGCTCTTCTGTGGGATCGGAACAGACCTGCTGTTTTGGAGACGCGCTGACCCAGTCATCTAGCCGTCACAGTTTGGCCCTTGTCAAAGTCACTCAGATCCTCACGCTTGCCCATTTTTCCTCCTTCCAAAACATCAACTTTGAGAACTGACTGTTCACTTGCTGCCTAATGCTGTATATCCCAACGCTCGACAGGTGCCACTGCAACTAGATAATCAGTGTTATTCATGTCACCTGTCAGTGGTTTTAATGTTATGGCTGAACGAGATATGCCAACACTGAGACATGATAACAGACACATCAAAGAACAGCTCTGTCTGTGCCCTCTTTCTCTTCATCCACTCCACTCTGACTGTCTTTCATTTCTTTTCAATTTAATCCTCACTCTTTTACATGGAAGCCTGGAGTATGATTTGCACTTGCTCTAATGTATGGCATTTAACTATACAGTGTCTATGTTTGCGCGCGCGCGCGTGTGTGTGTGATGGATTTGTATGTGGTCTGACATCGTTCTCCACTGTGTGTGTGTTTGTGTGTGTGTGTGTGTGTGTGTGTGTGTGTGAATGAGAGTTCCCACTAGCTTTTTGAAGGGTGCACACATGGATATGTGCACGTCTATGCGGCTGAGCCATGTGAATATCCTCTGAGATCCGCTAAGCGTCTTGCTTACATGGTGTTAAGCCAGAATTCAGCTGATGTTCTGAGAATAAAGACCATTTCTCCCTATCTCTACCTCTCACACTTACTCTCTCTCTCTCACACACACACACACACACACCCCTTTGTGTCCTTGTGAAGACCTTCCAAAGACATCATAGACCCCGTTTACATTTGGTATTAAAATGCGTCTTGGGCGATCTGATCACAACTGGACAAGTGTAAACGACCTCCAAGATGCATTCAAGACGCATCCACTCAAAACACTTGCTGAGGTGGTCTGGGACGCATTAAACCACATTCCTTCTGGAGTGTAAACGCTAGTGTGTCCCGATGCGTCCCCAACACGGATGCAACAGGAATATACATCATTAATACTGGATGAGGTGGCTGTTTTGGTAACAGTGTGACATGTTAGAAAAAAATGGAAAGGAGCACAGATGTATGTAGTTGAACAATTAAGATATGTTCCAGGTTTAATGTTTTAACGTAACTGTGTGCGGGGATCTTTGACCTTCTAGCGGAAGTGATGTAGGTAGTAATGAAAAAAGTGGTCAGCTGGACACCTTGGAGACACGCGATAAACACAGGTATAAACAGCGATGTGTCCGTGCTGTCCGCTTGTGACCTGATTGCCCAAGATTAATTTTAAAACCAAGTGTAAAGAGGATGAGAGAGAGTGAGCGAGAGAGAGAGTGTGTGTGTATGTGTGAGAGCCTGCACTCTGGGAATTAAACAGTTAAGGGAATGAAACAATTAAGGTGGTACATCAGCTAGGTTGAAATCATACTGCACAGTTCCCTGTAACCCTTTTAAATGAATCCATATTTCAAACCAATTTGTTAAATGTCATTTTAAAGCCCAGGAAAGTGCTAGCAAACCTTACAAGCACCGCAACTATGAATATTCATGATATGCAAATTAGAAACACCTCCATGCCCTTGCTCTATTCTGACCTCACCCGTTTCCCACACTATCCTGGTTATGCTATGCAGTTACCATTGTTGTACCAAAATATTATTTATTTATTGTATTGTACTAATAATTATGAGAACGGCATGTCAAGATGTTCGTTCTCTTACATCAGGGCGTCATTGACTTATCAGAACAGGCTGAATCATTACTCGCTACTGCTATACTATATTTCACTGAAGTAATGTTGGCGGTAACCAACTGACTAGCGAAACTGTAGTGATATACGAGGTACAAAACACGCGCTGTTATTGGAAAAGTATTAACTATGGATTGTGGTGGAAACTACAACTCCTCTTTATCACGTTACATATTTTACTGAGGTAATGTAAGCAAATAACTAGCTATTTACATCATGTTTTACCATATTTTAACTGCACAGCCAATTTAGTAATTTGCTAGCTCACGCTTGTCACCTCAAAATAGGTGGGATTACAGGATACAAGACTTCATTTTCTTAGTAATTTACCTCAGAATATAGCATAATTTTGTCCATTACTACATGATATTAACTAAGTTCGCTAGCTAGCTTGTTGTACTACGTCAGTAGCTTAAAGAAAATACAAAATTATCTCTTATAATTTACATAACAAGCTGTGGTGAATTTTAGCTCTAGCATATTTTGTGTGATCACAAATTAAGCTTTTATTGTTTTTTTTTGTTTTAAATATATTAAATATGATAGAAACTTAGAACTAAACGGAAATCTAGCACTGTGCTAACACATTGAACTATCCTTGTATATTCTCAGAATAAGTCATCCTAGATGACTTAGATATCACAAACTATCAGCTAATTGTTGTTGTTGAGGAAAAAAAGCAGTGTATTTTGTGCTTTATACAGACTATAGTGCTGAGTAAGGACCCTAAGGGAACTGGTACACTTAAAACACTAGATAATAATCTGTAATATTTATCTGAGCAGTGGACCACAAGAGCACTTCCTAACAGCACACACACATGAGTGTGTCTGGAAACCACAGAGATCCCTGTTGTAACAGGCGTGTGTGTGTGTTTTGTGCCAATTCCCAAATCCGTGTTGTGCAAAGCGAGAACTTGCCATCCCCTGATTGGCTGCTGGTGACATAATGCTTCTGGAAATTGGGTTTGTGATTGGATAGGAGGCTCCTTCAGAAGAGAACCTGCTGTAGAGAGCTTGGCATGATGGAGTGTGGCTCCATTACGGCATCCTTCAGTGCTTCTTCGCATTCTACCCCAGTGCACTCTGGGATGTGCCAGTCCTCTGAACACTCCTTTTGACAAGTAACCTTGGAAAAACAGCCACCCATTGCCTCCTTCATGCACCTTGCCTGTTGTCCTGTCAAACCTCTTGCTCATATTTTCGAGTACACACACATACACACACGTACGCACATGTGCAACCAGGAGCTGTTGACATTTACAGGGGTTTTATAACAACTGCTGTTTTATAATAACATTGCTCTGTGGTGGGTGGAGTTCAGTCTAAATTTACACACAATGCAACATTTCTGTTCTCACATAGCGTTTCCTGTGGCACTGCGTGAGACGGTAAAGGGAAATCAGTCTTTGGTCTCAAAATGAATTTTGTGTCGGATTTTATGATCAAGTCTAGGGTTCAAACCTTTTATTCTTAACAAGTGAATTCTGGTTCAACAAATATTAGGTCTTAGAGCTTGTCCAGTTGAACCGAGGTTTAGTCGGTTACTGGTTTTATTATGGTCCACAAAGTTAATGTGCAGAATTGGTCTTTCACTGAGAGAAAAAAAAAAAAGAAACCTTAGCAAGTGGTTTCTAATTGGATAAAAGGAAGGGGAAAAACATTATCTAATATTTTTCATTATGAGAATATTATAATTCTAATGATTTTACAAGTATTTCTAGACAAAGTTACTAATTTCATTATATAGCTTAAAATTGCCTTTTTCTCTTGGCAGGATGTTTTATGTATCGTTCTAGAAATAAGCAAAATGATGGAAATCGGCTTAATAATCTTACTTTTTTTAATAACAACCAAATGAAGAGAAATATTAGATGAATTCGCGTATATAATTAAGATATTTGGTCTTGCTAAGATATCATTGGGAGTATTTTATAATCCCAATGAGCAAAAGAAATGGGTCAGGGAAGTAAGTGTGTTTAGAAAGTTCAGAGGAGCGTACACACTACCAGTCAAAAGTTTGGACACGCCTTCTCTTTCACAGGTTTTTCTTTTTGTTTTTGTTTTCTACATTGTAAAACAATACTGAATACCTCAAACTATGACGCAACACGTATACTGAACTATGTAGTAAACAAAAAAGTGTAAAAATACAAACAAAATATGTTTCATATTTTAGATTCTTCAAAGTGGCCCCCATTGAGCTTGATGATATTGTGGGCATTATCTTACCCAGTTGCATGAAGTCGTCACCTGGAATGCTTTTCAGTGAACAGGTG
>JAQQZR010000008.1:3049444-3064987 GCA_030068235.1 Notoglanidium macrostoma
TCAAATGCATTAAGAAGGAAAGAAATTCCACTAATAACCTTTTATGTCAACAACCGCTCGACTAAGTAAAGAGAAACGACAGTCCGTCATTATCCAGCCTCTTTTAAAGTCATAAAGATAAAGAAAACAATTGAATTAGAAGGCGTGGCCAAACTTTTGACTAGCAGTGTCAGTGTCAACAGTCAGGCAAAACAAAAGCCATTTTACAAGATGTTCATTTTAATTTGAAATCCAACACAAAAAATAGTGGAGCTCATTTGATGCAAATGATGGAGGCAAAGCCCCAGAATGCACTGGGGCTTCACGACGCAGTCGCACCGCGTTACGGAAGAGCGTTAGTTGGCGCTCTATGAGAGTGGTCACCAACCCCTGACCATCTAATCACTGCCTTAAGAAGTTTTTGATCAGCTAAAAGACGTGTGTTTGTATTTGGCTGGAGATGAAACCTGCAGGAATTCTTTAGCATTACATTTTCCCTTCACTGGAACTGAAACCTGACAATGTGCACAAAGCCAGCTCCATGAAGTCATGGTTTACTAAAGTTGGAGTGGAAGAACTCAAGCCCACTGAACCCCTATGTGGATGAATTGGGACTGGAGCCTCCTCACCCAACATCAGCACCTGACCTCACTGACACTCTTGCGGTTGAATGAAGACAAATCCCTGCAGCCATGTTCCAAAATCTAGTGGAAAGTGTGGAGATTATTATTACAGCAAAAGAGACTAAAGCTGGAAATGGATGCGTAACAAATATATATGGGAGTGATGGTCGCCAATCTCCCACAAACGTTTGGCTAAAAAAGTGTCATTCAAGGTGGAGTTTCCCCCTAAGTAAAAGCGAAATCACGTTATGAAAAAGTCGCAGAAAAACAAAATGGTACCGGAAGCTGAGGTTGAGTAGTGACCAGAAAGTTGTACTCTAAAAATGATTTCTTTGGGGTAAACTAAGAAAAGTGTGCTGGTGTGCTCTATTCCAGTGCAATCCTAATTCATAATATTAAACTACCGAACTTTACATAACCAACAAATGAAGCTTGGTCGGTTAGCATTGCTGTTTCGCTACTCTGCAATGGCGTCGGAGCTCGTCCTCAGTGTAAAGACACCTCCCTCTTCTGTGCCAGCTCTCACTATGAGAAGTACTCAGAGCATTTTCACCCCTTCGCGTATGAAAAAAGAGAACGCCTGAGCGGAAGCCACAACCACTTCAAAGAGGAAACGCCCAGCTAGCAGAAGCAACACGTTACACCCTTTCCTACTCGATCTAAACGTTATATCACAGAAAACACCTAGAAACATGCAAAACAACAGTTTTTAGATGTGTATATTTTTTTATTCCATCAGACACAAGACCTCCCCTTCTAAATGAATGTATTTTTATATATACATACGATAGAGAGACAGATATAGATAGGTAGATATAGATGTAAAAAATCATGCGTGAAACCTACTAATAAAGCACTTCGATCAGATGCTGTAGGTTTGTGTGCTAGTGCTAATATGTTGTCAGTTCTATGCAGTTCTTGGTCTTATTAAATACAAACGAGAGAAAAGAGAGACTTTAATAATGTAACTGCTATAACAGAAGTAATAACTGCTTGGACATAACACAATGTTTATTAAAAGTAAGTGGAAAAGAAATGGTCAAAAAGTATGCTCTGTGATCGTTAGCGTTGGCAAACTAGCCGGGTTTCCATTGCAGTTTTGCGCAACATACAAGCTATATTTTCAAAATTGCGACAAAACACAATCGTGAATGGTCCGTGTTTCCTCTGAGTGATGTTATGTGATTAAAGCGGGGATTCTCCTCTCATGATACCACTCTTTTTTTCAGTTTTTTTTTTCGAGTTTCCATTGCTTTTTTCGTCTGAAAAAGTACCTCAGGCGAGCATAAAAACCTTTTTGCGAAGTTCTTTTCAAAATTCACGTGTTTCCATTCCTGGATTTTTAGTTTGCGGTTTCAAATTGCACGTTAAACAGATTAATCGAAACATGGCTAGTGCTGTCGTTTAAAAGAAATGAAACATTTCAGGATGTGCTGTTTTAGGAAAATAACTACTTAATACGCATTACATAAGGAATAAAACAATTGAGGGCATGCTGTTAAAGGAAAATAATGACCGGGTATTAAAGGTCCGCTATGTAGGATTTTGAGGGGTTCTATTTGCAGAAATGTCACATCATACTTTTTTTTTTTTTTTATCCATTTATAGTTCCATTAATTGTAAATGAAACAGGTTGTACTTGAAACCGCTGTCAGACCTGCTGTGTTATTCATCGATTCATGACCAACGTCTTAATCAATAAACACCTTTGAGAAGAGCACAGCGTGATATAAATATGTGGAGCATGAATTGAAATTAGATCATGCGTTATAAAAGACCATTTTGTACTGGTAATGATTTAAACAAGCTGATACCAACCTGTCAATTATGCCATCAGCGTTATCATTTCCTTTCCAATTTCCAATGATGTCATATGTCAGAGATGATACCATGGAGACTGCATGTAAACACTAACCTACACATGACGTGAGTCACTCTGTGTTATACGTGGCTGTGGCTGATGCAAATGAAACATGTAGAGTATGTAGGTTTACGAGTTGACTCAGCTCTCTGCCAGATTTTCCCTCAAAACGCCCCTCGATATTAATACAATGGAGAGTTGATTTTAGGACACACGGTACTTTAAAAGCTTATAGGTTAAGTGACCCACAAAATAAACAATAAAGCCAAGTTTAAACGACGATGGTATAAAGAATACCACTTAATAACAGTTAACAGTCTAACGTCTATCTAACGCATCGGAAAAAAATATGTGATTCTGTGATTCAAGACGTATTTCAAGAATATCTCCTTGTAACGAGAAAAGACTTATTTATAATCGAAGGTTAGGTGCATTTGTCGTGTAACAAGCATGAGACTAGTGAGAATCCATGTGTTGGAGGTTTTATAACAAATCCAAATCTACAATCCATAATCCAACATGACACACAGCAGTTCATGATGAATCCAAACAAAGACAAAAATCCGAAGAGTTTTAATCTTTACAGAGATTTAAAGTTTAAACTTACAGAACAAACAGGAATATTGGCAAGACTTTGCAATGATTACTAGCTCGACCCAGCTTTATATAGTCTGTAAAGATGTTTTAATGATCACTGATGAAGAAGTGGTCAGTATTTAAGGTATGGACTTCTGCTGGCATGGAGGTGAAAGGATGTTTACATAACTGTTTGGAGGTGTAAAATCCATACTATTTGGAGAGAGAGAAAGAGAGAGAGAGCGAGAGAGAGAGAGAGAGAGAGAGAGTACTGTGTTTATTTGTGGATTCAGTGGTTGTGGTTGTGGTAATATAACATAATATAGTTGCATATTTGAAACTTTTACTAACAGAGTTCATAAAATACTCTTTGCCTAGTTCTAAATCAATCAAGGGTTTTTCTTCTTTTCTCAATACAAGGAAACAGCTCGAAATTCCTCTGTGTTGTAATCGCACATACTCTACACACAAAAGTTTATGGACGCCTGACCGTTACACCCATGTGTGTTTTTTTAAACAACTCATTCTCGATTTAGTCCCGCTTTGCTGTTATAATAACCTCCACTCTTCTGGAACTTTCCACTAGATTTGTGTCCCGACATTCAGCCACATTGAGCTTTAGTGAGGTCAGACAGTGGTGTCAGGCGAGGAGTCCTGGGTGCATTTGGCATTTCATCCCGAAGGTGTTCCGTGATGTCGAGGTATTGGATCTGTACAGACCACTCGGGTTCTTCCACACCAACCTTGGCAAACCGTGGCGTCTTCATGGAGCTGGCTTTGTTCACAAGGGCATTGTTATGGTTTGGTGCCTCTTCGTTCCAGTGAAGGGAAACTGTAATGTACAGCATATGACGACATCCTAAACAACTGTCTGCTTCCAACTTCATGGAATACCGAACTATACTGGTGTCGTGGTCAGGTGTCCACAAACGTTCGGCCATATAGTGTATATCTTTGTTATAGATCATTACCTCAAACATCTTGACAAATTAGAGTACCAACCAAATATTAAAGACAATGTAGATTATAATTCAGTTGTGTCGTTCCTGTATGAACGTCCAACATCCTCGTTTCACTCTGACTCCTTCTCCTCTCTTCTCTCCACAGAGCGCCATGAACCTGCCTCCTGATAAGATGACGCTTCTGAGTCAGTATGATAACGAAAAGAAATGGGAACTGGTCTGTGATCAGGTAAGAGCAAGTGAGGGTTTTCTTTTTAGCGAACAGCTATTTCACAATACACAAAGAAGATACGTAGATGCGTCGTCATTCATTCAATCCGTTCTAAAAAAAGGTGTAATAATTGTTGATTAAGCCTCTGTTTTATTTCATGAAGAAGGCATGACTTTCAGGACTAGGTTAGGGTTTGACCTTTCACTGTGAACGCAGAGCAGAACTGAGAAGAACCTGTAGACAAAAAGTCTCTGTCTGAATTTTCTGATCTATAGGGATTTCCAGTAATGCTCTTCTTATTTCTATAACAAAGGTGTGTGTGGGGGGGAGCGCTATCAAAAGCATTATTGAAATGAATTCAGGAAATCTCGCCACAGTTGGCGTAGCCGTAGTCAGACGAAAGGGTGAATCAGAATCCGAAAGGGTATTTTACTGTCTATTGATGAAGTGCGGTGGAATTTTAAAAGGGGTGGGGATTACGGTGGAAACGTTCTTCGAAATTGTGTTTTGTCAAGGTACAAATGTTGTTTTTTGCTTTTAGTGAACCTCAAATGCGTATTTATTTTGTGGGAGTTGCTAGTTTTTAGCGTGAATATGAGAAATGCTAATCGATGCGCAACTGGATCCGATGGTACCACCTCTAGTAGTTAAATAATTCAAAAATATAGAGAATGAAAGATTATTAACAGCTTTTCCTTTTAGATCTTTAGAATTTTTAGAGCTAAAGTATTTCAGACGTAGACTGCAAATCGCTCCTTTTAGTCGTTTTGGAAAAGGGCGACTGCTAAATGCTGGTAATGTACCGTAAATGACACCTCGCGTGATATTACATTATATGCAATAAAGTCAGTTCTTCTTTCCGTGGAGACCAGTTTGATGTAGAGTTTTTGATTTTGGGGCAAAGGTGGGGCAAGAACGCCACTGCACTAGTCGATTATAAATGTCAGTGCCAGTGTTGTTACCACTTCACACGCATCAGCGCAGGCATATTCATTTCAGACCAAAAAATAAAAAAAGGGTAAGTGGGACTGGAAATAAAGTCCCGAATTAAAGTGTTCTCTCCAATAAAAGTGCAAGTGACACAAGAGTAACACAAGAATCTATGATAAGTACCTAGTGGACCTAGTGTGCATTCAGGCTCCAGAATCTACCCTTCACTATAGGCGGTAACGTGAATCTTCTGCACCTTTAGTTAGAGGACTTCATAGTGTACCTTTAAAGACCATTCTCACTTAAGCCACATTTTTTAAACTCCAGATGTATAATTAAGTTATTAGTGTAGCATTTGAGGATTGTATCACACCTCAGTAACCTTAGCCAGAGTCACTCCTTGTTGAGCAACTAGTGGAAGTAGATTTATCCGTTTTTGTCAAGATAGCAGAAAATAGCATGGTGTAATAGTTCCCAGTTAGAGTGATGTTCCTAATAGTATTTTGTAAAATATTTGAATGATCTGCGAGTTCCTGTCATGACGCCTAGTTTGTGAACCACGGGCCCATTTCCACTATTCATACTTTGGGGGACAAAAATCGATGGCTGGTGTTTCCAGCTAATCCGACTGAATTTCAAAAACAGAGAAGTGAGAAGTCAAAAGGAAGTAGACAGAAGGTGTGACTTTGGAGTGTGTGTGTGTGTTTATGCCGGTCGCTCCAGGATAGATTGTGTGCTGACAGACGAAAGTGAATAAGCAACAGACTGGTTGCTTAACATATTGCCTCATGTCCGGCCCAAGCACAAGGAACGTTTGCTACACATGCGGGCGATTGTTAAAGACTGCACACAAAGCCAAGCTTCCTGTAAAAGTTTCATTCAAATGTGGCAATGCAATGTGCAGTGAAGTGTCTATCTTCAGTAATTTACCTATTCAAGATTTAAGCGAATCAAATGATCAAATACTGTATCACACTGTAATATTGTGCTCAGCGCAGTCTGACTGAAAATCTCCTTTGAAGCCCATGACGCAGAGCTAACAGACACCCAATGAAGCCTGTGTGGCAATTATTGTGTGTTAGGTGTTTGTGTACTCACTGTTTTAATGGGATGAAAGATGAGCGCTCATTAGACAACAACTTTTAACACGTCCCAGATTTGAGTCCCGGATGCACGGCAACACTGCGAGTGAACGCAGTGTGGGTGGTTTTATTTGCACAAATAAAAATCCACATCTCAGTGTTTATTGGCGAGCGCACTCTTTATTGTTCAGGTTTGATACATGGCTTCTCAGTATAAAGATTAGGAGCCTCTAGCAATAGGTATAAAGCTATGTTTGATTATTTGCATTCATTCGGAAATGTTTTGTTTATACATCTAGCTGCGACTTTCTTCTCCAGCTGATTTTTGGAATGAAATAGCCAATGCTACTAATGCGAACCTGATTTTAGGAACCTCTTTTGATGCATAAAGTTATGAGGAGAGACTGAAAACTGAAAAACCTGTTAGGACAAGCACGTTAAAATAAGTAATCGGTAACACACACATACTCACACTGGGTTGTGGCGTATACCTATAACTGTGTAGAAAGAACTTGAAGAACTAGAAATCTATACATCAGAAATAAATACATTTAACATAAACACTGCATCGAATCCAACAAACTATGTGATCATAAAAAAATATCCTGACTTGTTAAAATTCTGAACAGGACTTCCAAGAAACAAGATACAGATATTAAGATGTAACTCAGACAGGGCTGCGAGGTAACAACGCATTTCCTGTGTTAATATTTACATCTCACTATGGCAACCACAAGCTGCTAACTCGCATACTGCGGGTGCAAAGCAAAGACATATCATAGCAATGAAGGCCGCAAGTCCCCGAGGTGTTCTTCCTCTCTTTTGTTCTCTGAGGGGAAATGAGGACAAATGTTAGAAAGTACTGTAGGCATCCAGTCAACACATCGGATACTGGCCAGACCTCTGAGTGAAAATATATGAGTCGAAATGTCATAACTGTTATAAGAGCTATCATTTTAGAAGCTATTCTTATTTATAGAAGGCTTACATCATTGCAATATTAATTGTTCTATTAGAAATGAACCATACTGTAACTGCAAATACAGTTAAGGTTATGAAAAAAATCAGGTAACAATTAATGGTGCTGTGTAATTTGTGCATAGTATTATTTTATAGTATTATTATATTGTGAATGTATGTAATATTACATAACTATTCTTCTACCTGTCAATTATCCAGCCATATAAACATATATTAATCTATTTTATCATCCATATGTTAATCCATCCATCCATCATTAAACTATTGTTCCATCAATAGTTCCATTAAATCATTTATTAATCTATTTAATTTTCCGTATCCTCATTCACCCTATCCTTCCATCTATCCAACCATTTATTAATTTTTTCTTCTATCTATACATCTACCCATTAATCTCTCCTTCCGTTCACTGATCAATCCATCAATCCATGTATTAATTTATTAATCTATTTGTCTATCCATCCATCCATCAATTCCTCCATCTATTCAGCCCTCCAATATTTGTCCAACTATTCCTCCAAATATCCATTTATTAATGTATTCAAACATCCATCCATCCATGAACCCATCTAACTATTCTATCTATCCATCCATATATTCATTTACTATATTCATCCATCCATCCATCCATCAAACTACCCTTCCTTCTATCTATCCAAATATCTACTTATAAATCCATCCATCCATCCATCCATCCATCTGTCTGTCATATATCGATCCATTAAACCATTCTTCTATCTCTCCATTCAAATATCCAATATCAATATCCAAATATCTATTCATCCATTAGTCCTTCCACTCATCCATCTGTCATTACAGCCATAAATCCATCCATCCATTCAATACACACATACATACATACATATATGCATCTCACCATCCATCCATCCATCATTCCATCCTTCTCTCTTTGTATCCATTAGGAGCGTTTCCAGGTGAAGAACCCTCCATCAGCATATCTGAATAAGATCAGGAGTTTCTACCAGGACCAGGGAGGAGTGACACGCCGGGTTAGTCCTCTCCTCATCTTTTGTCTTTCTTTTTTAGCAGCAATCTTAGAAGTTTCTAGAGAGAGATAAAGTGTCTAATCTAACTCCTGCTCCACAGTTTAAGAAGCGTATTCAGGAGTCCACCCAGGTCCTGAGAGAGCTGGAGATCTCCTTGAGGACCAATCACATCGGGTGAGATTCTCCACTGACCCCATTGTGGCACCAGAATGTGGCACAGGAAGAATGTAGACATGATTTATGCCCCATAATCACCTTCTCTTCTCTCTCACTCTTTTTGCTAGATGGGCTCAAGAGTTTCTGAATGAAGAGAATCAGGGTTTGGATGTGCTGGTGGATTATCTGTCCTATGCTCAGAGTGATGCACCGTAAGTTAAATCAAACAGTTTTTCAATCTTAATCTCATTTTAGCATTGCATATTTGAAGTCTTTTTACCATGGAGACATAAAAAAGCTACACAATGCCTCTGATCTCCATTGTGTCCTGCAGGTTTGAGGTGGAGTCAGTGGAGAATGGAGGTTCTGTTCCAGACAACAGGAAGCTGTCTGAGCGATCTGTAGAGGATCTCACCAAAAACACCACACACTCAGCGACGCAAGGCATGACACGGGCTGCTCGCGCTTTCACCGTCAGGTCAGTCACTTGGTCATGCCAACCTGGAGCACCAATACCACATTCCATTACAAATTGTCCTGGTCAGAGTCATGGTGGATCAGGAGCAGGTAAAACACCC
Source organism: Notoglanidium macrostoma (assembly GCA_030068235.1). Taxonomy (NCBI): domain Eukaryota; kingdom Metazoa; phylum Chordata; class Actinopteri; order Siluriformes; family Auchenoglanididae; genus Notoglanidium; species Notoglanidium macrostoma. The sequence goes on from JAQQZR010000008.1 coordinate 3,058,391, forward strand.
TGAATGGGACACCACTGTATCCCATGCTTTCATGAAGAAGAAAGCCTTTGTCACGAATAACTGATAGAGCATTGAGATTCTGTTCTTCACATATCCTAGCATGTTAGGAAGTTATGGTTATAGTGCAAGGTCAACTGTAACATGGCACCCCTATAGTAGAGAAGGTTAAGGGCCTTGCTAATGGGCCCAGCAGTGGAAACTTGGTTCATTTGTAGCTTTAGCAATCTTGCTCAGCTATGCTATACTCAGCTAAGCTAAGCTAAGCTATATATGCATATATATATGAATTCTCTCTTTCTCTCCTCAGACTGACTAATCTGGCACAAGGCAGGAGATCTCTTAGAAGTCGAAGCCAAAGAGATGATGTACATGTTTGCATTATGTGCCTGCGAGCTATCATGAATTATCAGGTACATGAAAAACACACACTTAACACAAACACACACTGAAAATTAAGTAATCGTACAATGTTACCATATGTACTTACTACTAATGAATATTTTATAATCAATCATGTCATCATTACCTTAATTTAAAACGTTTAATCAAATCTATAGAAATTTCTGCATACCGTCATCGATCATCTTTGCACAAGGACTATTTGTAATAATCAATTCTGTTTCTGTTTTTTCTTTGCCTTGGACAGTCTGGCTTCAACCTTGTGATGAGCCACCCTCGCTGTGTGAATGAAATCACGCTCAGTCTCAACAACAGGAACCCCAGGTAAAGTGCGCATGCATGTGTGATATGTTCATTTTAAATTAGATTTGCATAATCTGTGTAACAGGTACTACCATGCATGTCTGCGTGCCCACGTGTCACCTGTTAAATTTGCATACAGGAGGTATTTCATCCTGTGTATATTGTTGTGCAGGACAAAAGCCCTTGTGTTGGAGCTGTTGGCTGCTGTGTGTCTCGTTAGAGGTGGACATGACATCATTATTTCAGCCTTTAACAACTTTCAAGAAGTAAGACACACCACATATACTTTCGGTCGCCCCTGCGGATTCTTTTTTTAAGATTCAATAAGAACTGACGCAGTCTCTCACACAAATTGCGCAATATCCTGCTCCTGCGCGGGGCTGCGTCATGTGAAGATGCATGATACGAATCAGTTCTAATATCACGAGGACGCTCTGCATTTCGCATTATATGCACAGCAGTTTAATGTAGACACTAGGGAGGTATCTGAATATGAATTATAAACAGTATGGGTTCTTTTTTTTTATGGTGGCAGAATAATTCCAAGGCATCTGATTTAGTCTAAAGGTGTGAAACCGATATTAACATGTGCAGTGGTTAGCACCGTCGCCTCACAGCAAGAAGGTGTTTGGTTCGAACCTGTTGGCTGACTGCGGTCTTTCTGTGAGAAGTTTGCATGTTCTCCTCGTGCCTGTGTGAGTTTCCTCCGGGTGCTCCGGTTTCCTCCCACAGCCCAAAGACATGCAGATTAGGTCAACTGGCTGTATAAATTCTCCATAGATGTGAATTTGAGTGTAAATGGCTTTTTGCCTCTGTGTGAGATAGATTAGCGACCTGCCCCATCAAGGTTTACCCCATCTCGTAAAGTCAGTTGGGATTGGCTCCAGCTTCCTCGTGACCCTTAACGGATAAGCTGTGTAGATGATGGATGGATGTGTAATGCATTTGCTTTGTAACCGCCTGGTCAGGATCGCAGTGGTTTAAATTAAGTGACTAATAATAATAATTAGTATAATAATTTATGAATTGTAGTGAGGTGGCTGAGGTTGAGGACCTGTCAGAGCCAGAATTCACACACCATGATGGTTTCCAAGTGTTTCCTGGAACATAGTGCTAGGGCCCATATTTAATTTTCAAGTGCCTGAGTTAGGTTTAAAATGCTAGTAGAAACTATATTAAGATTAATAGGATCTGTATCCTTTTTAAAGTGCAATGTTGTCTAATGACATTATTTTTTGTTAAGCTTCTGCTTTATACAATTTATTATTACACGCTTTTATCTATCTTCTATGGGGGTTTTAAGCAATAGCGGGTAGTGTTGCTGCCTTTCAGCTCCCCAGGTCACTCCTAAGCTCAGGTTATTGTCTGGGTGGAGTTTCTCATATTCACCCTGTATCCATGGGGGTCTCCTCAGGGTTCTTTGGTTTCTTCCCACATCCCTAAAACATGCTGGTGGTCAGATTGGCTACAGCAAATCGTATGAATGAGTGTGCAGATGTGGGTGTGATGCCTGGTAGGGTGAATTCCTGTGTTCAAGTGCTTAGTCAAGATGACTGACTGACTGACTGAATGAATAGTGAAAAGTGCATCTTAAGATCACATAATTGTCAGATAGAAACTCATAATGACTTCCAAGGTCTCAAGAAAAAGAATTGAATCTAACCCAAAATCGAATTTTGGGTTAGAATAAAAGTTTTATTTTTAAACACATGAAAAAAAAAGCTTATTTTATAACAAATGGGATTCTATAACAATTAAAAAAATTCTTTAACACTTCTCTCTCTCTCTCTCTCTCTCTCTCTCCGTCTCTCTATTGCTTTCTCTGTCTGTCTCTCTCTCTCTCTCTGTCTCTCTATTGCTTTCTCTGTCTGTCTCTCTCTCTCTCTCTGTCTCTCTATTGCTTTCTCTGTCTGTCATTCTCGCTGTCTCTCTTTCTCTCTCTCTGTGTCTCTCTCTGTGTGTCTCTCTCTCTGTGTGTCTCTCTCTCTGTCTCTCTCTCTGTCATTCTCGCTGTCTCTCTTTCTCTCTCACTCTCTCTCTCTGTGTCTCTCTCTGTGTGTGTCTCTGTGTCTCTCTCTCTGTGTGTGTCTCTCTCTCTCTCTGTGTCTCTCTCTCTGTGTCTCTCTCTCAGGTGAGTGGAGAGACGAACAGGTTTGAGAAGCTAATGGAGTATTTCAGCAGTGACGACAGCAACATTGATTTCATGGTCAGCTTTTTTTTATGTCATTATTTTCTATATATCTCTATGCTATATATATATGTGTGTGTGTATGTGTGTGTGTGTGTGTGTGTGTGTGTGTGTGTGTGCGTGTGCGTGCGCATTTCTATTAATACTAACTGTAACACTATTCATTTGGGTATCTTGGGAATCAGTGTTCATTTGTGCCAGGGACGGCAAATAGACATGAACCGTTTGGGCTATCTGTACTGGATAACTGTATCTCATAAATCAACTAATATTTGTAAAATCTAACGAAAGATCAAAGAAGGAAATAATAGATATTCAGATAAAGTTCATATATTTACAATGGATATAATATTAATGAATCTAAATCTAATACATGGATTTTTAAATCTAAAAAATGTAAACATTATATTATTTTACATAATGTTCCAGTATAGTCCTTATTGAGTTATCATGCTGTGTTATAACCATCTTTTTTTATAAACATGGCATTATTGTTATAATACTCCATATTTCTGGTGTTTTGGATTATTCTTATATTATTCACAGTATATCACATGCTTGAACAAAATAGATCAAATAAATATTGTTCATTACCTTAAAGATATATTTGATAAAGGGTTATGGTTGAAAGTAATTAGCCATGTACATAGTTACTGCCCACAATGCAAAAAAAAAAAAAAATTGATCTAATTGATATGGGCTAAGTTATCCAAGTTATTTCTTATTCAAACCAATTTTAAGATTATTGAGCTTGTTTTTAGACGCTCTGACTCGTTTCAAGTGTTTTAACATTTCTATTCCACTGGACTTCTTTATAGATAGAATACATGATTTTTAGTAAGTATAATATTTGTTTTATTGTAAGATAGATTTGAATTATTTAAGATATTCTAACTTGCTATAATGTCATTTTCCGTGGCGCATGTACACCTGTATTTCGGAATCAAAATGTAATTATATTAAGTATTCTCTACGAAGTAGAACGAGTGACGAACAGTGAGAGGAGTTTATCTGAGAAATACCAAGATGTGCAAAGATTAATCAGGAATAATATTAAGCACTTAAAAACCTGTTATTTCATGGTGAACGTTTTCATTATAATTCTGAAATGACGTAAAAAGGAAGAGCAGGTGTCCAAACACATTTCTTGCATTACTGTATACTGAATACAGTAGTTTCAGTTGCCATGGTGATAGTTGCTAGTAACACACCACCCTGACCCCACATAGTTTCATCTCTCACTGCTGCCCTCGTGTTCTCTTTCCCTGTAGGTGGCATGTATGCAGTTCATAAACATCGTGGTTCACTCGGTGGAAAACATGAACTTCCGGGTACACCTTCAGTACGAGTTCACGCAGCTCGGCCTCGATCAGTATCTAGAGGTGAGATCAGATCGTTTTCACCTGGCTGTAGCTTCTCATAACACTATTACTACGGCACTCGTCAAGCCTTTCAGAAGAACAACTTTATTCTCACAGAAGCCACCAGACTGAGTTCCTCTTGGCAATCAGAGGACACTTTGAGTCACTCTGATGTTCCTATTAAAGCTAAAAAAAAACACTCATGGTTTTCACACTTCTGCATAAGATATAGAGCTACAATACAGCTTTTTAAACCATGCTGTCATTTTTTAATCATACAGAGCTACACATTTCTTGGAAAAATCTACATCATTGTATTACGTCTTAGTGTATTAAAGTAACGGATACATCACTAAATTAATCAACCATAAAACAATCAATAAAGCAGAGATACTGTTATCGCACTGAAGTTGATTATTTTCCTATACAAGAACATTCAAAAGCTTTTTATTACTCTTATACCATAGCGGTTTATCCTTAAATACAATTTTCTCGTTATTTAAAGAAAGTCATACTTTTCGTCAATTTGTACTTACATTTAATGACCTGGAACAAATTAGTTCCTGATATCAGTTACGTCATAACAAGCTATAAAAAAATATATATATATATAAATGTAAATATAAATATAACAACTTATACCCTGGATATGAGAAACACTCTTTTCTGATTGGCTGCTAGGTGTAGCGGAACACCTATAAAAGAGATCACTTGGAACGGGTTTTAATCACCGTTTCAGATCAATGTGCTGGGAATGTTTGAATGGTAACCATAACAACCATAGTAAATTTTATCTGTTGACTGGCAGCCTGCATAGCTGGTAAACATAACAACCAAATCAGCAAGACCGCCCACCCCAAGTTCTCCTTTTTCAGGACAAAAGTACACCCCAAACACATTTGTTTCTGAGAAAATTACTCCTCCTGTGTTCTTTCCAGGCCTGTAAATATACATATACATTTTTATGCATGTATATTTGCGTGTGTGTGTGTGTGTGTTTGTGTTGTTAGTCCCTGAAGCTGACAGAGAGCGAGAAGTTGCAGGTTCAGATCCAGGCGTATCTGGATAACGTGTTCGATGTGGGCGCTTTGCTCGAGGACGCAGAGAATAAAGGAGGACTAGTGGAACATTTGGAGGAGTTACAGGAACACAACGCACAGGTGAGACTCATCGCACACACATAATCACACACACACACACACACTATAAACGCAGCGTTGAATCGTGTGCCATATTTAACAGCACTACCATTTGCAACGGAAGTCCCGAAAGATAAAAAAAAATTGTTCTCATGATGTCGAAATGCATGATGTATCCGTTTTTACTTTGATCATGGATTGCATTGGGAGAAATCAGCTGGCGTAGTGGTAGAGTTGTCTATCTAGCCTATGGTTGTCAGTGCTGGACAATTTCCAAATTAGTGTCTGTCACCTGAAAAGGTGCTTCCGAAATCTGCAGCTATACCGTAAAGGACATGCTAATCGATCCTGAACGAGAGGTCAGCCAGCCAATTTTAGTTACCGGGGCGTCTCCATGGTTACCGCATGAGATGCCGTTTAAATGGTTTGCAGAGATCAAAGTCTTTGAAAATAGCAGCGGGTGATTACTGCAGGATCACCGTTACACCAGTTATTTAAACATTTTTAAATGTTGACCTCGATACAGGAACCACATTTTTGGCCGTTCTCAGATAAAACAGCTGTCAGAGCAAATGTGAATAAAATTCAACTGCGGCAAAGTGATTTCTGCAGAAAGGGAGTTTGTTGACTTTACCTAGATCAGCTTTGACCTTTGGCCTCCATCTTATTATTAGAGTTCAACCAGTATGTTTTTATCATTTGTGCTGTTTAGCACGGAGTCGTTCTGAATACTGACATATGCTAGCGTTTTTTTTGGGGGGGTTAAAGAAAAATTTTGACTGCTGGTTCTATTTCTTAAAATGTAAACAAAATTATTCATATACACCACCATAACCCTGCTCAGGATAAAGCAGTTACTGATGATGAATGAACAAAGGAATGAATGAATGAACGCAGTAGAGAAAGAGGAAGAGAGAAAGTCTGGCCTGATCAGGTCTCATAGTGGCTAAACCTTTGAGGCTAAATAAATCCGGCAATATCGACTCATTTGTGCCGAATCAGGAATGACTTGTGATGGTGGGCGTGGCCAATTCAGCCACATGCAAATGAGGACAGATACAACATAACATAATGACTGCTGCTATACAATGTTCAGTTTCATGCAAAGTAGATTTTGTGTTTGGGGAGAATGTGATTTTGTGTGTGTGTGTGTGTGTGTGTGTGTGTGTGTGTGTGTGTGTGTGTGTGTGTGTGTGTGTGTGTGTGT